>CM077194.1:1947976-2127976 GCA_039654625.1 Rhinogobio ventralis
CTCCTTCAGCTGCAGAACGATAAACACAGACTTTGATTTAATGTTTGATATCAAATATATAACAAATAAAAGCTACAGTATCAGTCATATATGTGTGTGCGTAATAATTCACTTTTCAGAACAGAAGAACATTCAGCACCAGTCAAAAGTGTGGAAACATTAAGATTTTTAAATGTTTTTGAAAAAGTCTCGTGCTCACCAAGGCTGCTTTTATTTGATCAAAAATACACTAAAAATATGATATATTATTGCGATGTAAATCAGCTGTTTTCTATGTGAATATATGGTAAAGTGTAATTTATTCCTGTGATCAAAGCTGAATTTGTCATGATCCTCCACAAATCATAGTAAAATGCTGGTTTTGTTATTGGCGTTCAATTTTTATTAATAACGGTTCTTATTTTTATCAATGTTGAAAATTGTTGCATGCTTAATATTCTTGTGGAAACCATGATACATTTTTTGTTGAATAGAAAGTTCAAAAAACAGCATTTATTTAAAATAGAATCTTTTGTAACATTATAAATAATGCTAATAATTATTAATTAAATAATAATTTAATCATTTTTTGCAATTAAATGAAAGCAAAAGCGAAATTTTGATTTTAGGCCCATCCAGGGGCCTGTACCATGATGGTAGTTTAACAAACTCAGGGTTACAGGATTAGGTCCAAACCAATCTATTCAGGCTTTGATCCTGTGACATCAGCAGTGAACAGCCAATCACATGCTGTGGATCAACTGGGATTCACTTCTCGCGAGAGAAGCAGCGAGATTCATTTCTCTCTTCTGCAGAATATTACATGATTGAAAAATATTACGAATTTAAAGTAATTTACACAGCAAGAAGAAAAGAGCCGTCTATGAAAGAGGACAACTTAAAGAAAAATCGTATACATCAATGCAAGTAAAAGTTATGAAGTTAGTTTAGTTGATATACAGAGAGAATTGAACATTTAAGCTCACGTGTAGTAATTTTTATAGCTTTATTTATTGATTTTAAAGCTTATTTGTATGACCTTTATATAGGCTATTTATATTCATTTTAACAAAGTGCCTATTAATGATGGATTAACTAAAATGATACGTGTATAGGGTATAATAATTACATAAATTATATCTAAATCATTCAAAATTATTATTATTATAAATAAGCATTGTTAAAAGCCAGACGCTTTAGTCTTTAAAAACCATTTGCTATGTAGTGACCTTTAATTTGGAGTAGAAAAAGGGGGAGTGGCTTTATTGCATCAGAGGGCTTTCCTGTAGCTCAAACAGTAGAGCGTGGCGCTAGCAACGCCAAGGTCATGGGTTCGATTCCCAGGGAAAGCAAGAACTGACAAAAATGTAAAATATGTACCTTGAATGCAATGTAAGTCGCTTTGGATAAAAGCGTCTGCCAAATGCGTAAATGTAAATGCTCAAATGATTGGTCCAATTTCAGTTTGAGATCTCTTATCCCTGGAGCAGGTTAGCCGAGCGTAAGTTACTATGGTTACCACTTTAATGGTACCTAAAACCCAGGATTGGCACAAACTAAGCTTAAACATATCTGGCTAGCCAGCTAAACCGGCTTCATGGTATAGGTCTCAGGTCTTCATCTCCTTTTAACTGAGGTTCTATCTCCACCACTGTTCAACCTAATGTAAGGAATCTGGGGGTTACATTTGATTCGTCACTAAATTTTGAGAAACAAATCAGTTCACTGGTATAGGGCCGTTTCTTTCACTAGAGATCGATTGCGAAATTGAAACTTTTGTCTCCAAAAGATTTAGAGACCGTAATCCACGTCTACTGTAATTCCCTGTACTGCCTCAAACTACAATCTCTCGCCTGCAAATTGTCCAAAATGCTGCAGCGAGACTTCTTACCAGCACAAAAAATACATTTCTCCCATTTTAGCGACTTTACATTGGCTTCCTGTTAAGTTCACTATCGAGTTGCAGTTGTGTGATTTTTACATTGATTTATGATTTGGATTGTATCGGGTCTAATGTGTTCATATTTTGTATCTGCCTTGTTTCTTTTTATATGCACATTGTCTTACTGTACAGCACTTGGGCGTAACTCTGTTTTAGGGCTGGGCGATATGGCCAAAAAATTATCAGTCGATATCGATAATTATCACGATAAATGTCAAATATTTATTTCTTTCAAATTTAAAGGCAGATTTTTGCTCCTAAGTGAAAGTTGTAGAAACCAGTTGTGGTTTTAAACTCTTTATTGTCAGAATATGACAAACACTTTCCAGTCATTTTTCTTTAACAAAATAAATGACTTGTCTTAGCGTCTTAGTTTCTGCATGTGTTAACGGGTGATATTGTTTCTAGTCATGAGACAGGTTTGTGTGGCCTGACTTATATCTTCGGCACAGTTCGCAGTGCAGGCTGCAATAATAACATGACATGGTTTGTTTTAGAAATGCACAGTTGACAGTAGTAGTAGCTTGAGTTAGGAGGATGCAGATGTACATTTATGTTCATTAACAAAAATTGTAACAACCTCATTTTTATATGGTAAAATTTAAATACTGAGTTTTATTAAAATTGACCATTGGTCTTCCATAGTATCATAGATTTAGATCATGATAACCACAGTTAAAAACACGCATATAGCTCTTCACTGCCATGGTCAAATGGATCTATATGGTTTCTATGGTATTTGCATGAAAAACAGTAGCCTAAAAACATTTAGTATAAATGCACAACTTCTATAGCTAAATAAAAATACTGTAATAATATTCCATTACTCCTTTAATACATGTCTACATTAATAATATAATACAATTCTATATGAATATATCCCACATTTCTGCCACAGTACCATGGTGCAGTAAATCCATGGTAAATTATGGACAAGATGGAAAAGCCTTCTGACTGTATCATTGCGCAGTGTTTCTCCTGTTTCTCCATCTGGCTTTAAGCTAGTTTAAATCACAGAGACATTTGTGTTTTTGGCTGAATTCACGCGCTTCTCACTGGATCTCGCGGCGCTGCCGTTTGGACTTTGACCCGAGCGGATAAATGGTCTGTGTGACGCGGTTCAAATGAGTAACCATTCGTGCTACCTTTTATCAACATCGTCATCGTGTTTGGATAACTCAAGGTTAGTTTCACTTTTGATTTAACGTTCGTTGCCGCTTCCACTCATTTTTTCCTTCGCGTGTCGAGTTTTCTTTGCCAGTAGAGCGTGTACTTTTGATGTGCAAATGAAAAGCTTCACGCTGACTGGCTGTTGTCGGGTTTATTTCTGCTGTGTGATCGGGTGTTACAGTAATCTATATCGAGTAAAAATGTCCAGAGCTTATCGACATTAATTTTATCGCGATTCGATATGATATCGTTTATAGGCCCAGCCCTACTCTGTTGCTTTTAAATGTGCTATTGAAATAAAATTTGACTTGACTTGCCGTCTCTTTTGATCAATTTAATGCATCCTTAATGAATAAAAGTGTTTTTATGTATATTACTTACCCCAAGGTACTGTATCATGGTTTCCACAAAAAAATGGAAAATCTGTTTTCAACATTGATGATAATAATGACAGCATCAAATCATCATATCAGAATGATTTCTGAAGGGTCATGTGACACTGAAGACTGATGCAAAAAATTCAGCTTTGAATCACAGAAATAAATTACACTTTTCTACATACTCGCATAGAAAACAGCTGATTTACACTGGAATAATATTTCACAATTGATGTATTTTTGATTAAATGAATGCAACCATGGTGAGCAGAAGAGACTCTTTCAGAAACATTAAATAATCTTTAATGATATGTAAAGGGTTATTATCGTTAATTAAAACTAAAACTATTAAAAACCTTTCTAGCAACTGCAATAAAGCAAGTAAAATAGTTGAAAAACGTAAACTAAACCAAAATTAGTGATGGCAATTTCAAAACACTGCTTCATGAAGTTTCAAATCAATTGGTTCAGAGCGTGCATCAAACTGCCAAAGTCACGTGATTTCAGTAAACGAGGCTTTGCTACGTCATCACTGTTTTGAAACGTTTCGAAACACTTAGAAATGCCAATGTTTCACCGCTAGGGGGCGATGATCTCTGTGAACCCATGAATCATGAGCAGTCACTGAGAACCATTGAAGTTTTATACATCTGTAGACGTTTTAATTAGACATTAGTATAAAAGGAATAATAGTAGTTAATAGTCTTGTATTGGCCTGTTTATCTGAGCCATCCATAGAACAAACAAAACAAGAACATATATACACTTAATATTAAATTTTATTAGATGATTAGTTAATTGGGTTTTTGTTGCATTTACACTGTTCTGTCCAGCAGGGGTCACCGTGGAGACGGGTGTCAGATTGATTCGAAGCTTCGACACAATACGGCACATTTGCTTCAACTGTTTCAGTGTTTCACGAAGCCTCGGTCTGCCCATCACTAACCAAAATTAGAAATGTTGCCCACATGTTGCCCCCGATACCCTCATGTCACGATTCGATACATATCACGATACGATATTATTGCGATACATTGGGGTGGAAATGATGGTGTTGATAACCCAATGTACAGGACAATAAAAATCTGATTCTGAAGCTGAAAATACAGAATTATTTTAGACGAATATGCTTGCACTCTGTCACCTACTAGATAAAATAATGTAGGCCACTTTTTACTGAACACGTAAGATTTGGCATTATCAGGACCCACAAATATTCCCCCAATGCATTATTATACATTACATTCAACATTAAAATTGATATTGTTTTATATTATGAAATGACAATCAGGCATTACACTGTAAAAAATGATTAGATAATGGAGACTGAAAATACCATCCTAGCCTTTTACAAGCCATTTCTTTTGTGATTAATAGTGAAATTTACTAGCAATTTTGGTCACATTGAGATTAGGTTCCAATTCTCACGATTAACTACGACTTTTGCAGGGTTTCCATCATTTTCCAGGACTCACTACAGCGAGAATAAAAGACAAGGATCACGCGCTACAGTAACATTATTGCCATGACTTTTACTATAAAATCAGTTTTTAATATGAGCTCTTAATCATACATTACGACTATTAAAGCTGTTGTTTACGCCACAGAATAAAAAATAAAAAAGGTAATTGTGACTATCTCGCTATTCTGACTTTTTTTCTCACAACTGCGAGTTATAAAGTCAGAAATGTGAGAAAACTCAGTGTTTTTTTCATCAGAATTGGACTTTATACCTCGCAATTGCAAGTTTATATCTCACAATTCTGATAAAAGAAGTGAGAATTGCAAGATATAGGCTAAACTTGCAATTGCAAGAAAAAAAGTCAGAATTCGCAATTTTGACTTTATAACACACAATTGCGAGTTTATATCACGCAACTTTCTGCCAGTGATAAACTGTTTTTTTTATTATTATATTTTCCAGGACATTTTAAATTTGGGTTTCCAGGACTGGAAAATTTCTCCAGATTTTCCAAGACGAGTGGGAACCCGTTTTTTCCTCAACCACCTCCTAATGACTGCTTATTAATAGTTAGTAAGGTAGTTGTTAGGGATGTAGAATAAGGCATTAATATGTGCTTTATAAGTACTAACAAACAGCCAGTAATATGCATGCTAATAAGCAACTAGTTAATAGTGAGAATTGGACCCTCAAGTGTTGAAAAATACTCTACACCAAAATTTTGTTCAGTGGAATTATGACTGACTCAAGCATCAATGCACCAGCGCCACTGACAGGCCGAACCAGCTCGAGTCAATAATCTGTCCTAATTCTTAAGCACACTGGCTTGAACTCACTGTGAACTAGTACAAACTAAATCAAGATAACTAACTCAAGTTCCACTGCACCAGTGACGCTACAGATACAGTCAGACATGACAAAGAACTGCACAATCCGTTCATGAAGAAGCTCCCGAGATTGAGAACAAAGTTTCTCTAGTAGGTCAGATTTGTGATTCAGCTGCCATGGGACGCACGGGTCTAAATCAGCTCTCATATGACTGAGCGATAACTTAAATACCAACATTGATTTTTTTCAAGACGTGTTGTTGACGTTCCAGGCCACAGACAGCAGCTGTTCCTCAGGCGCATACGACACTTAATATTCAGTAATACTTTTAATTTGACTGCACACTATTAGATGAGAACAACATTTGACACTTTAGAGCTGCTTTACAGCGGAATTAGATGAAGTTTGCATTATTGATTCTCTCTTGTTGTCCTGTTTATCAGTGTGAGGCTGCTTTGAAACAGTCTGTATTGCATAAAGCACTATAGTAGACCTAGTGTACACATGAGCTCCCTACCTAGACAGCACTTCCAAGTGCACTCAATATGCATAATGGCACAAAAACACTAATAATCATAGATTTGGTCTGTCATTTAATCAATTAAACCTCGAAAAGTAGCATAATAAGGGGGTCTAAAAGTAAATAAACCCCTTAGTTAAGCACTTTTACTGTTAACGAAGACAATCAATTAGAGCTGTCATTTTAGCTAGCAGTTAGCAAGTAAACTAACACTAATCTGCTGGTTAAATGAGCCTGAACAACACTTCATTATCGTCCACTAATTCACATTGTTGTTGTTTTTAATTCTGTAACTGACGGCAAAACACAGAGGCTAACAACATTAGCACGCTGACATTCACCCAAAGACACCTTTAACACATTTCTGACGGGTTAAAATCGTTATAAACGCGAGCGGAAAGACAAACTCTAATGAGTTAATAGTCAGGCTTTATCTCGGCTGAATCCCCGGGCTTTCCTGAGAGCCGCGCCCGCCCGAGAGTGCTGGAAGCCGGATGCGGGCCCGCGGACAGGCCGGTAGACGTGGAATGTCAACATGACAGATGGAGCGCACACGCTCGGACGCGATTCCGTTACAATCGACAGTTGCCTTTTGTCACTAAGAGAGTGAAACACCATGTTAAAGTTCATAAATGTACCTTTTTCTTGGCTGCAGCGAGTTTGATTTGCCTGTTCTGGTCCGCCATCCTCTCGCGCAGCTGAGCGAACGGCACCACGTCATCAGATGATCCGTGCGTGTGCGCGTGCATGTGCGTGTGCTTGAGACAGACAGACGCTCATTTCCGCCACATAGGAAAAAAGTCATGATTTAAACAGAAAAAAAAAAAAAAACATAAATATGACATAGGCATACCAAACATAAAAGTTGACATTATGAAGAAAAAAAATATATGTACGTTGACATCGTATACATGTCTCGTATATATAGCCTATTATATACAATGAACACACACTCACACTCTCTCTCACGCACACACACGCGCGCTCATGTTGGGTTTTCATGTTTTATGGGGACTTTCCATAGACATAATGGTTTTTATACTGTATAAACTGTATATTTTATCCCCCTACACTGCCCCTAACAGGAAACATTCTGCATTTTTACATTTTCAAAAAACATCACTTAGTATGAATTATAAACTGTTTTCCTCATGGAGACCAAAAAATGTCCCCACAAGGACAAGGATTTCAGATACTGCCATCTTTGTGGGGACATTTTGTTCTCATAACGTAGGGTTTACCAGGCCACACACACACACTCACACTCTCTCTCTTGCACACACACACACTCTCTCTCTCTCGCTCACACACTTACACACACACTCACACACACACACACTCTCTCGCATACACGCACACACACTCACACTCTGTCTCACGCACGCACACTCACACACTCTGTCTCTCACACACACACACTCTCTATCTCACACACACTCTCTCTCTCTCTCTCGCTCACACACTTACACACACACTCACTCTCTCGCATACACGCACACACACTCACACTCTCTCTCACGCACGCACACTCACACACTCTCTTTCTCGCACACACTCTCTTTCTCACACACACACGCACACACACGCGCTCATGTTGGGTTTTCATGTTTTATGGGGACTTTCCATAGACATAATGGTTTTTATACTGTATAAACTGTATATTTTATCCCCCTACACTGCCCCTAACAGGAAACATTCTGCATTTTTACATTTTCAAAAAACATCACTTAGTATGAATTATAAACTGTTTTCCTCATGGGGACCAAAAAATGTCCCCACAAGGACAAGGATTTCAGATACTGCCATCTTTGTGGGGACATTTTGTTCTCATAACGTAGGGTTTACCAGGCCACACACACACACTCTCTATCTCACACACATACACACTCTCTCTCTCTCGCTCTCTCACACACACACACATACACACTCTCTCTCTCTCGCTCACACACTTACACACACACTAACACACACACACTCTCGCACACACCCACACACACACACTCACACTCTCTCTCTTGCACACACTCTCTCTCTCTCTCTCTCTCTCTCTCTCTCTCTCACACACACACACAAACACACACTCACACACTCACACACAATTACACACACACACACACACACACTCTCTCTCACACACTCACATACACACTTACACACACACAGACTCACACACACACACACACTCTCACACACACACACACTTACACACACACTCACACACACACTCTCTATCTCGCTCACACACTTACACACACACTCACACACACACTCTCTCGCATACACACACACACACTCTCTCTCTCGCACACACACACACACACACTCTCGCACACACCCACACACACACACTCACACTCTCTCTCTTGCACACACACACACTCTCTCTCTCTCTCTCTCTCTCTCTCTCACACACACACTTTCTCTCAAAAACACACACACACAAACACACACTCACACACACAAACACACACTCACACACAAACACACACTCACACACAATTACACACACACACACTCTCTCTCTCACACACTCACACACACACTTACACACAGACTCACACACACACACACACTTACACACACACTCACACACACACTCTCTATCTCACACACACACACTCTCTCTCTCTCTCTCGCTCACACACTTACACACACACTCACACACACACACACTCTCTCGCATACACGCACACACACTCACACTCTCTCTCACGCACGCACACTCACACACTCTCTTTCTCGCACACACTCTCTTTCTCACACACACACGCACACACACGCGCTCATGTTGGGTTTTCATGTTTTATGGGGACTTTCCATAGACATAATGGTTTTTATACTGTATAAACTGTATGTTTTATCCCCCTACACTGCCCCTAACAGGAAACATTCTGCATTTTTACATTTTCAAAAAACATCACTTAGTATGAATTATAAACTGTTTTCCTCATGGGGACCAAAAAATGTCCCCACAAGGACAAGGATTTCAGATATTGCCATCTTTGTGGGGACATTTTGTTCTCATAACGTAGGGTTTACCAGGCCACACACACACACTCTCTATCTCACACACATACACACTCTCTCTCTCTCGCTCACACACTTACACACACACTAACACACACACACACTCTCGCACACACCCACACACACACACTCACACTCTCTCTCTTGCATACACACTCTCTCTCTCTCGCTCTCTCACACACACACACATACACACTCTCTCTCTCTCGCTCACACACTTACACACACACTAACACACACACACTCTCGCACACACCCACACACACACACTCACACTCTCTCTCTTGCATACACACTCTCTCTCTCTCGCTCTCTCACACACACACACATACACACTCTCTCTCTCTCGCTCACACACTTACACACACACTAACACACACACACTCTCGCACACACCCACACACACACTCACACTCTCTCTCTTGCACACACTCTCTCTCTCTCTCTCTCTCTCTCTCTCTCTCTCTCTCTCACACACACACACACTTTCTTTAAAACACACACACACACAAACACACACTCACACACACAAACACACACTCACACACAAACACACACTCACACACAATTACACACACACACACACACACACACACTCTCTCTCACACACTCACATACACACTTACACACACACAGACTCACACACACACACACACTCTCACACACACACACACTTACACACACACTCACACACACACTCTCTATCACGCTCACACACTTACACACACACTCACACACACACTCTCTCGCATACACGCACACACACTCTCTCTCTCGCACACACACATACACACTCTCTCTCTCTCGCTCACACACTTACACACACACTAACACACACACACACTCTCGCACACACCCACACACACACACTCACACTCTCTCTCTTGCATACACACTCTCTCTCTCTCGCTCTCTCACACACACACACATACACACTCTCTCTCTCTCGCTCACACACTTACACACACACTAACACACACACACTCTCGCACACACCCACACACACACACTCACACTCTCTCTCTTGCATACACACTCTCTCTCTCTCGCTCTCTCACACACACACACATACACACTCTCTCTCTCTCGCTCACACACTTACACACACACTAACACACACACACTCTCGCACACACCCACACACACACTCACACTCTCTCTCTTGCACACACTCTCTCTCTCTCTCTCTCTCTCTCTCTCTCTCTCTCACACACACACACACACTTTCTTTAAAACACACACACACACAAACACACACTCACACACACAAACACACACTCACACACAAACACACACTCACACACAATTACACACACACACACACACACACACACTCTCTCTCAAACACTCACATACACACTTACACACACACAGACTCACACACACACACACACTCTCACACACACACACACTTACACACACACTCACACACACACTCTCTATCTCGCTCACACACTTACACACACACTCACACACACACTCTCTCGCATACACGCACACACACTCTCTCTCTCGCACAGACACACACACTCTCGCACACACCCACACACACACACTCACACTCTCTCTCTTGCACACACACACACTCTCTCTCTCTCTCTCTCTCTCTCACACACACACTTTCTCTCAAAAACACACACACACAAACACACACTCACACACACTCACACACAAACACACACTCACACACAATTACACACACACACACTCTCTCTCTCACACACTCACATACACACTTACACACACTCAGACTCACACACACACACACACTCTCACACACACACACTTACACACACACTCACACACACACTCTCTATCTCGCTCACACACTTACACCCACACTCACACACTCTGTCTCTCACACACACACACTCTCTATCTCACACACACTCTCTCTCTCTCTCTCGCTCACACACTTACACACACACTCACTCTCTCGCATACACGCACACACACTCACACTCTGTCTCACGCACGCACACTCACACACTCTCTTTCTCGCACACACTCTCTTTCTCACACACACACGCACACACACGCGCTCATGTTGGGTTTTCATGTTTTATGGGGACTTTCCATAGACATAATGGTTTTTATACTGTATAAACTGTATATTGTATCCCCCTACACTGCCCCTAACAGGAAACATTCTGCATTTTTACATTTTCAAAAAACATCACTTAGTATGAATTATAAACTGTTTTCCTCATGGAGACCAAAAAATGTCCCCACAAGGACAAGGATTTCAGATACTGCCATCTTTGTGGGGACATTTTGTTCTCATAACGTAGGGTTTACCAGGCCACACACACACACTCTCTATCTCACACACATACACACTCTCTCTCTCTCGCTCACACACTTACACACACACTAACACACACACACTCTCGCACACACGCACACACTCACACTCTCTCTCTTGCACACACACACACTCACACTCTCTCTCTTGCACACACTCACACTCTCTCTCTCACACACACACACATACTTTCTCTCAAACACACACACACACAAACACACACAATTACACACACACACAAACACACTCTCTCTCACACACTCACATACACACTTACACACACACAGACTCACACACACTTACACACACACTCACACACACACTCTCTATCTCACACACACACACTCTCTCTCTCTCTCTCGCTCACACACTTACACACACACACACACACACTCTCTCGCATACACGCACACACACTCACACTCTGTCTCACGCACGCACACTCACACACTCTCTTTCTCGCACACACTCTCTTTCTCACACACACACGCACACACACGCGCTCATGTTGGGTTTTCATGTTTTATGGGGACTTTCCATAGACATAATGGTTTTTATACTGTATAAACTGTATGTTTTATCCCCCTACACTGCCCTTAACAGGAAACATTCTGCATTTTTACATTTTCAAAAAACATCACTTAGTATGAATTATAAACTGTTTTCCTCATGGAGACCAAAAAATGTCCCCACAAGGACAAGGATTTCAGATACTGCCATCTTTGTGGGGACATTTTGTTCTCATAACGTAGGGTTTACCAGGCCACACACACACACACTCTCTATCTCACACACATACACACTCTCTCTCTCTCGCTCACACACTTACACACACACTAACACACACACACTCTCGCACACACACACACACACACACTCACACTCTCTCTCTTGCATACACACTCTCTCTCTCTCGCTCTCTCACACACACACACATACACACTCTCTCTCTCTCGCTCACACACTTACACACACACTAACACACACACACTCTCGCACACACCCACACACACACTCACACTCTCTCTCTTGCACACACACTCTCTCTCTCTCTCTCTCTCTCTCTCTCTTTCTCTCACACACACACACACTTTCTCTAAAACACACACACACACACAAACACACACTCACACACACAAACACACACTCACACACACTCACACACAATTACACACACACACACACACACACACACACACACACACTCTCTCTCACACACTCACATACACACTTACACACACACAGACTCACACACACACACACACTCTCACACACACACACACACTTACACACACACTCACACACACTCTCTATCTAGCTCACACACTTACACACACACTCACACACACACTCTCTCGCATACACGTACACACACTCTCTCTCTCGCACACACATACACACACTCTCGCACACACCCACACACACACACTCACACTCTCTCTCTTGCACACACACACACTCTCTCTCTCTCTCTCTCTCTCTCTCTCTCTCTCACACACACACACTTTCTCTCAAAAACACACACACACAAACACACACTCACACACAAACACACACTCACACACAATTACACACACACACACACACACACACTCTCTCTCTCACACACTCACATACACACACACACTTACACACACACTCACACACACTCTCTATCTCACACACACACACTCTCTCTCTCTCTCTCGCTCACACACTTACACACACACTCACTCTCTCGCATACACGCACACACACTCACACTCTGTCTCACGCACGCACACTCACACACTCTCTTTCTCGCACACACTCTCTTTCTCACACACACACGCACACACACGCGCTCATGTTGGGTTTTCATGTTTTATGGGGACTTTCCATAGACATAATGGTTTTTATACTGTATAAACTGTATATTTTATCCCCCTACACTGCCCCTAACAGGAAACATTCTGCATTTTTACATTTTCAAAAAACATCACTTAGTATGAATTATAAACTGTTTTCCTCATGGAGACCAAAAAATGTCCCCACAAGGACAAGGATTTCAGATACTGCCATCTTTGTGGGGACATTTTGTTCTCATAACGTAGGGTTTACCAGGCCACACACACACACTCTCTATCTCACACACATACACACTCTCTCTCTCTCGCTCACACACTTACACACACACTAACACACACACACTCTCGCACACACGCACACACTCACACTCTCTCTCTTGCACACACACACACTCACACTCTCTCTCTTGCACACACTCACACTCTCTCTCTCACACACACACACATACTTTCTCTCAAACACACACACACACAAACACACACAATTACACACACACACAAACACACTCTCTCTCACACACTCACATACACACTTACACACACACAGACTCACACACACTTACACACACACTCACACACACACTCTCTATCTCACACACACACACTCTCTCTCTCTCTCTCGCTCACACACTTACACACACACACACACACACTCTCTCGCATACACGCACACACACTCACACTCTGTCTCACGCACGCACACTCACACACTCTCTTTCTCGCACACACTCTCTTTCTCACACACACACGCACACACACGCGCTCATGTTGGGTTTTCATGTTTTATGGGGACTTTCCATAGACATAATGGTTTTTATACTGTATAAACTGTATGTTTTATCCCCCTACACTGCCCTTAACAGGAAACATTCTGCATTTTTACATTTTCAAAAAACATCACTTAGTATGAATTATAAACTGTTTTCCTCATGGAGACCAAAAAATGTCCCCACAAGGACAAGGATTTCAGATACTGCCATCTTTGTGGGGACATTTTGTTCTCATAACGTAGGGTTTACCAGGCCACACACACACACACTCTCTATCTCACACACATACACACTCTCTCTCTCTCGCTCACACACTTACACACACACTAACACACACACACTCTCGCACACACACACACACACACACTCACACTCTCTCTCTTGCATACACACTCTCTCTCTCTCGCTCTCTCACACACACACACATACACACTCTCTCTCTCTCGCTCACACACTTACACACACACTAACACACACACACTCTCGCACACACCCACACACACACTCACACTCTCTCTCTTGCACACACACTCTCTCTCTCTCTCTCTCTCTCTCTCTCTTTCTCTCACACACACACACACTTTCTCTAAAACACACACACACACACAAACACACACTCACACACACTCACACACAATTACACACACACACACACACACACACACACTCTCTCTCACACACTCACATACACACTTACACACACACAGACTCACACACACACACACACTCTCACACACACACACACACTTACACACACACTCACACACACTCTCTATCTAGCTCACACACTTACACACACACTCACACACACACTCTCTCGCATACACGTACACACACTCTCTCTCTCGCACACACACACACACACTCTCGCACACACCCACACACACACACTCACACTCTCTCTCTTGCACACACACACACTCTCTCTCTCTCTCTCTCTCTCTCTCACACACACACACTTTCTCTCAAAAACACACACACACAAACACACACTCACACACAAACACACACTCACACACAATTACACACACACACACACACACACACACACTCTCTCTCTCACACACTCACATACACACACACACTTACACACACACTCACACACACTCTCTATCTCACACACACACACTCTCTCTCTCTCTCTCGCTCACACACTTACACACACACTCACACACACACACACTCTCTCGCATACACGCACACACACTCACACTCTCTCTCACGCACGCACACTCACACACTCTCTTTCTCGCACACACTCTCTTTCTCACACACACACGCACACACACGCGCTCATGTTGGGTTTTCATGTTTTATGGGGACTTTCCATAGACATAATGGTTTTTAT
Source organism: Rhinogobio ventralis (assembly GCA_039654625.1). Classification (NCBI taxonomy): domain Eukaryota; kingdom Metazoa; phylum Chordata; class Actinopteri; order Cypriniformes; family Gobionidae; genus Rhinogobio; species Rhinogobio ventralis. The sequence goes on from CM077194.1 coordinate 1,963,531, forward strand.
ACTGTATAAACTGTATATTTTATCCCCCTACACTGCCCCTAACAGGAAACATTCTGCATTTTTACATTTTCAAAAAACATCACTTAGTATGAATTATAAACTGTTTTCCTCATGGGGACCAAAAAATGTCCCCACAAGGACAAGGATTTCAGATACTGCCATCTTTGTGGGGACATTTTGTTCTCATAACGTAGGGTTTACCAGGCCACACACACACACACACTCTCTATCTCACACACATACACACTCTCTCTCTCTCGCTCACACACTTACACACACACTAACACACACACACTCTCGCACACACACACACACACACACTCACACTCTCTCTCTTGCATACACACTCTCTCTCTCTCGCTCTCTCACACACACACACATACACACTCTCTCTCTCTCGCTCACACACTTACACACACACTAACACACACACACTCTCGCACACACCCACACACACACTCACACTCTCTCTCTTGCACACACACTCTCTCTCTCTCTCTCTCTCTCTTTCTCTCACACACACACACACTTTCTCTAAAACACACACACACACACAAACACACACTCACACACACAAACACACACTCACACACACTCACACACAATTACACACACACACACACACACACACACACACACTCTCTCTCACACACTCACATACACACTTACACACACACAGACTCACACACACACACACACTCTCACACACACACACACACTTACACACACACTCACACACACTCTCTATCTAGCTCACACACTTACACACACACTCACACACACACTCTCTCGCATACACGCACACACACTCTCTCTCTCGCACACACACACACACACTCTCGCACACACCCACACACACACACTCACACTCTCTCTCTTGCACACACACACACTCTCTCTCTCTCTCTCTCTCTCTCTCTCACACACACACACTTTCTCTCAAAAACACACACACACAAACACACACTCACACACAAACACACACTCACACACAATTACACACACACACACACACACACACACACACACACTCTCTCTCTCACACACTCACATACACACACACACTTACACACACACTCACACACACACTCTCTATCTCACACACACACACTCTCTCTCTCTCTCTCGCTCACACACTTACACACACACTCACACACACACACACTCTCTCGCATACACGCACACACACTCACACTCTCTCTCACGCACGCACACTCACACACTCTCTTTCTCGCACACACTCTCTTTCTCACACACACACGCACACACACGCGCTCATGTTGGGTTTTCATGTTTTATGGGGACTTTCCATAGACATAATGGTTTTTATACTGTATAAACTGTATATTTTATCCCCCTACACTGCCCTTAACAGGAAACATTCTGCATTTTTACATTTTCAAAAAACATCACTTAGTATGAATTATAAGCTGTTTTCCTCATGGGGACCAAAAAATGTCCCCACAAGGACAAGGATTTCGGATATTGCCATCTTTGTGGGGACATTTTGTTCTCATAACGTAGGGTTTACCAGGCCACACACACACACTCTCTATCTCACACACATACACACTCTCTCTCTCTCGCTCACACACTTACACACACACTAACACACACACACTCTCGCACACACCCACACACACACACACTCACACTCTCTCTCTTGCATACACACTCTCTCTCTCTCGCTCTCTCACACACACACACATACACACTCTCTCTCTCTCGCTCACACACTTACACACACACTAACACACACACACTCTCGCACACACCCACACACACACTCACACTCTCTCTCTTGCACACACACTCTCTCTCTCTCTCTCTCTCTCTCACACACACACACACACTTTCTCTAAAACACACACACACAAACACACACTCACACACACAAACACACACTCACACACAAACACACACTCACACACAATTACACACACACTCTCTCTCTCACACACTCACATACACACTTACACACACACAGACTCACACACACACACACACACACACACTTACACACACACTCACACACACTCTCTATCTCGCTCACACACTTACACGCACACTCACACACTCTCTTTCTCACACACACACGCGCTCATGTTGGGTTTTCATGTTTTATGGGGACTTTCCATAGACATAATGGTTTTTATACTGTATAAACTGTATATTTTATCCCCCTACACTACCCCTAACAGGAAACATTCTGCATTTTTACATTTTCAAAAAACATCACTTAGTATGAATTATAAACTGTTTTCCTCATGGGGACCAAAAAATGTCCCCACAAGGACAAGGATTTCAGATACTGCCATCTTTGTGGGGACATTTTGTTCTCATAACGTAGGGTTTACCAGGCCACACACACACACACTCTCTATCTCACACACATACACACTCTCTCTCTCTCGCTCACACACTTACACGCACACTAACACACACATACTCTCGCACACACGCACACACTCACACTCTCTCTCTTGCACACACACACACTCACACTCTCTCTCTCACACACACACACACACACACATACTTTCTCTCAAACACACACACACACACAAACACACACAATTACACACACACACAAACACACTCTCTCTCACACACTCACATACACACTTACACACACACAGACTCACACACACACTCTCTATCTCACACACACACTCTCTCTCTCGCTCACACACTTACACACACACACTCTCTCGCGCACACACACAAACACACACTCACACACAAACAGTGTTGGGGAAAGTTACTTTTAATCACCTGGGCTGGGGTTGTTTGCTTTTTTTGTTTTTATAACAGAAAAGTTATATTTTTGGGCAAGTGTAACACTAAAATTAAAATATTAAAATACAGCCTCAGGCTGAAGGAAATGCAAATTCACGGCTGTACTGTACAGAGGGCACAGCTCAAATAAACCTTTCAGCTGTGCTGCTATTCTGGATAACGAAAAAAGTTTAACACTTACTTCACCAATAAAAACAAAAAATCTTAAGTCATTTTTGCTCATGGTTTAACGGAATCATCAAAGGTCAGCAGAAAGTACATTGGTCAATAAAGTGAGATTAAAAGCATAAAAAATGTTTTATTTAACATATCTAATTATTGGAGGTTTGCATAGTATTCTGATTTTGCATTTGACTGATTTTATTCATTTAGAGGAATACTGAATCTTTTTTGTGCATGCTCACATTAAGTCGAGAACTACAATCCATCATGTTCACACACAACGCCTCTGCACTTACGATTCCTCTCAACATTGGGACAAGAGAGCTGCCAGTCAATAAATGGGAAAACAATGTAACTTGTGTTAATTATTTGAAAAAGTAACTCAGATATTTTGTTGTAAATTTTAAAAGTAATGCGTTACTTTACTAGTTACTTAAAAAAGTAATGCGTTACCCCCAACACTGTGTATGATGAATGCTATATCAAATCATACACATTTTATTTGTCCAAAAATTGTTCGTCCAATCATTGCATTCGGTCCGAAAGCAATGATTGGATGTCCTACCCGTCACCATACACTCACCTAAAGGATTATTAGGAACACCTGTTCAATTTCTCATTAATGCAATTATCTAATCAACCAATCACATGGCAGTTGCTTCAATGCATTTAGGGGTGTGGTCCTGATCAAGACAATCTCCTGAACTCCAAACTGAATGTCAGAATGGGAAAGAAAGGTGATTTAAGCAATTTTGAGCGTGGCATGGTTGTTGGTGCCAGATGGGCCGGTCTGAGTATTTCACAATCTGCTCAGTTACTGGGATTTTCACGCACAACCATTTCTAGAGTTTACAAAGAATGGTGTGAAAAGGGAAAAACATCCAGTATGCGGCAGTCCTGTGGGCGAAAATGCCTTGTTGATGCTAGAGGTCAGAGGAGAATGGGCCGACTGATTCAAGCTGATAGAAGAGCAACTTTGACTGAAATAACCACTCGTTACAACCGAGGTATGCAGCAAAGCATTTGTGAAGCCACAACATGCACAACCTTGAGGCGGATGGGCTACAACAGCAGAAGACCCCACCGGGTACCACTCATCTCCACTACAAATAGGAAAAAGAGGCTACAATTTGCATGAGCTCACTAAAATTGGACAGTTGAAGACTGGAAAAATGTAGCCTGGTCTGATGAGTCTCGATTTCTGTTGAGACATTCAGATGGTAGAGTCAGAATTTGGCGTAAACAGAATGAGAACATGGATCCATCATGCCTTGTTACCACTGTGCAGGCTGGTGGTGGTGGTGGTGTAATGGTGTGGGGGATGTTTTCTTGGCACACTTTAGGCCCCTTAGTGCCAGTTGGGCATCGTTTAAATGCCACGGCCTACCTGAGCATTGTTTCTGACCATGTCCATCCCTTTATGACCACCATGTACCCATCCTCTGATGGCTACTTCCAGCAGGATAATGCACCATGTCACAAAGCTCCAATCATTTCAAATTGGTTTCTTGAACATGACAATGAGTTCACTGTACTAAAATGGCCCCCACAGTCACCAGATCTCAACCCAATAGAGCATCTTTGGGATGTGGTGGAACGGGAGCTTCGTGCCCTGGATGTGCATCCCACAAATCTCCATCAACTGCAAGATGCTATCCTATCAATACAGGAGACAGGAAGTGAAGCTAACATGGATTGGACTTCAATTTTGTAAAAGGTGTTTTTATGCATGTTTATGTTGCATTTACACCATTTTGACCAGCAAGCGGCAGTGAATCATTTTGTGAAGCAATTGATTCAAAGTTTTGAAAAGCTCCATGGCTGCATCTGAAATTGCATACTTCCCCTAACATATGTGACAAAAGTATGTTCGAATTCACAGTACTCATACAAGAGTAGGCAAAAAGTACTCGGATGACCTACTTCCGGCTGAAGTGTGCATACGATGAACACTTTACTATCCCATGAGGCCACAGGAGAGGATTTGTGAATGACACACCTGACACTGGTTCATCACATGATAAGGACAACAATGGAATGTAGTACGTCTGGATTACATTCATACTACACACATTCATAGAACATACCTTTTAACGGCCGTGAAGTAATTACTTATTCAAAATAAGTACCTACTCAAGCGAGTATGCAGTTTTGGACGCAGCCCATATTCAGCCAATGGGGTGAGTTTGGGGCGGGGCTACCAGTTTGTTCAACCAGTGGCAGATAGGGGGAGTGTTTGAAACCTTGTGTTTTTCATTTGGATCAGGTGCTTGTCTATAACATCCATCATTGTGAGAGAAGATTCTTGGGAAAGAGAGTGATTCTGACACACACACACACACAGAGAAAGAGAGAGAGAGAGAGAGAGAGAGAGAGAGAGAGAGAGAGAGAGACGGTGGGCAGCACCAAATATTGTATGTCCAAAAATACTAGAAAAAAGGTAAAAATTATAAAGGGTTATGAGGTTGTACACTGGAGCTCTGGATTGTCCAATCAGCATCCAGGACCACATCTATCAGTTTTATAATAATGAGCATTTGTGCTGTTTGATATCAAGTGACCAGGACAAAACCTTATTTTTAAAGAATGGTTTAATAATTAATTGGAACAGAAGCAAAGTATTACAATATTTTATTCACCAATCATAGTTTGTTGATAATCAAATCAACCATAACACAGACTGATCCGCGTGTGTCAAATATGTGTAACTGGAAAATGAATTTACATTTGAAACAGTGAGGACTTTTTCGCCTCATTTCAGAACGCGGCACACCACTGATGTTTATTCATTATTTGTGTTTTTTAATGGCCAGACGGATCTGCTCCTTCAGATTGTCTTTGTTATTTGTGATGTTTTTTCCAGCGACGTCCATCAGTTCAGTGATCATCTCAGCGCTGTAAGGAAGTTGAATGGTCTTATATCTGATCCTCCAGGCCTCAATATCATCTGAAGAAACATTAACACACTTAAATCAGAACACAGTTGATATTTCAGTTTTATTCAGGACTACTGTAAGATCATAACTTGCCTCCACAGTTGACCCGATTAAAGAGAGGGATGTGGATCACGGTTGGAGCGTCTTGGCCTTTGAACACATAGAAGTCCTTCGGTTTCTTTACATCTTCCTTGGGAATGTTGACCTCAGGGAAAGGGATGTTTAGTTTCCCGCACGTCTCTGCAGCTTCCCTCACCGTCTGCGGTAGAAAAGCATCACATTATTGTTTGATTAAAAGGGTTAGACCATTTAAATTTAAATAAATCGTCCGGAAGAAAATCCCCCACTGAGATAAATGAGAAAACTATCAGATAGAACGCTTTAGGTATATGGTTATATGAAAATGTCTAGGTTACTAATGTAACCCGTTCCCGTTAATCATCAGTGACTGATGATTTGGGATCTCGCTTGAGAGCCCAATCACCTTCAAGTGGTAACAGAAAAAGCCAATGCACACCCCCGCTTCTGGGTATATAAGGGCCAGCGTGCAATACTCACATCAAGCTTTTGCTTCGGAGCCGAGACAGTGTCCTGAGTACTAGACCTGGCGTCTGATGTCTCCACCACATCTGACTGCCGAGGATGCTGGAGGAACTCCAACAGGTTTCGCCATCTGGGGAACTCAACCGAGGAGCAGAATGAGCACTTGGAGGGGGGATACATCGGAGCTGATGTAGACGAGCAGGCGGAGGGGCCGCCTCGGACAAGCGGGTGTTGGCAGCAGCATCTCATCGGGATGTGCTTGATGTGCCGAATAGGCATGCCTGGGAGATGGGGGAGTTAAGAAAGTGAACGTTGTCGACTTCCCTCATCTCAGCCAGGTTCACCCATAGGTGGCACTCCTGGACCACTAGCGTGGACATCGTCTGCCCCAGGGACAGCGTAGTGATTTTTGTTGCCCGGAGGGTAAGTTCCGTTGCTATGCGGAGTTCCTGCAGTTCCTGACCCCCACTGTGATCCTCGGGTCACCCTGTGTATTAACCAAAGTGGCCCTCTGTTGACCACCAGAGGAACCAGATTGGGGAATAGCAGAGGGGATTCCACCCCTTTCAAAGTATCTTAACAAAATTTCGTTGTACAGCTGTACAGTGACAAAGAAAGCTCGATGTGAGTATTGCACTCAGGCCCTTATATGCCTGGAAGCGGGGGTGCGGTTTGCGATGGAAATCTCACTAACATGCATTGGCTCTTTCTGTTACCACTTAAAAGTGATTGGGCATGAAATCCCAATTCGTCAGTCACTGACGATTAACGTCGAACGTGACTGACTGATAGGGAACTAAGGGTTTAAATACACAGGCAGAATAATCAAAGGAACTACGAACAGGAGAGGAACTAATGAATAATCATGGAAACTAACAATCTCAGAGAACTCAAAAGGAACATGGCAATGAATGAAAATGAAATTAAAACAGAACAAGACCGTTACAGGCATAGAGCATTTGTAAGTATCTGTTACAATGTGTTTAAAATCCTGTACATTTTAGGTTAATGTGAACTCTTGTGGTCACTATGAATGTTATGTGGAAAAAAGCAGCAAGATTATTAAAAAAAAATTCTGTGTTCGACAGAAGAAACAAGTCATGGGTTTAGAACGACATGATATGCGTATATAATACCGTGAAAGGATCTTCGTCACTGAAATCCAGTGAAATGATGAGGTCGATGTCTCTCTCTTTTCTCAGCACTGAGAAGTAGGGTGAGTTGAGCAACAGTCCAGCGTCTTCATAGTCTCTCGTCTTACTCTCCAGAAGAGCGGAGGGCACTGCTTCTTCTGAGAGATCAGCATTATTATATTATTCACAATGAATTCCCAGTTAGCACCTGTCCATTTGAGTTTCTGTTCTCACCTGTCATGTTGTAGAGGAAGTTATAATTCCTCCCCCAGATCCACTGTACCATGCACCTGCAAATGCTCAAGTAAACATCTGTAAAACAGATACACAGTGGTGCTTAAATTCAGTAAAAGGTTCTGATATTGTTTTATATTCTGTATATATATATATAGTTTCTTCAGCTTTAAAGTACATCATTGGATGTCTAAAGATTCTTCTTGGTGCTAATGGAAGCTTTATGGAATCTTAGAGTAAAGGCACATTTTGGTTTATGCGTTAATGTGGCCTGAAAAACAAAAATTAAGTACATTTTACAAATAAACACATTGTAAAGACAGTTCAACCTACCAAAAGGCCAGAAACTAAAGCAAAGACACAAAGCATTACACACATCCACGGTGTACTGTTCCATATACTGTTCATCAGGTTCTTTATCAGCGAGATTCAGTGATTCTGTTTGAAATATCAGCTGATGTTTGCCTCCAGTGAGCTCTGTAAAAACAGGGGAATGTGCAGATTGAGTTCTCTTCATCTGATGCAGGTAAAATTAGTTTGTGCATCTTGTGTTAATTACAGTTTTTGTTCGCCAAAACTGATGTTTTTGCGTGATATTGTATCCATACTTGTGGTTTCATTAATCAGCTTGTTTAAATGTTGCTGAAAAGCCATTCAAGATACATTTCTAGCACACTTTAGGAAAATCTTACCGTTCAGTTTTGTTCTGATGGACTCATGGAGATCAGACGGATCGATGCCATTCAGAACAGAGAGATTCATGTCCACCAGATCCATGAGCACCTGGAAACACTCGTCTATGGGAGGGGAGTGTGGATGTCAAACACACGTTGAACGAACATGAACACAAATTGTCTTCAATGCAAGTGCTTTCTATCCGCAAATTTATGACATTCAGATATCAGGTGATAATCATCATTATAGCTCACGTTTAGTTTTCATCATTAAAGAGTTTAACTTTTTATTAGCATGAATAGATCATTAGACACAAAAGACTGATCAACTTGTCGATAAATAAAAGCTGTAAGAAATGCGTTACCTTTCCTAATTTCCTCAAACATCCCTGTTTCTCTTTTAAGCAGGAAATGATGAAAGAAATCTGGGGGGATTTAAAGTTGTCATGATAATGAAATGACTGTCGGCTTGAGACAGAAGTGAATCTTCACTTTTTTTTTACGGATCTCGTCTCCATCAGCTAAAGCACTGCCACACAGAGCTGCAGAAAACACATTTAAGTGTAAAAGTGTTTACAATAAACAAAATGTGTAATACAAGCATGCAAAAATGGTCATTTAAGCGCTTATTGTTAAGCAAAAATGATCTTTTCTTTAAATCACTGTGTATGAGAAGGTTTATGTTGGAAAACAGCACCTCATGTGTTGGTGAAATTGCTTTTTAAATTATTTTTCAACATTACTAATAGTAATATTTATATTACAGATCAATCCCAGAAACTATTGATCTATTTTACACTATTCTCTAGTTCAGGTCAACATACGGTGTACAATGAAGAATCTGTAGAATGTAAGTTGATATTATGAATATAGCTGCAAGCTGCAAATAACGGGATTCAAGTGCTTTAAGACCTTTATGCCATCTATGCTGATAGGATCTAAGCAACCCCAAACACCATTTTCAGGTTTCACATTAATCATAATGAGAACTATATTAGTGAGAAGAATGACAAACTTAACATTATAACCAGTAGATGGCAGCAGAGGACCACTCATTGGCTCACTTTCATTATAAAACCAGTAAACTCCACTAAAGTAAGGCACATTTTCCATGTTAACTCCATTAAGCATGTCAACCTATCTGTCTATAAAGCCTATAAAAAACAGTCTTCTGTATTCACAACACTTCTTCATGTATTTTACAACACTTCAGCTTGTGATTCTTATAAAGTGGGGGTCATTTTTTAGGATTCTTTACCTAACTTAAGCCTCTGAGATCCTGACACCTTGCACTTCCGGAGAGTCCAGGTAGGTTGCAGTTCTGGAAAATGGTGGCGCTGGAGAGGGTTCCTGATGGTTTCATACTTAATTCTTCACCTTAATTCTTAATTCTCTTGCAGGTAACGTGTCTTTTCTTCACCACATGTTTTTGTCTGACCTGCTGACCCCATGAGCATTTCACTGTCCAATGGTCATGCCTTAACGGCAATGTCTAGTATTGCATTAGTATTGTATCCTTCTCATGGGCATTTAAAGACTTTTCAGTCTGAGTTAAATCTCTTTTTTGACTCATTTTATCTGTAAAAGAAGACATGCCTAATAATTCTGCACACCTGAATAAGGTGTTTTTCATTTCCTGCCTTCATGAACAATTATATATCACTTATAATACAAAATTAATAGTAGTTATTAAGATTAACGTGGTTTGGAATTGGTCAAATGTGCCTGGAAAAAAAATATGCTAAAAAAAAAATCAACGTGCCTAATAATTCTGTACACAGTGTATTTAACGAACGGTTTGATTGACAGCGGCGGTCCCAGAGGCAAAGTTGCTCAGAATGAGGAGTTCTACCATATGGTATGAATGTCGTGGGCATGTGTAAAAAAATTGTGTGATATACAATCCTTTACGCAAAGGCGCCCCCCCTCGGTGGCCGATTTCTCACAGGCCTCTATGGCCGAGAGTCAAACAGGTCCAGCGAGTTTCGTTCCGATCGGCCTGCGTTAACCTGGTCTGATAGCCGCTCGAACTTCTTGTTCGGCCATGTTTTTCGAGATACGCGAATGTCCTCGTAGGCAATCGCGGCACCTCGGACAAAGACACCGCTTGCCAGTTTTTTAAGTCAATCTGACTGACTGTTGTGTAGCTATAGCCGTTTTTGTGTTTTATAGTGCCACCAAGTGGCCATCCCACAAAATTTCAAGTCTCTGATATACGGTTTGGTCTGCCCGATCACTTTTAGGTGAGATTTTAACAATTATATAACAGATGAAACTAACACATGAACTCTGTCTCTTCCTCACACACACACAGACCTGTATCTTTGCGCTGTTTGCACTGCTTGTCGATCACGGTGTAGATGGGAAACGGGTCTTTACTGAGCTGATCCCAATGATCTGTGAGTGTTTGCTCATCTATCTGAAGAGACAAATATATTTTTACAGCTGTTGTTTATCATGTAGGTGTAGGAGAGACCTGGGGGGTATTCCAGAAAGCAGGTTATGTGACATACCCGGGTATGTTTAAGGGTAAGTAAGCGGATAACCTCAACTTTTGGTTCCAAAAACTGAGGTAACTTTTGGGGCATGTAAGCAGCCATAGCAACTTACTCTCTAAACATAACCTGCTCCGGAGCAGCTCAAGTCCCAGGGTTAGTTTACTTCAGAGGTGTTCAGTGCATACATGCCCTATTGATGAAGCTCCAGTGGGCGTGATATTTTGCACACAATTTTATATATAAATTTATATCAATATATAAAACACTATTAAAGGTGCACTGTGTACGTTTTAGCGGCATCTAGCGGTGAGGTTGCGAATTGCAACCGCTCACCCCTCCCTTTCGAAGCACATAGAGAAGCTGCGGTGACCGACACAGGACAAAGATGTCGTCGTCTGAGACAGCAGAGAGTAGCTAGCGCTCTGTATAGAAGTTTGTCCGTTTAGGGCTACTGTAGAAACATGGCGGCGCAAAATGGCGATTTCACTGTAAGGTGTGTGTAAACAGAAACGGCTCATTCTAAGGTAATAAAAACATTACAGTTCATTATGTAAGGTCTTTATACACCACTGAAAACATAGTTATGTATATTAAATTGCATTTCTGTCAATAGATCCTCATAAATACTACACACTGCACCTTTAAAACAAAGTAATGTTTATTTTATTCTACAACAATATAATGAGTTACTAAACTAGGGTCGGACTTGTAACTTGGCTGAAGGTTGTGTGTTTGATTCTCAGTACTGGCAGGAAACGGCTGAGGTACCCTTGAGAAAGGCACCTAATCTCCCAGGGATTCAAAGTGAGTGTGTGTGTGTGTGTGTGTTCACTACTCACTGCTCCTAATGTGTGTGCACTAACCTGAATGGGTTAAATGCAGATGGAACAACTATGGGTTCACATCAATTCACTTCATAATTATGAGAATGTTTCTCATTATTATGACTTACAAAATCATATTTTTTTGTGTTGTACATATCAATATGCTTCTAAAAATATAGCACTTTCTAAGTCTGTGAGCACTTCATTAAGATCATACATCATTGAGAGTTGTGCTATGTGATACAGACCTCTTTCACATAATCTGTGACCACCATCACTGCCCAGACGTCAGTCAAACTGAATATGTCTTTCTCATAGTAATATTTCTCCAGTTTGGCAAATGCATCTGTCCAGCCGACTCCAGGACCGCTGAGTCTCCTGATGATCTTGTCTTTCACAGTCTCTAGTTTAGTGGACCAGTCTGGTTCCTGATATAAGGAGGCCATGCACCTTCAGAGGAACAACATATGCTCTCATTTATGACATTCACCCCATCTGTCTGTGTGTGTGTGTTGTTTGTACCAGGTGGATCCAGAAGACCTGTTTTCTGGAGCTGATCCAGGGATCCCAGCAAACCCACCATGGCTCTTTCTCCTCCTCCAGAACCCAGTAATGCAATGTTTGGCGCCTCACTGCAGTGTATGTGAAGCTTCTCCAGGCTTTCTAGAATATCTTTTCTCCTTTTGTCTACAAACTCCTCCTCCTTCTTATTCAGAGAGTATCTGATTCTCAACACTGCAGAGACAAACACACACACACCAGTGCTGAATTTAACATCACATACTGCTATTTCATATATTTGGATTTTAGATTTGAAGGGGTCATGAACTGCAATATTTTATATATTTAATATTTTAAATAATGCTCAACTGAGACATTAACATTGTTGAAAATAAATAAGCACATTCCTAGTATTAGGATTCTTTGGAAGGTAATGTTTTTTTTAGTCCAATAATCCTGTATCGCTCTTCTCTCCTTGTCATCTCACTAACACACCAGTGGGCGGGGCCAAAGTTGCAATGATGAGGTAGGCCTTGTTTTCAGTTCTGAAACGCACAGGATATTCTTATATTATGATGACCTCTTATATGTCAAAAGCTCAAGGATTTCAAGGATTGATTTCTCAGTTCATGACCCCTTAAATGAGTCATGTGCATTTTGAACATTTATTCGCAGAATTATAGACGTTAATTCTGTAATTCTGCAGTTCAGTACTTATAGGCGATATAATGAAGTGCACAGCTTCCATCACAGGAAAATGAGCAGAATCACCTTCCCTGGGGTTTGGATGCACTCATCTATAAAACAATAGAGTCAACATTAAAGTTAAAATAGTCTCGGTTACGTATGTAACCCTCGTTCCCTGAAGGAAGGGAACGGAGACGTTACGTCAGTTACTGACGGAATGGGGGTTTCGCTTAGAAGCCAATCGCCTTTGAGCTCTACAAAACGAGCCAATGGCATGAAAATGCCATGGGTCTGCGGAATTTGCATGCCGCAACCCCGCCCCACGGCGTGGGTATAAAGGGCGTTGCGTGGCAATCTCGCATTATGTTTACCTGCTGAAGAGCCGAGGCATGAGCGCCCGGCCAGTTCCAGCGGTACAGCGGACATGGCAGGGGGACGTAACGTCTGCGTTCCCTTCCTTCAGGGAACGAGGGTTACATACGTAACCGAGATGTTCCGTTTCAGTCAGTACACTACGAGTTACGTCAGTTACTGACGGAATGGGGGTCCCAATTCAATCTCGCCATGACGGCTGTCTTCCAGCGTTCTGCGCTGACCCGGGCTCCCTGCCGTGAGTGTGGCACGAACGAGGGGCTAGGCTCAACGCTACCAAGGTACACTGGGAAGCATATCCCACGTGGAGAATGCAACACAATGCCAACCCAAAGGGGGGGACTTTAAAAATACACCTATGACCCGAAGGAGCTGCATAGGGAACACTCTGGGGTATCCAGCCGAAGGTGGAAAATTTCAACCCCAGGCGTTGCAAGGTGTCTTGCCAAGGGAAGACACAAGCTACAAGAGACTTACCGTGGAAATACACATGTGGGGGTTACCCAGCGGGGGAACCATGCACACGGAGGCACCTAGCCGAACACGAGGGGTGGCCTGAAAAGGGCACTCGCTCTGGTGACGACATCGACAGTGCTGGAGGAACTCAGGGCTTACTGGGAAGCTCACCTAAGAGGAATGCGCACGCATCCAGTCCACGGAGTGGAATGGCGCAGCAAGCGAAGACACCTGAGCCTGTCCGGTTACTGGCCAGTAGGGGCGAGTACACGAGAGGATACAGGCTCCACTCGGAGATTATAAAATCTTGCGAATGTGTTGGGTGTCGCCCAGCCTGCAGCTCTACAAATGTCTGTTAGCGAGGCGCCATGCGCAAGAGCCCAAGAGGAGGCAACACTCCTGGTGGAGTGTGCTCTTACCCCGAGGGGGCATGGCATGCCCTGGACTTGATATGCCAGGACAATGGCGTCCACTATCCAGTGGGACAACCTCTGCTTGGAGAGAGCCTTCCCTTTCTGCTGCCCTCCGTAACAGACAAAGAGCTGGTCTGAGGTCCTGAAACACTGCGTCCGGTCTACGTAAGCGCGAAGGGCGCGTACTGGACAGAGCAGTGCCAAGGCTGGGTCTGCCTCCTCCAAGGGCAGCGCTTGCAGGTTCACCACCTGGTCCTTGAAGGGAGTGGTGGGAACCTTGGGCACGTATCCAGGCCGGGGTCTCAGGATGACGTGAGAATTGGCCAGCCCGAATTCCAGGCACGCTTCGTCAACCGAAAATGCCTGCAGGTGCCTGTCCAACCGTTTTAGAATCCACCAGGTCATGATGGGCTGAAATAGCAGCCACATAGACCTTCAGGGTGGAGGGAGACAGCCTTCGCTCCAACCCTTCCTGGAGGAAGGAGAGCACAGACCCGATCGAGCATTTTCTGGGGTCCTCTCGCCGAGAGGAGCACCAGGTGACGAAGAGGTTCCACTTCAACGCATAGGCTGGTAGACAGGGCTCTAGCGGAAGTGATGGTAGCCGCCACCTGAGGTGGCAGGGTACTCAAACCTGCCGCGTCCCATCCAGGTTCCACACGTGGAGGTTCCACAGGTCGGGACGCGGGTGCCATATGGTGCCCCGTCTCTGAGACAGGAGGTCCTGTCTCAGAGGGATCGACCAGGGAGGTGCTGTCGCAAGGAGTACAAGTTCTGAGAACCAGGTCCGGCCGGGCCAATATGGGGCGACCAAAAGGACCTGCTCCCTGTCCTCCCTGATCTTGCACAGAACCTGTGGGAGAAGGCTCACTGGGGGAAACGCATATTTGCGTGGGCCCCGCGGCCAGCTGTGCGCTAGTGCATCCGTGCCGAGGGTCCCCTCGGTCAGGGAATAGTACCAGCGGCAATGGGAAGAGTCGCGGGAGGCAAACAGATCTATCTGTGCGTCGCCAAACTGTTCCCAAATCAGCTGAACCGTCTGGGGATGGAGTCTCCATTCCCCCGGGAGCGGCTGGAACCGCGACAGCTCGTCGGCTGCGCAGTTCAGGTCTCCCGGGATGTGAACGGCACGAAGCGACCTCAGATGCTTCTGACTCCATAGGAGGAGATGGTGGGCGAGTTGCGACATCCGGTGGGAGCGTAGACCACCTTGTCGGTTGATGTACGCTACTGTCGCCGTGCTGTCTGAACGGACCAGAACGTGTTTGTCCTTGAGCAGGGCTCGAAAGCGGTGCAGGGCAAGACGTATGGCCAGCAACTCGAGGCAATTGACATGCCATAGGCGCTGGGGTCCTATCCAGGAGCCCGCGGCAGCATGTCCCTAGCACATGGCGCCCCAGCCCGTGGAAGAGGCATCTGTTGTGACAACAACATGCCTGGAAACTCGTTCTAGGGGAACACCTGCCCGTAGAAAGCTGAGGTTCGACCACGGGGTAAAGGTCTGACAGCAGGCTCGGGTCACTGGGACCTGGAGGGTGCCATGTTGCCATGCCCATCTCGGGACTCGATCGCAGAGCCAGTGCTGAAGCGGTCTCATATGGAGCAGACCAAGCGGGGTCACCGCGGCTGCTGACGCCATATGCCCCAGGAGCCTCTGAAAAAGTTTCAGTGGAACCGCACTCTTGCCCTCGAACTGGCGAAGACAAGTCAGCAGAGACTGCGCGCGCTCGCTCGTAAGCTGCGCGAACATGGCGACCGAGTCGATTTCCATACCGAGAAAAGAGATCCTCTGCGCTGGGGAGAGTTTGCTCTTTTCCCAGTTGACCCGAAGGCCCAGACGGGCGAGGTGCTGAAGCACCAGATCCCTGTGTTCGCAAACCTGATCCCGAGAGTGGCCTAGAATCAGCCAGTCGTCGAGATAGTTCAGGATGCGAACCCCGTGTTGCCTGAGCGGCACAAGGGCTGCCTCGACAATCTTCGTAAAGACGTGAGGGGACAGGGCTAGCCCGAAAGGGAGAACCGTGTACTGATATGCCTGCCCCTCGAAGGCAAACCGTAGAAACGGTCTGTGTCGAGGAAGAATGGAGACATGAAAGTACGCGTCCTTCAGGTCGATCGCTGCAAACCAATCCGAGGGACGAACGCACTCGAAAATGCGTTTGGCTGTCAACATCTTGAATGGAAGCCTGTGCAGGGTTCGGTTCAAGACGCGCAGGTCCAGGATTGGCCGTAACCCACCGGTTTTCTTGGGTACAATGAAGTAAGGGCTGTAGAAGCCGGACTTCATCTCGGCTGGAGGGACGATCTCGATTGCACCCTTCGCCAGTAGGGTGTCGACCTCCGCACGCATGACAGGGGCATTGCCACCCACCACGGTGTAGCGGACTCCCCGAAAGCGGGGAGGAGGCCGAGCGAACTGAATCGCATAGCCGAACCAGATGGTGCGGGCGAGCCAACTGGACAGGTTGGGAAGCGCTAGCCAGGCTCCCAAGAACTGAACCAGCGGGGTCATGCGAACCACCGGCGTACCCCCGATGGGGCAGCGAGGCGGAATGACCGGCCCAGACAAGGGAGGCATGGGAGCGTCCCGGGGTGTGGGCGGGGTCGAATTCCGCGCCCTGACAGAGGAGACCAGGGAAGGACCAGCGTTCCACGGGGGTCTCGTCTGCCAGGGGGCTGGCGACAGAGGGGGCCGAGAGCGGCGAGGCCATGGGGCACTGACGGGCGCCTTCGGCACGGGCCGCCCCCAGATACCAATCATCTAGCCGGGAATGCTCGGGACATGGCGGAGGGTTCCACACAAGCCCAATCGTCTCGGCCGCCCGGGCAAGCATGGCTGTGAGTTCCGGATCGGACTCGGGCAATGCTGGAACTCCCAAAGGAGGCAACACAGCCGAAACGTCATCTCCGGAGGAATCCAGCCCACCTTGTGATGCGGCGATCGACATAGCATCCTGCGCGGGTGCGCCAAATGAAACGCAGGGCCCCGAACGGGAAGCCCCGGCACCCTCATCAGGCAACACTACGGGTTGCAGTGTGCAGGAGGGGGGTGTGGCCCGAGGAGGATTTGTCGGGTTGTTCCACACCGTAACCCTCAGATCACCCTGACCACCAGCCAAAGTACCCCCTCCAGTGGAGGAAGTAGATTGGGGTGTGGTAGAGGGGACTCTCCCCCCACTACGGAGATCATGGAGTCTCGATCGCAACACTGAGATGGCCATGTTCCCCCAATGAGAACATGACTCATCCATGAACGCGCGCTCAGCGTGCACGAGGCCCAAGCACGCCAAACAGCGATCATGACCATCGAACGGAGGCACCAGCCGACCGCACCCAGAAACGGAGCACGGGCGAGCCATCTTTAAAAAGACGTGCCGCGTGCAGCTCTTTTAGAGAGGAGTGAAAACTCTGCAGAATGCCGAAGCACCCAGGGAGAACGTGCACGCTGTGCTCGATCACTGCACAGATCAGACAGGAAATGCGGAACTCGCTGGAACGTGCCGTAACACCAACACTCTGGAGAGAAACTCGTCTTGAAGAGGAAAGCGCTCAGGCAGTAAACTCGGCTCTGAAGCAGAAACATAATGCGAGATTGCCACGCAACGCCCTTTATACCCACGCCGTGGGGCGGGGTTGCGGCATGCAAATTCCGCAGACCCATGGCATTTTCATGCCATTGGCTCGTTTTGTAGAGCTCAAAGGCGATTGGCTTCTAAGCGAAACCCCCATTCCGTCAGTAACTGACGTAACTCGTAGTGTACTGACTGAAAGGGAACTATAATTACAAAACTAATAGGTAACCTATTTTTAAAATCTTTTGATCAAGCTTTTGCTTCAGAGCAAAGACAGTGTCCCGGCTGTCAGCCAAGGTACAGGAGTTGTGAAGATCTCTGAAGTAGATCCCGCTTATTTCAGGGGTGGATTCAATACTATACAGAGATGGCAGAGGAAACTCTGCCGAGGGAAAGACATAGGCTTGCCAACAGGGAAGCCGTTACTGTGGAGTTACACATGGGATCATCTAAAGAGGGGAATCACAACATATGGGCATCTAGGGGCTGACCAACTGGGCATGTGTACTAGACCTGCCATCTGATGTCTCCACCACATCTGACTGCCGAGAATGCTGGAGGAACTCCAACAGGGTTTGCCATCCGGGGAACTCAACTGAGGAGCAGAATGAGTGCATGTATCCCGTCCTTGGCGGGGAATGGCGCTGCAAGCAGGACCCGTGCCTATCTACTTGTAGAGACCACACATGGAGGTTCCAGAGATCTGGATACGGGTGTCAGATGGTGCAGGTCCTTCCTCGGAATCTGCCAGGGAGCGGCTATCGAGTGGAGCCTGAGTTCTGGGAACCAGGTCTGGGGGGCCAGTAAGGCGCAACCATCAAGGCCTGCTCCTTGTCCTCCTTGACCTTGCCCAGGGTCTGTGTGAGTAGGCTCACTGGGGGAAACGCATATTTGCATAGTCCCCGGGGCCAGCTGTGTGCCAGTGCATCTTTCCCAAGGGTTACCCCGGGCAGGGAATAGAACAACTGGCAATGACTCCACAAGAGGAGATGGCGGGCCAGTTGTGACATATGACGGGAGCATAGACCACCCTGGCGGTTGATGTGCGCAATGGTTGGAGTGCTGTCCGTCTGGACCAGTACATGCTTGCCCCGCAGCGATGGCAGAAAACGGCGGCAAGCAAGGTGTACTGCCAGCAACTGGCAATTGATATGCCGAAGCTACTTGCCTGTTGCATACAGCACCCCAGCCCGTGCTGGAGGCATCTGTTGAGACAATAACATGCCTGGACACTTGTTCTAGGGGAATGCCTGCCCATACAAAAACAAGGTCTGACCACAGGCTGAAAGTTTGGTCAGTGA
Organism: Rhinogobio ventralis; assembly: GCA_039654625.1. Lineage (NCBI taxonomy): Eukaryota > Metazoa > Chordata > Actinopteri > Cypriniformes > Gobionidae > Rhinogobio > Rhinogobio ventralis. The sequence goes on from CM077194.1 coordinate 1,982,636, forward strand.
TTTCCACTCGGTGTGTGCCGCGGTGCCATGCCCATCTCGGGACTCAGTCATGAAGCCAGCGTTGAAGCAGTTTCATATGAAGCCATCCGAGCGGCCTGACTGTGGCTACGGATGCCATATGCCCCAGGAGCCTCTGAAATATTTTCAGTGGAACCACTGTCCTGCCCCTGAACATATTCAAGCAGTTCAGCAGTAACTAGTCTCGCTCATGAGACACGTTGTCATGGCGACCGAGTCAAACTGAGAAAAGGGATTCTCTGCACGGGGGAGAGTTTGCTCTTTTCCCAGTTGACCCAAAGCACCATATCCCTGTATTCGCATAACTGATCTCACGACTGGGCCAGTATGAGGGGGGGACAGGGACAAGCCAAAGGGGAGGTCTTTGTACTGATACACCCAACCCTCAAATGCAAAATGCAGGAACAGTCTGTGTTAAGGTAGATTCGAGAATTGGAAGCACGCGTCCTTCAGGTCGATCTTAACTGCAAATGCACGCGAGGATGCACTTTTGCGTCAGCATCTTGAATGGGAGCTTGTGAAGGGACGGTTCAAAATGCGCAGATCTAAGATCGATTGTAATCCACTGCCTTTCATGGGCACTATGAAATATGGGCTGTAAAACCCTGGTGGGACCGGCTCTATCGCGTCATTAGGAATGTCCAGGAATGTGATCTCTGCACACAGGACAGGAGCACTCTTGCCTGCCACTGAGGTAAACCGGAAGCTGCTGAACCTGGGCAGATGTGGGGCAACCGCAAATCGCATAGCCGAGTCTGATCATTCGAATGACCCAAATAAAGGCGTTGCGTCGCTCACTGTAATTATTAATTAATTATGCTATGCAATTACCATGTATATGTGCACATATGATCAAACAGTGTTGTGAAGCTGGAAATCTCCATTTGCTCCATTTTCAGTTCATTTGACATGTTCTTAAAAACAACAGCTGCTCATATTAACGTGTACCTTTGTAAACAAAACAAAATACAATGTTTAGTCTCTGAAGTCCTCAGTAAACTTACCACGATAAATGTAAATGCTGTTACGTTTTCTGCTGTTATACTGGTTGGACGTTATGGGGTAATTTTCCCTGAACAACTGCGCAAAAATAACGCTAAGGAGTTTAAAATGAATAAAGTAAATTAGTTAATTATCAATGAATTTTAGTTGAGAACCACTTGTATTTAAGGCCTGCAGTTATAGACTAGCCATAAGCCAACGAATCATAACTCTTAGCCTATTACTATCTTATTTAAATAAATAAATCTTACTGCTTATAGAAGAGTCACATAATGAGCTCCAACCTTATTATTACACTACACATTACATCATCTTCGAAAAGGGCACTTTCACTTTCAAAGGGGCAGGGGTTCAAGCTTTCACAATTTAATTAGCAAAAGGAAAATAACATGAATTTAATTTGAATCACGTTTAGCAACTTAAGTTAAAATAAATTGCTAATGAATTATGTCAGTATTGGCAGAATTAAAGTGGCTAAAAATAAAGATGAAAATGTTATTAAGGTTTATGTGTTACAAACAAAAAATACATTGTTAAAATGTTCAAAACTTTTCATATTTTCACAGGTATATACATATTATTATTATGAAAAATGTAACACAAATAATCAGAACAATACTGTTTTTGTTATGCATAATACAAATAATAACAACAACAATAATAATAATTATTAATAATAATAATACTATTAATATTATTGCTACTTCTTGGATGGCATTTTGCTAGAATAATCCAAAAAATGTAAATAATTTTTTTGGATTATTCTTTAATTAATAGCATGATGTTTCAATAGACTAGGAGAAAAACATTCAAACAATTTAATAAGAGCTAAGGTTTGTAGTTAACTTTACAATTTACAGTTAAAATCTTTTTTAAGGGTTTACTGATTTATAATTTATTTTATCTCTACAAAAATGTTGCATTTATCAACCTGTAAGCAGTGTTTTTGTTTCAGGGCTGTAGTTTTGCTTAAAGTCTTTTTAAACTAACAGGTGAATGTGTAACAATTAAAAAGTTCCATTCTTCAGTATGTTCAGGGGCTAAAAGCAAAGCAAAATAGTTCAATCTTTACAGTCCATAAGGTTCATAAAGGAACCGTGACGGTCCATTATTCTAAAGTGTTACCAACTATTTTACAAATAAAACTGCCAGAGCCCGTGTGCGTTTGAGTGGGAGTGCTAGCCATACTGTACACGTACATAATAAAACAAAAACATGGAAATATCCTATTGTTTACTATATTTCTTTGCTTGTTCAGTGTCGTGGGTTTTAGTTCTTTTGAAAGTTTCATTTGAAATCACTGAAATCATTTGGCGGAGTGATATGGAACTGTAATGCGGTCCTGCTGGAACTACTTTTGCCATGCGTTTCCCTGAAAATAATTGCACACCTTAGAACGTTTGACAGCCAATCAGATTCAAGCATTCAATAGCCCTGTAGTATATTGGTAAACGCTTGTTAGCTATTGTAAAAGTTTGTTTTAAACTGTAAGATGTTTTGAATCCTTTCAGATTTCTAGAATGTAATTCTTTTTAAAAACACTCCCATTTCAAGGGAATTCTAACTGAAACTGAAGAAGGGAGTGGCATTATGTATATTATATGCACTATACGGGCAGGTCTGAACCTGTGGACTTCTAGAAAACTCTGTTATTCTGTTACTGTTATTCTTAATTGATTTCACATTTCTTCAAACTCACGCCACTGCTGTCAAAACAAGTTTTCCCCGATTGCGTAAACACAAAAACTGTATCACAAAAACCTATACTCTTATGTCATTCCCAAACACACATTTCCCATAACCGTAAACACTATTCACACACTATTTCCACACATTCAAAACTCATTCTGTGAAATCTTACACAAAAGTGGCCAAATAAATAATTAATTGCACTATATGTTCATTTAGCAAACACACGCTCTCAATATAATTAATTTAGGTCATCACAAGCTAAACTCAAAGAGCACAGCTTTCTCCAGGAGCAAACACTAAGACTCAAAATGTTGACACACCAGTCAAAATTGCAGGTCAATAAATAGGACCTAGAGCATGCGTTTTGAAACATGCTTACGTTGCAAGACAACAGTGAGGATGAAGACAAGGAGGAGGACGAGGAAGACAAAGACAAGTAATCTCAGATGAAATCAGTGCCACCCTAGTTCATCATGTGCTCATACATGGGACGACTATGAGAGAAGCTGGACAGCTAGTGCCACTGAACCTAAGCCGTTACACAGTTGCATCCATTGTCTGTTCTTTCAGGGTCATTTGCTTTGTGATACATGTAATGCTGTAGTGCATATAGATTGAATCTCCACTTTGTTTTCAGTGTAGTTTTTGCCATGAATGACCATAAGTCAGTAATAATGGTCACTTCATTTTTGCAGAGCTGAGAGGTGGCCATCTATAGGAGAAGACTTCTCATTGTCTATGGTCATCAGTTCTACCCCTCTCAAACTATCATGGGACATGTATGTGTGTGTAGCTACTCACAACCTAAGCACAAGCTCACCTCTTCACCACAATGGTAACCAAAAAAAAGAAGGTATGGCCAAACTTAGTTGGTAGTTTTAGTAGTCTTGACTAAATTAATTTAAGTTCATACAACAAGATTACAACAATTCATTTCAAACAAATTCAATTTTGTGGAAAAGTTTTCCTTAATTTAATTCAGTTTGTTCACCAGGTTTTTTTTTTTTTTTGAGAGTGGTATGTACACCACACCCTCCACAAGGAAATTACATGGAAAACTTTTACAGTTCTCTGGAGTTCATGTTCCTCCACCTCCACCTCTCTCACGATGATATCTAGACCTTCAGAGTCCTATAAAAGAGGCTCTTCTGTCCGATATGAGAGACAACGGCGGCTGTGTGCTATCGGTGAAGTCTCAAGATTTTACCAGACAATACAAGAACAGTGAGTATTTTTAAAGTTACTTTTTAGTTTTAAAGTTACCAACTTGCGTTTAAAAAAACTGTGGCTTAATAATTTACATTTGAGGTATGACTGATTTTTATCAAAAGAACTGTAAAGTTGATTAAATCATTTTCAAAAAACTTTAGATTTTAACTTTAATGTTGACTCTATTGTTTTATAGATGAGTGCATCCAAACCCCAGGGAAGGTGATTCTGCTCATATTCCTGTGACGGATGCTGTGCACTTCATTATATATAAACACTGAACTACATCACAATTAGCATCTACAAACTGGATAATTCTGCGGGGAAAAAATGCACTTAAGACTTATTTTAATCTAAAATCCAAATATATGAAATAGCAGTATGTGATGTTAAATTCAGCACTGGTGTGTGTGTGTGTCTGCAGTGTTGAGGTGAGAATCAAACACTCTCTGAATAAAAACGAGGAGGAGTTTGTAGCCAAAAGGAGAAATTATATCCAGCAAAGTTTGAATAAGCTTAAGATATGCTGCAGTAAGGTAAAACATCTTATACTTAAAATATCTGTCTGGATATTTACAAAAGATGTTGTATCTGATGAACATCAAATGTTTGTTTCAGAATGAGGTGCCAAACATTGCATTACTGGGTTCTGGAGGAGGAGAAAGAGCCATGGTGGGTTTGCTGGGATCCCTGGATCAGCTCCGGAAAACAGGTCTTCTGGACTGCATCCTTTATCTGAGCGGAGTCTCTGGATCCACCTGGTACAAACAACACACACACACACACACACACACACACACAGATGGGGTGAATGTCATAAATGAGAGCATATGTTGTTCCTCTGAAGGTGCATGGCCTCCTTATATCAGGAACCAGACTGGTCCACCCAACTAGAGACTGTGAAAGACAAGATCATCCAGAGACTCAGCGGTCCTAAAGTCAGCTATAAAGATGCATTTGACAAACTGAAGAAATATTACTATGGGAAAGACATATTCAGTTTGACTGACGTCTGGGCAGCGATGTTTGTAACCTCATGTGTGAAAGAGGTTTGTACCACATAATGAGTCTATATTCAGTGCTAGCCTATATGTTTAGTATTGACATGAGTGTTGATAAAGGCACACCAAGGAACCTGAAGCATGGGGGAAACAAAACTGTAACATTCTTCTGATTACAAACTACTGCAAATTTACATGCAGTGAAAATCTGAGATGTATAAACGTTTCCAAGTGTAACAGATGTAGGCCAGTAGTCGCTGTGCGAGTAAACCTCACTCCCCTGATCTCAAGAGGTGCTCTAGCGACTGACGCTAGTGGCTGTGGTCTTTATCCCCCTTGTTAGAGGAGAAGGGTATAGCTGCAGCCTGGAGATCTCCAAAATAGGACGTGGCTTCCTCCCATTGACATGACACGCATGTGTGATTTCCCCCCCAATCAAGTTCAGCGCAAACTCCACCCCAAGTCGATTCTAAAGATTTCATTGGTCATATCAATCACAGTTCTGTTGTCTTCATTCGCCCGCACGAGAAGAAGCACTTTAGTTCACTATCTGTTCAATTTGACAACATATTTTGACATCTGAGTGACAGGCATAAGGGGGTGATCAAACAGAACGTGTTTTTGCTCTTAAAAACACAAGACGTGCGTAATAGTATCAAACTGCAGAGCTGCAGCGCTGATGAATGGAAAAGAAGGCTAGGTCTCGAGCGCAACACGTTGAAAAAGTGAGTGAGACGTGGCACAACGGTCAAAGATGATAGTTTAGCGCATATTTAAATACAAAAACTATTAAAAAGCTTTCTGTAAACAGCGTGGAGTAATCACGTGATCTCCATAAGGACTTATGATTGGCCCAAAGCAGACTTCTTGCTTCTGACTTCATACGTCAATATACCGCTAATCTTTATTCTGTGTTCACACAGAGCACATTACAGGTAATTTACTGGTAATGTTACAACTTCTCTTACTGGTAAATTGAGAACTGATTTACTGGTATTTTTGAAAAGGTCCTGTTCACACATGATCTCTTACTGGTAATTTACTGTGTGTGAAAGGGGCTAATGTTTAATTTACAAACATTTAATTTGAAATCCGGGTCGAGTAGAACCGGTTACACTAGCAGGTGTTTTTCCCTTTTTATTTCAGCTTGTTTGTGACTGAAGAAATTGTCCCATGTCTCTCCTACTTGGTGTAGGATGATAAATAACAGCTGCAGAAATACTTTTTCTCTTCAGATAGACGAGCACACACTCACAGATCAGCGGAACAAGCACAATAAAGACCCGTTTCCCATCTACACCGTGATCGACAAGCAGTGCAAACAGCACAAAGATGCAGGTCTGTGTGTGTGTGTGTGTGTGTGAGGAAGAGACAGAGTTCATGTGTTAGTTTCATCTGTTATATGGACGTGTTTCTGTCTGCAGACCCCTGGTTTGAGTTCACTCCACATGAAGCGGGTTATTCCCTCATTGGAGCGTTTGTGGAAACCTCCAGCTTTGGCAGCAAGTTTGACAATGGCTGTAAGAAGAAGCATCAGCCTGAAATTGACATGCTGTACCTGCAAGGTAACAAACTCTGTTACAGGAGAGAGTTTATTCATATTTATAATATCAACTTACATTCTACAGATTCTCTATTGTACACTTTATATAGAACTGAATTATCAATAGACCTTGCACATAGACCTTGCCTAACAGTAAGAGCGTAAATCAGACTGTTTGTATTACGCATTTTATATTAAAAATGACACATTTTGGTTTACTCACTGTAAACACTTTTACACTTAAATGTGTTTTCTGCAGCTCTGTGTGGCAGCGCTTTAGCTGAGAGAAACGAGACCTGTACATTTCTCTGGAAACGAATACAAGGTGCAACTTCATTTATTCTGAAGATTCAGTTCTGTCTAAAACTGACAGTCATTTCATTATCATGTCAACTTTAACCCCCCCCCCCCCCGTTCTTAACAGATTTAATGCCTAAATGTTTAAGAACAAAAGAAATGACAATGTGTATGGAAATGGGGAAAGGTAAAGCATTTCTTATTACTTTTATTTATTGACAGATCTAATGATCTGTTCATACCTGCTGATGAACAAGTTAAACTCTTTAAATGATGAAAAATAAAAATAAGCTATATAATAATCACCTAAAAAAACACCTGATATCTGAATGTCATAAATTTGGGGATGGAAAGCACTTGCATTTATGATATTTTGCACTGTGTTTAAAGTGGGTTTTTCAGAAGATCCAGAAGATCCACACTCCCCTCCCATAGACGAGTGTCTCCAGGTGCTCATGGATCTGGTGGACATGAATCTCTCTGTTCTGAATGGCATCGATCCGTCTGATCTCGATGAGTCCATCAGAACAAAACTGAACGGTAAGATTTTCCTAAAGTGTGCTAGAAATGTATCTTGAATGGCTTTTCAGCAACATTTAAACAGTAAAACAAACTACATAAAATACAAAAAATATGGATACATTAACATGCAAAAACAAAAACCGTAATTAACACAAGATGCACAAACTAATTTTACCTGCATCAGATGAAGAGAACTCAATCTGCACATTCCCCTGTTTTTACAGAGCTCACTGGAGGCAAACATTTTCAAAAGAAAAAACTGAATCTCGCTGATAAAGAAGCTGATGAACAGTATATGGAACAGTACACCGTGGATGTGTGTAATGCTTTGAGTCATTACTTCAGTTTCAAGCAAGATAAAAGTAGGTTGAACTGTTTTTACAATGTGTCGATATGAATAATGTACTTAATTTTTTATTTTATAGCCGAAATGTGCTTTACTCTGAGATTCCATAAAGCTTCTATTAGCACCTACAAAATAGGTTTTAATAGTCTGATGCCACAGAAGAACCTTCAACTTGGTCTGTGTTGTGCGTCCGGACCAGTACATGCTTGCAAGGAATACTGCTAGCAAGTCAAGGCAATTAATATGCCCCTGCAGACAAGGTCCTATCCAGGAGCCTGAGGCAGCATGCCCATCTCAGGCATGTGAAGCTTGTGAAGGGGCCAATTCAAAGCATGCAGATTCAAGATCGGCCGTATCCTACCGCCTTTCTGGAAGTATGACGTAGGGGCTGTAAAACCCTCACATCGGCTGGAGGTACCAGCTCTATCATGTCCTTCACCAGTAGGACTTCGATTTCTGCACGCAGGACAGGAGCATCCTTGTCCGCCACTGAGGTGAACCGGATGCCGCTGATCCTGGGGGGACGCAGGGCGAACTGAATCGCATGGCTGAGTCTGATAGTCCGAATGAGCCAGCGTGACGGGCTACAAAGCTCTAGCCAGGCTCCCAGACACCGAGCAAGCGGGATCAGTGGGACCACAGACGTATCCGTGGTGGGGCAGTGAGGTGGAGGACAGGGACATGGGGAGTCAAGAAAGCAAACTTTGTTGACCTCCTTCATCTCGGCCAGGTTCAGCCAGAGATGGCGCTCCTGGACCACAAGTGTGGGCATTGTCTGCCCAAGGGACCGTGCACTACCATCGCCCGGAGGGCAAGGTCTGTCGCTGTGCGCAGTTCCTGCATCAACGCTGGGTCAGAACTACCCTTGTGCAGCTCTTTGAGTGCCTTGGCCTGGTAAACCTGGCCGCCAGGGTGGCCAAAAACGTACAGGCCCTGGATGGGAGACGTAGATGACTCTGCAGGCAAAGCAGAGTTTCTGGCAGAAAAAGGTGCATTCCATGACTTTGTTACCTCCTCATGCACTTCTGCACTTCTATTCAGCAACGCACACCCCGAGATACCAGTTATCCAACCTTGAGCTTTCGGGAGATGGTGGAGGGTTCCACTCGAGCCTGAAACTTGTGGCAGCCCAGAAACACATGGCCATCAGCTCTGGATCAGACTCGAACAATCCTACTCTCCCCAAAGGGGGCAGCGCAGCTGAATCCTCATCCCCGGTGGACTCTAGCCCACCCTCAGATGTAGCAATCAACATCTGATCCTCTAGCGGAGCCCCGAATGTGATGCTGGGTCCCCCAGCAGAGGGACCAGCACCCGAAAGCCCGCACGCTTCCTCATATACCCGCACCGCGGGCGTGGTTTGCAACACAAATCTTACTCGCCAATGTCCACTTCAATGTACCACTTGAAGGTGATTGGGCTCTCAGACGAGATCCCAATACGTGAGTCACTGACGTTAACATCGAATGTGACTGATAGGGAACTAGAATTTTACCTGCATCAGATGAAAAAAAAACTCAATCATATATGCATATTCCCCTCTTTTTACAGAGCTCACTGAAGGCAAACATCAGCTGGTTTTTCAAGAACAAACACTGAATCTCACTGATAAAGAAGCTGAAATACAGTATACGTGCACTGTGGAAGCCTATAATGGTTTGAGTCATTGCTTCAGTATCTGGCCTTTAGGTAGGTTGAACTGGCTTTACAATGTGTTGATTTGTATAATGTACTATTTTCAAGCCAGATTAATGCATAAACCGAAATGTGTTTTTACTCTAAGATTGCATAAAGCTTCCATTAGCACCAACAAAACTGATTTTAACAAACTGATGCCACAGAAGAACCTTTAGACACCCAATGATGTACTTTAAAGCTGAAGAAACTATAATGAAACTTTTCTCCAAAGAACCATATAGTCAACGAAAAACAGAATATACAGAATATAAAACAATATCAGAACCATTTACTGAATTTAAGCACCACTGTGTATTTGTTTTACAGATCTTTACGTGAGCATTTGCAAGTGCATAGCTCAGTGGAAATGGGGCACGAATTATGGCTTTCTTCACAACATGACAGGTGAGAACAGAAACTCAAATGGACATGTAAGGCCTGCCCAATCGTCCCAATGAAGGCTTACAATTGGTGGGTGAAGATTTCTTGCACGTTCTGTCTTTTCAGCGGGGTAAAGTGATTTAATTACAATTTATCTTTATCTGACTCCATTTTATCATGACCTTGAATTTAGGTTGGAATGCCAATTGGTTATTAGGTCATTTGTATAACAGTTTAACTACACATTTGATTATTCGCTTTAACTCTTTACTCTTATTGAAATTATATATTCGGTCCTCAGAGTCGCACAGGGTCCTCGCACTGGCCGTTATGCGGGCCCACGATCACAAACTTGCCAGTCCGATCATTAACCAGAGGTTATGGCTAAAGCAATTTTTATACAATTTTTGTAGCCAATTCTACAATGTTGCCCATGCTCACTATTGTTAAAAAGTACCCATGTAGCCCCTGCAGTCACCTATATAACAACTTAGTTAAAGCTGAAACCGTAACCAGAGGTTATGGCCAGTACCATAAAATAATGCCGTATTATCTCAATAGTATTTTATCTGGCCCCCTATAGTGCGACTGCATAACTTAAAGTCGAGCAGTCAGTCAGAAATCTAGAATCTCGTCAGATGTGCCCCATGCTTAATACAATCCGAGATCAAGTATGTACTTACCCTTTAATTAAGTACTTAATCGCAGATTTGTGGTAACAAAGGATTCATCATAATGCACTAAAATCCATAATTTCAGAGTAAGTCAGAGTAAATCAATTTAACAATTTATTATTCGTCAGGTAATGTATCATGCCAATTACATAATCAATTCAAAGATAATCGATACTTACATCAAATGCTCTGAAGAAAAGAGTAAGAAATGTATACCTGACTTCAAGGAAATGGATACATAATGCATATCATTACGGGCTGATCTGGTTACAGAATCGCGCCCTGAGCCCTGTGCAACATCTCCTTAAATACACAGACCAAGAAAGAAAACTCTTTCAAATGTAAACATTAATCACTGTCCCAGACGTGGGTATTTTAAACCTTACTGGGTACAGAGGATGATTTGCATGATCCACTGCAAGCCAAATATCTCTAAACTCTTAAAACCTTTATTACCTTTTGGTTTACTTCTGTGGGGATAAGACATTTGTACCAGTCGCACTGAGACATTTCAAATGATACCAAACATGTATAATACTGTATGATACTTGTTCACATTAAACCATATAGATTTTGGGTGAATTGATCTCAGCATGAGAGAGAGTAAGAGTGGTGGGAGAGGGGTCAATAGAGAAAGATGTCTATTAGGATGATACTGAGGTGAGACTTGCATCTCGAATGGTGATGCTAATTTCGTAAGAGACAGTTCAGATGTTAATTTCCAGAGTGTCCTTTGTCTTCTCGGGGAGTAATCGTTCCTCAATCAGACAGCCCGGCATTTGCTAGCTTTTTCCAGCCTTACAGACAGATGCTAACTGGGAATTCATTGTGAATAATATAATAATGCTGATCTCTCAGATAAAGCAGTGCCCTCCACTCTTCTGGAAAGAGAGACGAGAGACTATGAAGACGCTGGACTGTTGCTCAACTCACCCTACTTCTCAGTGCTGAGAAAAGAGAGAGACATCGACCTCATCATTTCACTGGATTTCAGTGAAGGAGATCCTTTCACGGTATTATACGCACAGAGAATTCATTTATAGTTCATTTGAAGGAAAAAATCCCCAAGAAATCATCATTACTCCCTCCTATCATGTTCCGAATCCAAACCTGTGACTATTGTAGAACACAACAGGAGTTTTTTTAAAGAGGGCCTATTGTGCAAAATTCACTTTTTCGTGGTGTTTAAACATAAATGTGTGTTGGCAGTGTGTTACACAAGCAACTAGTATAATGGTAAAATCCACCCATTTTTTTTAATCGCCATAAATCATAAGCAGTGTTTCAGAACAAGCCGTTTGCAGTTTCTATGCAATGTGATGTCACATATGCTTGGCCCCGCCCACGACTGCTGACTGACTCCTCCCTATTGGCATAGACCCCGCCCCTCAGTGTGCTGTACACAGTCCGCCATGTTTATCTCCTCGCCAGAGCATTTAACTCTTTCCCCGCCAGCGTTTTTGATCTTTTTCACAAAAATGTAATGGCCCCCAGAATATTTTGTTGTATGAATATCTGAGCATGCAATATATCAAAAGAAAGAGCAGAGCCTTTTGCCAAAGACTTCATTCAGATGGGATCGAGTCCATCAACACCCCAAATGCTTGCACAGTCCTGTAGCTCGTCCTGGGTCGACATTTCATTCAAGTAACATTAGATCGTTTTGATTTATATGCTGTTTAATGTTGATGATCATGTTATTTTACATATGCATCTGCTTACATTTGACATTGCTTGTTTCTGCGTCTTCTTCGTCTGTGTTTTGATCAGGAGATTCAAAGAGACCCCCTACCGTATAACAGTGAAAACACGGAAACATAGGGGGCATATACAACATGCTATAATAAATGATCTGTGGGGTATTTTGAGCTGAAACTTCACAGACACATTCTGGGGACACCTGAGACTAATATACCATATTGTAAAAAGGGGCATAATAGGTCCTTTGTCAAATAATCTTGCTGCCTTTTTCCCTCATGACATTAGTAGTGACCACCAGGGTTCACACTAAAATGTGTCTAAAATGTGTCCTAACATTTAAAAAAAAAAAAAGTGGTTTTCATCTAACCATATTCATTTATAACAGTGCTTTGTGTTAGCATTCCCAGATCCCAGTGGGGGATTCTCATCCTGACGATTTCAGTTGAAATGGTCTAACCCTTTTAATTAAACAATAATGTGAAGCTTTTCTACCGCAGACGGTGAGGGAAGCTGCAGAGACGTGCGGGAAACTAAACATCCCTTTCCCTGAGGTCAACATTCCCAAGGAAGATGTAAAGAAACCGAAGGACTTCTATGTGTTCAAAGGCCAAGACGCTCCAACCGTGATCCACATCCCTCTCTTTAATCAGGTCAACTGTGGAGGCAAGTTATGATCTTACAGTAGTCCTGAATAAAACTGAAATATCAACTGTGTTCTGATTTAAGTGTGTTAATGTTTCTTCAGATGATATTGAGGCCTGGAGGAACAGATATAAGACCTTTCAACTTCCTTACAGCGCTGAGATGATCACTGAACTGATGGACGTCGCTGGAAAAAACATCTCAAATAACAAAGACAATCTGAAGGAGCAGATCCGTCTGGCCATTAAAAAACACAAATAATGAATAAACATCAGTGGTGTGCCGCGTTCTGAAATGAGGCGAAAAAGTCCTCACTGTTTGGTTTAATGATTTTTTAACATAGATTCTAGTTACACTTAATGTTTTTTGACACGTGGAATGGCCAACCATTGTGTTACTTTTCTGTTTATCATGTTAAACAAGTTTCTGCATGTTTCAGTCTGGTCATTAAGCCATAAACTGCTGATCATTAATAATCAAATCAACTACAACACAGACTGATTTACAACTATGATTGCTGATTAAAATATTGTATTACTTTGCTTATTTGCTCCAATTTATGAATAAACCATTCTTTATAAATAAGGTTTTGTCCTGGTCACTTGATATCAAACAGCACAAATGCTCATTATTATAAAACTGATAGTTGTGGTCCTGGATGCTGATTGGACAATCCAGAGCTCCAGTGTACAACCTCATAGACCTTTATAATGTTTACCTTTTTTCTAGTATTTTGGACATACAGTTGGTGCTCAGAATCACTCTTTCCCAAGAACTTTCTCTCACATTACAGCTGTTATAGACAATGATGGGTGTTATAGACAAGCACCTGATCCAAAGGAAAATTTGAGGGGGGACAAACACTTTTCAATCAGATTTATCAGATATGAGAACTTTCATTTGAAGTCTAGCAGGTTTCAATCGTACTCCACCTCCCATCTGCAATTGGTTGAATAAACCTGTAGCCCCGCCCCAAACTCACCCCATTGGCTGAATCAATGATGCAATGTCCCAGTCAGACGTTTACTGTAGTCTGCCGGATCCAGATCAGATGGTGGACCTGCGCCCACAACGCATCTCTGAAGTGTCAGCAGAGACCGTGTCAACTAGACTCTCCCCTGTGACGGCCTCCTTCCCTTCACTTTCACTCTGTACAGATGAAAACGTTATGGAGATTATCGGAAACGACTGGAAGCATTGTGTTATGCATGCTGGACAGGTGATTGTTGTGATACGTAATACGTGATGATGCAATACGCTGTGTGCATGCACCGGATGTAATGTTATGTGGAGCACGTTGATTCCCAGTAAAGATGTTCCTCACCACCTATGATGCTGTCCAGTAATACTTCAGTGATTTGGCGGTCACTTTGTGAAGAGCCTATAGACTAAACACTTAATGCTTACGTGCATGTCGTCCCCGTTCTCGCGGATTCAAGGTTTTTTTACACAAAGATGATAACGGTCTCGTTTTTCAAAACCTATTTCAAAGTTTGCTTTCTCTGGCCACCAAACACTGTTGCCATGCAGATGAGTGGCCGGAACGCATTAAAAGTTTTCTATTTTAGTTGAAAATAGTGTCGTGTAAGTGTCCCCAAAGAAAATAACGGAAATTAATCAATCAAAAACTTACTTTAGCTGGACAATAACTTCACAAAAACACAAGTTCAGTATGGAGTACCGCAGGGCTCAGTGCTAGGACCGTTGCTCTTCACCCTGTACATGCTACCACTGGGAGATATCATCAGGAAGCATGGCGTTAGTTTTCATTGTTATGCTGACGATACTCAGCTCTATATTTTCAAATTCTGTTGCATTATTTTTCTGTTATCACTGTGAAGCTGCTTTGAAACAATCTATATTGTAAAAAGCACTATATAAATGAAGGTGTTTTGACTGGATTCACTGAGCTCCTGAGAGCGACCCATTCTTTCACAAATTTTTGTAGAAGCGTCTGCATGCCTAGTGCTTGATTTATACACCTGTGGCCATGAAGTGATTGAACACCTGAACTCAGTGATTTGGAGGGGTGTCCCAATACTTTTGGCAATGTAGTGTATGTTTCAAACACTATGCAACACTATCATTCTGACTCTGTTGAACCCAAAGTGCTTTGTGTACTTTGTCACTGCTGCGCTGCAATAAACTTCTTCATTGAGGTCTTCAACGTCCTAATTTTTTCTTACATCATATGTCTCATGTTTTATCTCTAGATTTTCACACTGTTGTGCCCTTGGAAAACAAGTACATTACATTGTTAACTTAATATTTATGCATGAAAACAAATAAATATTATAAATATTTATGTTTACTTTGGGCATAAAGATAAAAAAGTTCAAATCAAAATGATCCCCTGGGACTGGGGCATAAAAGTGGCTGTAATGTAATGTAATGGTAATGTAATGGTAATGTAAAGAATATTAAGGGAACACAATCATGGATGAAATATGACAGCCCAACCCCAACATTGATGTGATCACCTGACTGCCAGTCATTCTCAGTTACAAGGAAATTGCATGGTAATTGCTGTGGTTTTGAGGTAATGTCCCCCATCTAGTTGATGTCTAGATTTGGGAGTGGTTTCAGAGCCCTTCTTCCAGAGGTGGACAGTAACGACGTACATTTACTTAAGTACACTTTTTGAGTATCTGTACTTTACTTGAGAATTATATTTTTCTGGAAACTTGTGACTTTAACTTCACTACATTTGAAAGACAAATATCGTACTTTTTACTCCACTACATTTCCATCAAGGTCCTCGAATAGAAAGACATTAGCAGCTTTGAAAATTAGTGGAAGGTTTTTTAACTTCTCTAAAACGTGATTGGTTTATTGCAGGTGACAGACAGCCTATCAATGATCACTCTTGTCGGGTCACGTTTTGTGAAGTTCAGCGATTTCCCAGCATTTTTTGATCACTGATAATAAGTTGATGGCAAAATGGTAGAAGATGGTTAAACAGATTTGAACGTTAATATCTTGCAACTTTATAGTTTTTTTTTTTTTTGTTATGCATAAAGTGGCATGATTAATTATAAAAAGATTGCGATCTTGATTCAAACACCCACACAATCTCTTTCCTAAATGATAAGGATTCGCCTATGTCTATTAAACCTTACAAAAATCAACACCGGCACATTCAAATCTGCATCCACACTGCCGCTGAGCCAGAGAGAGCACTTATCATGTATAAACAGCTTCAAAAACAGTATTTTTTCAGTATCATTATTTCTTTCTGTGTTAAAAATATTCAAATTATCGCAGAAATACTGGGATAAAAATTTACAGTTCGCATATAAACACATCTACGATCAAAATAGGGCAATCACCTTTTGAAATTGACTCGATGCTTGAAAATAATGATTGTACTGATTACATTATTTGAAGTGACAAGTGACTGTTAAAAAAATTTATTTGTCATTGAATAATTCAATAAAGAGATTTGTTCAAAAACACTGATTTATCCAGTAATGAAACAAGTGAAGTCTTTATGAGTGAGTCATTGAATCATTCACTTGAGAGATTCGTTCAAAAACACTGATTCATCCAGTAATGAAACAAGTGAAGTCTTTATGAGTGAGTCACTGAATCATTCACTCAAGAGATTCATTCAAAAACACTGATTCATCCAGTAATGAAACAAGTGAAGTCTTTATGAGTGAGTCATTGAATCATTCACTTGAGAGATTCGTTCAAAAACACTGATTCATCCAGTAATGAAACAAGTGAAGTCTATATGAGTGAGTCACTGAATCATTCACTCAAGAGATTCATTCAAAAACACTGATTCATCCAGTAATGAAACAAGTGAAGTCTTTATGAGTGAGTCATTGAATCATTCACTTGAGAGATTCGTTCAAAAACACTGATTCATCCAGTAATGAAACAAGTGAAGTCTTTATGAGTGAGTCATTGAATCATTCATTCCAGAGATTCGTTCAAAAACACTGATTCATCCAGTAAACAAGTGAAGTCTTTATGAGTGAGTCATTGAATCATTCATTCAAGAGATTCGTTCAAAAACACTGATTCATCCAGTAATGAAACAAGTGAAGACTTTACGAGTGAGTCATTGAATCATTCATTCAAGAGATTCAATCAAAAACACTGATTCATCCAGTAATGAAACAAGTGAAGTCTTTATGAGTGAGTCATTGAATCATTCACTTGAGAGATTCGTTCAAAAACACTGATTCATCCAGTAATGAAACAAGTGAAGTGTTTATGAGTGAGTCACTGAATCATTCACTTGAGAAATTCGTTCAAAAACACTGATTCATCCAGTAATGAAACAAGTGAAGTCTTTATGAGTGAGTCATTGAATCATTCATTCCAGAGATTCGTTCAAAAACACTGATTCATCCAGTAAACAAGTGAAGTCTTTATGAGTGAGTCATTGAATCATTCATTCAAGAGATTCGTTCAAAAACACTGATTCATCCAGTAATGAAACAAGTGAAGACTTTACGAGTGAGTCATTGAATCATTCATTCAAGAGATTCAATCAAAAACACTGATTCATCCAGTAATGAAACAAGTGAAGTCTTTATGAGAGAGTCACTGAATCATTCACTCAAGAAATTTGTTCAAAAACACTGATTCATCCAATAATGAAACAAGTGAAGTCTTTATGAGTGAGTCATTGAATCATTCACTCATGAGATTTGTTCAAAAACACTGATTCATCCAATAATGAAACAAGTGAAGTCTTTATGAGTAAGTCACTGAATCATTCACTCGAGAGATTCATTCAAAAACACTGATTCATCCAGTAATGAAACAAGTGAAGTCTTTATGAGTAAGTCACTGAATCATTCACTCGAGAGATTCATTCAAAAACACTGATTCATCCAGTAATGAAACAAGTGAAGTCTTTATGAGTGAGTCACTGAATCATTCACTCGAGAGATTCATTCAAAAACACTGATTCATCCAGTAATGAAACAAGTGAAGTCTTTATGAGTGAGTCATTGAATCATTCATTCAAGAGATTCGTTCAAAAACACTGATTCATCCAGTAATAAAACAAGTGAAGTCTTTATGAGTGAGTCACTGAATCATTCACTTGAGAGATTCGTTCAAAAACACTGATTCATCCAGCAATGAAACAAGTGAAGTCTTTATGAGAGAGTCACTGAATCATTCACTCGAGAGATTCATTCAAAAACACTGATTCATCCAGTAATGAAACAAGTGAAGTCTTTATGAGTGAGTCATTGAATCGTTCATTCAAGAGATTCGTTCAAAAACACTGATTCATCCAGTAATGAAACAAGTGAAGTCTTTATGAGTGAGTCACTGAATCATTACATCGAGAGATTTGTTCAAAAACACTGATTCATCCAGTAATGAAACAAGTGAAGTCTTTATGAGTGAGTCATTGAATCATTCACTCATGAGATTTGTTCAAAAACACGGATTCATCCAGTAATGAAACAAGTGAAGTCTTTATGAGTGAGTCATTGAATCATTCACTCAAGAGATTCATTCAAAAACACTGATTCATCCAGTAATGAAACAAGTGAAGTCTTTATGAGCGAGTCACTGAATCATTACATCGAGAGATTCGTTCAAAAACACTGATTCATCCAGTAATGAAACAAGTGAAGTCTTTATGAGTAAGTCACTGAATCATTCACTCATGAGATTTGTTCAAAAACACTGATTCATCCAGTAATGAAACAAGTGACGTCTTTATGAGTGAGTCACTGAATCATTCACTCAAGAGATTCATTCAAAAACACTGATTCATCCAGTAATGAAACAAGTGAAGTCTTTATGAGTGAGTCATTGAATCATTCATTCAAGAGATTCGTTCAAAAACACTGATTCATCCAGCAATGAAACAAGTGAAGTCTTTATGAGAGAGTCACTGAATCATTCACTCATGAGATTTGTTCAAAAACACTGATTCATCCAGTAATGAAACAAGTGAAGTCTTTATGAGTGAGTCATTGAATCATTCACTCAAGAGATTCGTTCAAAAACACTGATTCATCCAGTAATGAAACAAGTGAAGTCTTTATGAGTGAGTCATTGAATCATTCACTCAAGAGATTCGTTCAAAAACACTGATTCATCCAGTAATGAAACAAGAAGTCTTTATGAGTGAGTCATTGAATCATTCACTCAAGAGATTCGTTCAAAAACACTGATTCATCCAGTAATGAAACAAGTGAAGTCTTTACGGGTGAGTCATTGAATCATTCACTTAAGAGATTTGTTCAAAAACACTGATTCATCCAGTAATGAAACAAGTGAAGTCTTTATGAGTGAGTCATTGAATCATTCACTCAAGAGATTCGTTCAAAAACACTGATTCATCCAGTAATGAAACAAGTGAAGTCTTTATGAGTGAGTCACTGAATCATTCACTCAAGAGATTTGTTCAAAAACACTGATTCATCCAGTAATGAAACAAGTGAAGTCTTTATGAGTGAGTCATTGAATCATTCACTCAAGAGATTCGTTCAAAAACACTGATTCATCCAGTAATGAAACAAGTGAAGTCTTTACGGGTGAGTCACTGAATCATTCACTCATGAGATTCGTTCAAAAACACTGATTCATCCAGTAATGAAACAAGTGAAGTCTTTATGAGTGAGTCACTGAATCATTCAAACATAATCCATTCAAATCAATTAAACATTTGTAAATAGACTGCAGTAATTAATATTTCGGCAGAACCTCTAGTAAAGCACATGTTATTTTGTTTAGTTGGCATTCAGAATCGTGGGAGAATTCAGTTGTTTCATTTCTATAGGTTCTGTAACATTCTAAAAGCTCTTTATTCCAGATACTAGGCATAAAGTATTGTAAGTATTACATACAAGTACCTCTGTACTTTTACTAGAGTAAAAACGTGTCTTTACAACTTCCACTTGTAATTTTTGACCTGTATCTGTACTTTCACTAAAGTAATAAAGGAGTGTACTTTGTCCACCTCTGCCTTCTTCTGTGTGATCTGAGAGTCGACGGCTGCTGTATTTCTATCAGTGAAGTCTCAGGATTTAACAAGACCATACAAGAACAGTGAGTATAAGTTTATAAAGCTTTTACAACATCCTTAAAATAAGCTTTTATGAAAAAATTAAAGTTTCATGAGTTTGAATCAAATTATTTTTAGATTTTAACTCATGTCAATTGTTTTATAGATGGGTGGATCCAATTCAAGGTAATTCTGCTCAGATTCATGGAAGCGGTAAAATAAGTAGGCTACTGTGCTGCAGTTATTACACAATTAAAGTTTATAACTGCAAACTGGATAAACAATTAGAATAACTGATTGAATTATCCTCCTGAGAACCAGGAACTGATTTGTGAATTTAGTATTTTTTCCGTGCCATTACATTGAGCATAAGAAAAAATTAGATTTTTTTTTTTTATTCATATGTTATGCTATGTCCTCTGTAGAGGACTCCAGGACTCATTTTTTTTAATTAAAAAGACATGAATAGGCAAAAACAATGGGATTTTTTTTTTTTAAATCACCAATCAAAATTTAGGTTTCAGGATTTTTTATACCAAACTTTGTACAAAGATGATTCTCAACTATGTTATGAAAAGATATAACAGAATGATTTGATATATAATTTTGCTTTATGCAATATATGTGTAAAATGGCCATAAGTGGGTTTTCTCATTATATACAATATATCTATACATTGCATCTAATTTGCATATTAATGTGTTCTTGAGGCAACATGTAATGAAAAAAGAAGTGTAATAATGGGAATAGAAATTGGCAAGATTTTCATAGAAATATCTATAGATAAATATCCATTTTTCCACTTAACCTCTACAGAGGTTATGTATGAAATCAATGCCGTTTCGTAACAAAGTCATATTTTGATTTGAAACCCCATAACCATTTTCCTAAATGTGGCTTTATGACAAACAATTCAAAAATAAGTCAGATTCACATTTAATCACTAAATTAATGTCAGTCATATTTAAAGTCCAAGGCTCTTTATAGGACATCCAGACTGTGACGTGTATGCTGTCAGAGAAATTCAATAAAATGTAGAGGACAAAAGTCTATTCCTGGGTCCCAGTTATATTTAAATCTAAAATAAAAAATATATATATGAGATAATAGAATGTGATGTTAAATTCAGTCTTTCTGTCTGTGTAGCCAATGCAAAAATGAGGTGAGAATCGGACACTCTCTGAATGAGAAGGAGGAGGAGTTTGTAGCCATCAGGAGAAAAAAAGTTCTACAAAGCCTGTTGAAGCTTCGCATATACACTGATAGGGTAAAAGTTCTTATATTTCATATATCTGCCTACACCTCTAAATACAAATATTTTTGTGGCCGATGAACATCAAATGTTTGCAAACAGGTGTCAAACATTGCACTGAATCATTCAAACATAATCCATTCAAATCAATTAAACATTTGTAAATAGACTGCAGTAATTAATATTTCGGCAGAACCTCTAGTAAAGCACATGTTATTTTGTTTAGTTGGCATTCAGAATCGTGGGAGAATTCAGTTGTTTCATTTCTATAGGTTCTGTAACATTCTAAAAGCTCTTTATTCCAGATACTAGGCATAAAGTATTGTAAGTATTACATACAAGTACCTAAAAACGTGTCTTTACAACTTTCACTTGTAATTTTGACCAGTATCTGTACTTTCACTAAAGTAATAAAGGAGTGTACTTTGTCCACCTCTGCCTTCTTCTGTGCGATCTGAGAGATGACGGCTCAGGATTTAACAAGACCATACAAGAACAGTGAGCATTCATTCAACTCAGGTGACAAACAGTAAATTACTGGGTTCTGGAGGACAAAGTATAGTGGGTTCTCTGGGATCCCCACTGTAAAAACTAAAGGTGCCTCAAATATCCTGTCGGGTACTCAAGGAACTTTAAAATGTATTTTAAGTGCCTCAAAGCTTCTATAATAGGGTTACTGGTGGAACCATTGTCAGTATTTGCAGTTCTTGCAGGAACTTTTAAAGGGATACTTCACCGATTAGCATTAAGCTTTGTATCAGTAAACCCGGTAGTATATTCAAATGACTGTGCTTCCCTCCCTCATGTCCCCCTGAGACGAGAGATTTCTGTATTTTGTGTCGGGAAAAAAACCTCAGATGACGCAAAAAGTATTAGGTAGACTACAGCCAGTATTAGGAGCTAGTTCTGCATGTTTTCAACCCGCCCATAGTGGGTGGGATCTCACTCATAGAATGTACAAATAGTGTCAGCCATTTTTTTTTTTAAGCTAAGCTAACAGACTCTTGCTCTGTGGAGAAAGCTGAGTAGTACGCTAACCACGATGGCGGAAGGTAGTTTTGAAGATGATATGGCAGAAGGGGATTTTGAAGATCTGGTGCGTGATTCCGATGCTGTAAGAACCGCAATACAGCGAGGAACAGTTGCGGATGATGGAGGAACAAGAGGCGGCCGGAGTAGCTGCTGCAGCAGAGGAGCAAGACCTGCTTGGTGGTCAGGAAGAAGAGCCCGGCAGACTCGAGCTGGGGCGGACTGGTGGTGTCAGTGCTCTCGCTGTGCACCTATGGACACAGAAAGAGAGTTGAATTTCAGCGATGCCATTTTCTTCTGGAAGAAATCGCTGAATCTGCTGAGGAAATGGCACTGCCAGCATGTGTAACAGAGCACCCTAGCTTTGATCCACACATGGACAGGGGGGTCCTGGAAACCTATTTCAGGATCCCGAAAGTGAATTGGAAACACCAGCCAAAGCCCACAAGGACAAACGGAGGCCTGAGTGTAAAGTGAGTATTTTGTTTGTTTTTCTTTTTGTTACTGACACGTCATGTACAGAGTTTGGAGACCCGGCATTATCACAACGTTATCCCCATGTAGTCAGCTGAGCTATCATTGTTATGTTTACATCTATGCTAGCCTACTGTAGGTGCAAATAGCTAGCATTGATAATGTTGTGCTAACTGTTTCATAGACAATATCGCCTAACAGCCTACCGTCACTTCGTGGAATAGGTCCTGCAAGGCGAGAGACTGGGCAAAGGCTATCGTCTTGTTTAGCCTGCCTGTGTTGTTCAGGACATCAGACAGAGATATCCAGCTCCTGATGGGAAATACCGCAGCTATGAAGAAACTACTGGAGCTCTGGATAAACTATGAGTTTAAAATTGTTCATAATATCTTTTGTAATTAAAAGTTCAAACTCACATTGGTTGTGGTTCGTGTTATAGTCCTTATTGTTGCTCCATTAGAGTATGTATTAGCCTAGAGAAATAGTGATGCACTTCATATGCGGAGCTACTAAGCTACTCTGTTGACATGGTCCTGCCTTGCATCATCTTTTTAAAGTGCAAGTCTAAGTTGTGTAATATACATTACATTTGGCTCTCTCTTTTTAACCCAAAGTGAATTCCAAGAAGGGAAATAATCCAGGTAGAGTGTGTACAGTAAGTAATGACAGCAAAATCACAGTGACAGTAACCATTCAGCCTCCTTCCACAAGTCTATAATGTGGAACTTTGGTGTACAACACAGGAGTACAGGGTAAGATGAAGAATTATTATTCACAAAGGAAAAATATTGTGCCACCATAGTCAAGGGTACACATTAAAATAAACAAGGAGATACATCTAAAAATGTCCTGCACAATATACAAACAAAGCAAGCAAAAAAAATATATATATATAAACAGCGGTGGCAGAATCTGATTTGACACAGGAAGAGAACTCAGTGAAGAGTAGCAGAGGGAATTTGAGGTTGGTGCCATGGATGCTATGAGAAGGTGCTATCGGAAGGTGTCGGTCTCAGAAGGAAAGAAGCCATGGCAGCCTCCTTTGATGGTTTAGGCAGGAGTGCAATGTTGGGTGGCAGTGCAGGCTGTGGCAGGGCAAGTGGCAGGGCAAGTGATTGAATTGAAAGTTTGGGTTGCGTCTTCTGTCCATGACCCTCTGGATGAGTGTGTCTATAAACTGGGTGGTGTGTGGTGTGAAGATTTTCTTCAAGACTCCTTGCTTGGATCTCTTGCAGAAGACTTGGTTAAACCGTGCTTGTCCTGTAAAGGATAGAAAATATAACTAGAATGTACATTTCCTGAAGAAAATGTGAGTGGTGCTTGCAGTGGCAAAACTCACCACTCGGTTGCTAGGGTGTGTTGAGGTGGTTGCTAAGGTGTTCTGGGTGGTTGCTATGGTGTTGCTAGGCAGTTGCTAGGGTATTCTGGGTGGTGGTGATGGCGTTGCTAGGGTGTTCTGAGTGGTTGCTAGGTGGTTGCTAAGGTATTCTGAGTGGTTGCTAGGGCGATGCTAGTCGGTTGCTAGGGTATTCTGGGTGGTTGCTAGGGCGTTGCTAGGCAGTTGCTAAGGTACTCAGGGTGGTTGCAATGGTGTTGCTGGGTGGTTGCTAGGGTGTTCTGGGTGGTTGCTAGGTAGTTGCTAAAGTATTCTGGGTGGTTGCTATGATGTTGCTAGGCAGTTGATAGATGTCACAGATGGCTACTATGGAGTTTTTATACTGGGTCCCTGACCCAGTTCTTAGCATGTGCTTAGCCTGATTTAACACTTAGCTAAGCACCATTAGCTATTCAATGCTAGCATCCAGTTTGCTAGCATAAGTAAAAAGACCCAACCCCCATGTCTCTATGATGTTCTGATGCAGAGATATTTTTAACAAAGTCCCCTCTGGACTCTGGACAGGCAACAAAGTCCCCTCTGGACTCTGGACAGGCAACAAAGACCCTCTGGACTCTGGACAGGCAAGGAAGTCCTCTCTGGACTCTGGACAGGCAACAAAGTCCTCTCTGGACACTGGACAGGGGCTGGCGCCGATGTGTGTGCTGCCCACACATACCACATAGCCGTGGCTACAATGGTCAGCGCACTCTCTGAAGACTGGCTCGGGTGTGGCGGCAATCTTGGTTGGAGAGTCTGGAGTGGCGGCCATCTTGGCTGGAGAGTCTGGCATGGCGGCCATCTTGGGACGAGACACTGGAGCGGCGTGACGTGAGCAGGCTGGGCTGTGGTGTGCACTGGCTAGAGCTTCCCAACCTGTCCCGCTGGCTCTCTTGGACGATCAGGCTGGCTATGCGATTCAGTTCGCACAGTCTCCTCCCCGCTTCTTGGGGGTCTCCTGTCATGTGTGCGGAGGTCGCCAGCCTACTGGCGAAGGGTGCGATCGAGGCTGTTCCTCAAGCAGAGATAAAGTCTGGCTTCTACAGCCCCTACTTCATTGTACCCAAGAAGAGCGGTAGGTTACGACCAATCCTGGACCTGCAGGTCTTGAACTGATCCCTTCACAGGCTTCCATTCGAGATGTTGACAGCCAAACGCATTTTCAAATGCGTTCGTCTATCGAATTGGTTTGCAGCGATCGACCTGAAGGACGCATACTTTCATGTCTTCATTCTTCCTCGACACAGACTGTTTCTACGGTTTGCTTTCAAGGGGCAGGCATACCAGTACACAGTTCTCCCATTCGGGTTGTCCCTGTCTCCTCGCGTCTTCAACGAAGGTCGCGGAGGAAGCTCTTGTGCCTCTCAGGCAGCACAGCGTTCTCATTCTGAATTATCTCGACCGACTTGCTGATTCTAGCTCACTCTTGGAATCAGTTATGCGAACACATGGATCTGGTGCTCAGCCACCTCTCCCATCTGGGCCTTCGGGTCAACTGGGAAAAGAGCAAACTCTCCCCTGTGCAGAGGATATCTGATTCTGTCGCCATGTACGCACAGCTTACGAGCGAGCGAGCACAGTCACTGCTGAATTGTCTGAGTCAATTCAAGGGCAAGAATGTGGTGTCACTGAAACTATTTCAGAGGCTCCCCGGCCTGGATATGTGCCCAAGGTTCCCACCACTCCTTTTAGAGATCAGTATTCAAGATTTATAACAATTTAATGTCTATGCTCAAAAAGTGGAACTGACAATTAACAGGTTAAACAATTTTGTTTTCACAAACTTTGAAAATAAAAGGTTGTTAAACTCAGAAAGATACTGGCACTTCAGGAAGAGCTCTGACATACAACAAATAAATGTTATTTTGTGTCTGTACAGTTGCTTTTGAACAGCTGCCTATATGGGTCATATTGACCAACAAACATTAAAATCGCATAAAAATGCCTGCATGCACATGCACATTTCACTATACATTGGCGTGTTGAAACTTTGCATGCATGTTCATGACCCTAAATGGGAAAAAGTCACAAAATTTCAGGAAAAACAACAAATAGTTATATAGTATTTTAGATTGCTTGAAAAAAAAGAAAAGATCTATGGCTGACAAAATATTTTTTCTGTATTGAAATAAGTGGTAAAAAGGCATTTTTATGCTTCATTGGGTAGTAAAAAACTAAAATAACGTCAATGTCTGGCGAAGGAACACGCACTATGGCCTCCTTTACCAACAGGGAGTGAACATTACCCTTGCCTGCTCTGGGACCACTGTAGTCCAGACCACCACGCTGAACTTCGGGGGAGGGGAACCAAACTGTAGTCTGTATCCCTTCTCTACTGTACGCAGGGCCCATGCAGATATATTCGGAAGGCATAACCATGTGCTGAGATAATCTACTAAGGGAACCAGCCTCTCGTGTTTTCCAAGCCTCGTTCCTGAACCCCTGAAGTGGCTGACTGACAGGGAGAAGTCGAAGACAATTTTCGGTGTGCGGACGTGTTCGCTGCCCAGCCGCAAGTTCGTGAGGCGGACGGAGCAGCGTGTGTTTGCTGAACGCAACATCGATTTCCAGAGAGCTCCACGGAGGAGGCGACCTCAATCGCTCCTCCTCGGTGGGGACAGCTCTCAGAGGTTCTGCCAGAGCTAGGACCTCTTCCCAGAAGCCTTCCTAGCCTGAAGGACGGTCCTCAGATCGGCCTTCGGCTCAGCGGGCTTCTGGTGAGAGCGTCGCCTCTGTTGCCTCGCTCCCTGAGGAGAGGCTCTAGAAGCGACGCTCTCTTTCTGTACCTGCCGGTACAAGGGGCTGGTTGACAGCTGCGGCTGCCCGCTCAAGGCAGCCTTCCTCGATTTAGAGTGGCAAGGGAGATACTGCTTAAAAGCTGCAGACTGCTTTTCCGCCTCCTGGAATCTGTTGACAACAGTATTGACTGTGTCACCGAACAGTCCAGAAGGCGATATCGGGGCATCCAGGAGAAAGGTTTTCTCTTTCTCCTTTATCCCCGACAAATTCAGCCAGTGATGTCTCTCCGCAGTTACCATGGAGCGGCCTGGCCAGCCTCATCAAACACGGCCAGACGGGAACGCAACACTTAACCTCTCACATTCACCACAGGCAGCTCCCTCAAGAGCTGCCCAGACGTGCTGCGCTCCCAAACACTGAAAACACAGTTGATGTATGTCCGTACCCAAAATGAAACGTGGGCATGGATGCACACACCTCCTGAACTGTTCACTAGCCATAATTATTTAAATGCTTATTGAGACAATACAACACCAAATTAGACAGACAGTAGCACAGAGCGCTTGCTGAAGAGAGAAAGCTATCTCTGTTTTGTGTCGGTGTCCCTTTGTAGCTTCCGTTTTTGCCGTCACATTACGTCATGATGCAACACCAATCAGGATTGGAATAGTTTCCCTCATACTTCAGATGCGCTACGCTAAGGGAGCATCCCCAAAATGTCGTTCTGACGCAGTGCGAGTTCCCTCGAAAGGTAACAAAATATAACCAGTGTTATTATTTTGGTTCCTGGAAGCACCCAAAGCAGTTCCACACAATGCTTCAAATAAGAGTTTATTTGACCGCCCCTCTTGAAAGGGTGCCTAGAGGTTCTACAGAGGGTTCTGCCGGTGTGGCAAAGTGAAATTCATTTTTTTACAATTTTAAATTTTTACAGTGCTTCAGCTCCCTTTAGTAGGTCTTCTGGACTATGTCCTTTATCTGAGCATCCTATATACTGTACATTCTTGAAATGACTGACAAATGGTTCCATAGCTTATGAACGTGATGTTTGCAAAACAATCTGTGTGCATTTCAGATTCATGTGCCAAACATTGCATTACTGGGTTCTGGAGGAGGAGAAAGAGCCATGGTGGGTTTGCTGGCATCCCTGGTTCAACTTGACAAAGCAGGTCTTCTGGACTGCATCCTTTATCTGAGCGGAGTCTCTGGATCCACCTGGTACAAACCCTGAGAAAAACACACACACACACACACACACACACACGCACACACACACACACACACACACACTCACGTTGGTGCACCTATCATTATGAGGACATTCCATAGACGTAATGGTTTTTATACTGTACAAACTGTACATTCCCCCTACACTACCCCCACCCCTAAACCTACCCATCACACACACACACACACACACACACACACACTCTACCCCTACCCCTAAACCTACCCATCACACACACACACACACTCTATCCCCACCCCTAAACCTACCCATCACACACACACACACACACACACACACACTCTACCCCTACCCCTAAACCTACCCATCACACAAATGTTTTAATATTTTTAATAAAACATTGTTTAGTATGTTTTTTAAGCCATTTTAATTACAAAGACCCAGGAAATGTCCTCATAAACCACGTTTACGTTGTAATATCAGTGTAATACCCATGTCATTATACAAATTTGTGTCCTCAATCATATAAACAAGCACGCACACACACACACACACACACACACACACACACATTACTGTCGTAGACTAGTAAGAGCTGTGTGTAAACCTCACTCCCCTGGGGCTTCATTTATAAAATGTTGCGTCCTACATTTGAAAGATCATTAAAAAAACCTGAACATGCGCACAAAAAACGTGTATGCCTGTCTTACAGAATCGCAAATAAATCTTGAAATTGTGCGCAGCTAAATGGTTTAAGATATCTGCCTCGTTAACGCCTCCTAATTAATATCATTAGACAAAATAGCACCAGTCAACATCCAAATCTTTTACTTGTGAGCAGCAAGAAAAAGAATTTTAGCGAGGCCGAAATCGGGTCCTTTTGGCAGACTAGCCGAAATAATAATTGTGGAATACATTAAAAAGTATTGAAAAGTATACATTCTAAATAATTTAACTTTAATTTTGTGTAATTATGCTAACAGGGTTTTGGAAAACCATGTGTATGGTATTATTAGGCAAGGCAAGTTTATTTATATAGCCTAGCACATTTCTTACACAATGGTAATTCAAAGTGCTTTACTGAGAAGGAATTAAAATAATCTAAATAATTACAACAGATGCATATTAAGTAAAAATAGCATGCATAAGAAATCAAAATAACAATAAGAATTGATTTAAAATACAGTATATTGGCAAAAGTTTTGGGACGCCTTCCTTTACATGCACATGAACTTCAATGACATCCCATTCTTAATCTGTAGGGTTTAATATGGAGTTGGCCCACCCTTTGCAGCTATAACAGCTTAAGCTCTTCTGGGAAGGCTTTCCACAAGGTTTAGGAGTGTGTTTATGGGAATTTTTGACCATTCTTCTAGAAGCGCATTTGTGAGGTCAGGCACTGAAGTTGGACGAGAAGGCCTGGCTCGCAGTCTCCGTTCTAATTCATCCCAAAGGTGTTCTATCGGATGAGGTCAGGACTCTGTGCAGGCCAGTCAAGTTCCTCCACACCAAACTCGCTCATCCATGTCTTTATGGACTGACGCTTTGTGCACTGGAGCGCAGTCATGTTGGGACAGGAAGGGGCCATGAGCATGAAATTGTCCAAAATGTCTTGGTATGCTGAAGCATTAAGAGTTCCTTTCACTGGAACTAAGGGGCCAAGCCCAACACCTGAAAAACAACCCCACCCCATAATCCCCCCTCCACCAAACTTTACACTTGGCACAATGCAGTCAGGCAAGTCCCGGTCCCCTGGCAACCGCCAAACCCAGACTCATCCATGGGATTGGCAGACAGAGAAGCGTGATTGGTCACTCCAGAGAACACGTCTCCACTGCTCTAGAGTCCAGATGCGGTGTGCTTTACCCCACTGCATCCCACGCTTTGCATTGCACTTGGTGATGTAAGGCTTGGATGAGCTGCTCGGCCATGGAAACCCAGTCCATGAAGCTCTCTACACACTGTTCTTGAGCTCATCTGCAGGCCAGAGAAGTTTGGAGGTCTGTAGCTGTTGACTCTGCAGAAAGTTGGCGACTTCTGCGCACTGTGACCCCTTAGCATGCGCTGATCCCACTCTGTGATTTTACGCGGCCTATCACTTCGTGGCTGAGTTGCTGTTGTTCCCAATTGCTTCCACTTTGTTATAATACCACTAACAGTTGAGCGTGGAATATTTAGCAGTGAGGAAATTTCACAAACGTATTGCTAGGCCTCAAATTTCACAGACTTATTGCACAGGTGGCAACCTATCACGGTACCACGCTTGAGTTCACTGAGCTCCTGAGAGCGACCCATTCTTTCACAAATGTTTGTAGAAGCGTCTAGTGCTTGATTTATACTTGATTGTCCCAATACTTTTGGCAATATAGTGTGTATTAAAACAGTTTAGAATAAAAAAGGAGGATACTGAGGGCTAAAATACTATTCCTGACTACTTGAATCACTAAGCTCTGGGATCCCCTATCTGGAATGGAGGAGATTTGTGATTTTACACTAGAACTTACTGGCGTCTTACGTCTATTCACTCTCAGAGGTGGAAGACCTTAAGATCTGTTTAATATTTAGTGAGCATAACTGCAGTGTATTGAGGCCATTGAGTGATTTATAAAGTTCTTACTAGAACCAGGAAGTATGACCATATTAGCCCGGTTCTGTCAACACTGCACTGGCTCCCTATTAAACATTGCATACATTTTAAAATCTTGCTAATTACTTACAAAGCACTAAATGGTTTAGCTCCCCAGTACTTGAACGAGCCGCCCTCTCCTCCTTCAATATTTGTATTATATTGAAAATGAAATCAGAGGACTTTACTAATAATACTACTATAATATTGTTGTGATCATCTTGTCTGGACGAGTGTTTTGTATGCTGTAAGATTTAAAACATCTTAATTCAATATGTCCCTGTAATTATTTATGTGGTAAAAAAAATCTTTGTAACAAGTGTACAATGAATATACATTATTATCCCTTAAATGTCACCCTTAATAGTCTTGTCTAAAATGTTGTTCCTCTGAAGGTGCATGGCCAACTTATATCAGGAACCAGATTGGTCCACCAAACTAGAGACTGTGAAAGACAAGATCATCAAGAGACTCAGCGGTCCTGGAGTCAGCTGGATGGATACAGTTTTCAAACTGAATAAATATAACTATGGGAAAGACTTCTTAAGCTTGACTGAATACTGGGCAGTGTTGGTTGTCACGAAATATGTGAAAGAGGTCCGTAACAATTTATTACACAGCCCTTCATAACTTACATGATTTATACATGTGCTAATGTGTTATTTTTAATGGATTGTTAATAATGGGCTCAAGGGAAACAATACTGTACACTGATCTGATAACAGACTACTGCAAATCAACCTCTGCTATAGGGGTCCAAGGTCTGTGACCACATTGAAAATTGTCTCAGGATATGTATGTAACCTATGTTCCCTGAGAACAGGGAACGAGACACTGCATCCTAGAACACTTTGGGGAACGCCTCAGGCGTCTGAAACTGACCGGTTTCATATTGACCGGCAACAGCCCATGATGCCATCATTGTGCGACCCGGAAGTGTATAAGGGCACCTTGCAAACATGACATTCACCTTATTGTCGGAAGGGACTGTTTGGCAGGCAGGCCCAGAGGCATGGCAAAGAGACACAGTGTTCTCAGGGAACATAGGTTACATACCTTTCGAAGGGAACTCGCACTGCGTCCTAGAACGCTTTGGAGAATGATATACCCATGCCACCATGCTAAAGTGAGTGCATGCCAACTGGCAGTGACAACTGTCAGAACAAGCAAATTTAAATGAAATGACCTAACCACTCTCCCTCAGGTCACACTGGGCTGTCAGTGACAGCATTCCTTACAGTCATAGCCAGAGCTATAAGCCTCAGGAGGAAACCTTCATACACTTTACATGAAGTCCTACCCAAGCCGCTCGAAAGCCTAGAACCAACCACTTCAGCAGAAGGGGTCCCTTTAAGGGAATGTGGCTAGGGAATCCGAAGGAACCCCAGCCAACCACTACTCAGGGAACATATTCACCCGAATGCCACCACGAAGAGACGGGTATCCTGGAGAGCAATACTCAGCATAGCGCTTTACAACCCTTGCTAGCGAGGGGAGTCTATCTGCTCGATCCAAGGATCTACAAAGCACTTATCGTTTAAAGCGCTAAGGAGGCTGGACAGGCCTACGGACTGATCTAACTGGGAGGCCTCACAAGAAGCCTGCGAATGTCTGACCAGACTCAGGAGGCTGAGTACTCATGGTGACCCTCAGTGAGGGGAGCACATGGCCTACCTGGTAGGCCAACCAGGCTGTAGGCTAGAAATAAAATGGTTCCGGGAGGGAACCAGTAGCAGAAAGTACACACTTTAATCATGCTTGGGCGCAAGCTCGCCTTCAGAAGCTGCCTGTTAAGGCCAGCTGAGCTGATAGCAAGCAGCCGCTAGCTGCCAAAAACCCAGTACCACTGGGAAACCACTTACAGGGAGGCCTGGTGAGGCCTACTACCTGATAGCAATTCATGCTAACTGACAGAGTAACCACACTCGGGCACTCACCTTCAGGGAGGCCTGGTGCGGCCTACTACCTGAAAGCAATTTGTGCTAACTGACAGGTCGCTTACAAGGAGGCCTGGTGTGGCCTACTATCTGATAGCCAGTCAGGCTAGCTGTCCAGTTGCCCATACATCGGAACTGGACTTCAGGGAGGCCTGGTGAGAACTACTACCTGACAGCAATTCATGCTAGCTGTCAGAGCATCCCAACCTGGGAACTCGCTCTCAGGCAGGCCTGATGAGGCCTAGTACTTATGCTAGCTGCCAGAGCATCCCAACTCTGGATCTTGCCTTCAGAGAGGCCTGGTGAGGCCTACTACTTGATAGCAAAGAACCCCAATTCCGGGTGTCAGTCGCTCTGCGGCCTGATAAGGCCAACCGCCTAGCCATGGTCTTGCTAGCTATTAAAAATCACCCACACTGTTGGGGTTTTGCCTTCTGGGTTGCCTTCTGGGTGCATAATCTTATCTTAACTATGGATAGGAAACGAGTATTACAGAAACACCCTAACTCAATAAAAAATCCTAAAAGCTGTCTTAACTTTAGGACAACCCCTAAATCCAATGGTAAAAATCACAGTACAAAAAGTCTTTTTTGAGAATGGCGTTACATGTATTAATTATACAAGACGAAGAGCAGCGACATTTGATGGTAGAGAGACTTTTGGAGGACCCAGAGCATGTGCTGGGCTTTGATGATAAAATCCTTGTAAATAATAACAGACTCCCACGACACATGATTATGCAGTTAGTTGAGGAATTGCTACCAACATTACAGAGGCCAACGAGCCGTCACAGAGCATTACCGGTCATTCTTCAAGTGACTAACGGCTTACGTTTCTTTTCTTTTTTTGCAAAAGGCGATTAATAAAACAGGAATTCACTTTTCAACGGAGCTTATCAAAATTTCAATCTCTGCCGCACTGAAATTAAAAGCATCCATTTTGATTTTAGGTTTTGACTTCAGAAGCCGTTTGCGCGTTCTTTGTTGCTTGGTAACAGACCTGACAGTTGATTACCGAACTCGATGGAGCACGTTTAAGATTTCCTAACAACAGATAAGATGAGATTTTGTAAGATAGGATAAGAATCAAGTTAAGATTTGCTTCTGTTATACGAAAAAATTAACTTATATCTTAAGTTAAGACCTAAGATAGAAAGTTTCTGTAATACGCCCCCAGGCCACCTTCTTCCATTGCTCCGTGGTCCAGTTATGATGCTCACGTGCCACTGTTGGTGCTTTCGGCGGTGGACAGGGGTCAGCATGGGCACCCTGACTGGTCTCAGCTATGCACAACATACAACAAACTGAGATGCACTGTGTATTCTGACACCTTTCTATCAGAACCAGCATTAACTTCTTGAGCAATTTGAGCTCCAGTAGCTCGTCTGTTTGATCGGACCACACAGGCATCAATGAGTCTTGGCCGCCCATGACCCTGTCTCCGGTTCTCCACTGTTCCTTCCTTGGAGCACTTTTGATAGATCCTGACCACTGCAGACCGGGAACACCCCACAAGAGCTGCAGTTTTGGAGATGCTCTGACCCAGTTGTCTAGCCATCACAATTTGGCCCTTGTCAAACTCGCTCAAATGCTTGCCCATTTTTCCTGCTTCTAACACATTACATTTACATTTACATTTATGCATTTGGCAGACGCTTTTATCCAAAGCAACTTACATTGCATTCAAGGTACACATTTTACATTTTTATCAGTTCTTGCTTTCCCTGAATCGAACCCATGACCTTGGCATTGCTAGCGCCACGCTCTACTGTTTGAGCTACAGGAAAGCTTTGAGCTTTCAACTTTGAGGACAAAATGTTGAAGAGATAATCAGTGTTATTCACTTCAGCTCATAATGTTATGTCTGATCGGTGTATATACAGTATATATATATTTTTTAAGTATATCAAATTTCATGAGTAGGTTTTATCACTTGACGTTGTTGATAATTGAAGAAATCGAATGTCTTACAATAACATCCTGCTGCAAAAAATGTTTTCAGATCAACGAGCGCACACTCACAGAGCAGTGGAACCAGCTCAGTAAAGACCCGTTTCCTATTTACACCATGATTGACAAGCACTGCAAACAGGACGAAGATGCAGGTCTGTGTGTGGCTTGAAAAATTTCAATTCCTTATGCCAGTGCTTGTGTCGGCTGTTATATGGACGTGTTTCTGTCTGCAGACCCCTGGTTTGAGATCACTCCACATGAAGCAGGTTATTCCCTCATTGGAGCGTTTGTGGAAACCTCCAGCTTTGGCAGTGAGTTTGACAATGGCTGTAAGAAGAAGCATCAGCCTGAAATTGACATGCTGTACCTGCAAGGTAACAAACTCTGTTACAGGAGAGAGTTTATTCATATTTTATTCTTATTCTTAATATTAGATTCTACAGATTCTGTATGTTGAACTGAATTAATAGTCTAAAATAGAGATCAATAGTCTCTGTGATGTATTGATCTGGAGATTTCAAGTCAAAACTGAAATATCAACAATAACATTACAATTTCAAAAAAAGCTATTATTCCTGCTGAACATTTTAAGGGCTCAAATTACATAATTTTAAGCATCAGACTGCTTCTCATTATGAGGCAAACACATATTAAATGAATGTCCTGTAAAAAAAAGGAGATTCCTCCTCAGCACAGATCCTTCCCTTTCTTGAACTGTCATAAAAATAGTGGGGTCAAAATAAGTTGTGGCAAAATGGGGTGAGGACACGTCCCACTCATCTTCACTCTACTCAGATTATATTATATTTTATTTTAAAAAGAGGCTGTTTTTTAAATTATTTTAAACATTTAAATGTGTTTTCTGCAGCTCTGTGTGGCAGCGCTATAGCTGATGAAGAGGAGAATGACAAATTCATCTGGGAAAAAATAAAAGGTGCAACTGATATCATTTGCTCAAACATAAAACACAGATCAACTTATCAGTAAATAAAAGCAATAGGAAATGCTAATAAGGTAAAATTGTTTCAGTTTTGGACAACAACAAAAAAAATAAAACAAGAACACAAAATAGAATTCTATGTTGTCTGATGAGAAACACTTCCCTTCTTTTACAGAGTTCTCTGGATGGAAAGATCAGCTGGACACACTGGATGCAAATCTGAAATATTACATCACAGATCCACTCAGAACTTTATTGAAACCACTAAAAGGTTTTGGCCATAGTTTAATCTTCTGGTCATTCGATAGGTTGAAATGCCTCTAATGATGCACACTGTACTAATTAACACTTTAAGCAACAAATCATTTTCATAAGATGTACTTTACTCTGATCGTTATCAGAACCAGAACGAGTTTTACAGCCTGATGCCAAAGAATAACCTTTCCACCCGAGGCGGCCTTTGCAATTCAGAGGCCAGCTCTATGAGGCAATGACTTTGTAAGCAGTGTTCCCTTTCGTTCAGTCACTCCGAGTAATGTCAGTGACTGAAGAAATGGGGGTTTCGCCTAGAAGCCTATCATCTTCGAGATCTTAGAAAACGCCCAATGGCAGGCCAATGCCATGGGCATGCGGAATTTGCATAGCGTAGCTCCGCCCC
This sequence comes from Rhinogobio ventralis, assembly GCA_039654625.1. NCBI lineage: Eukaryota > Metazoa > Chordata > Actinopteri > Cypriniformes > Gobionidae > Rhinogobio > Rhinogobio ventralis. The sequence goes on from CM077194.1 coordinate 2,018,500, forward strand.
ACAGCGTGGGTATATAAGGAAGTACGCTGGCAACATCGCATTATGTTTCTGCTTCGGAGCCAAGAGTATCTCTCTCTTCACTCCTCAAGCCTTCTGAGTTATCGTCAGCTTCTTCGAGACGAGCAGCTCTCCAGTCGGTGTTGGTGTTACGGCGCATTCCAGCGATCTCACATTGCCTGCCTGCTGATCTGTGCAGTGATCTGCAACAGCTGTGTGTGTGTTTCCCTGGGCGCTTCGGCACTCTACAGAGCTTTCTCTCACAAAAAGAGCTTGCGCGTGGCACGTCTGGGTGCGGTCGATGTCTGTTGCTATCTGATGGGCGCAATCACTGCTTGACGTGTTTGGGCTTCAGCACGCTCAAGCAGCGTTTGTGGATGAGTCATGTTCTCACTGCGGGAACATGACCATCGCGATGTTGCGGTCGAGACTCAATGACCCCTGTAAAGGGAAGAGAGTCCCCTCTGCCACACCCCAATCTACCGTCTCCAAGGAGATGGTACTTTGGCTGGTGGCCAGGGTGACCTGAGGGTTAGGGTGTGGCATAAACCCCGACGAGCATTCCTCGGGCCACACCCCCCTCTCGCACACCGCTACCCGCGAGTGGTCGGACCAAAGCAGCGGGACCGTCTGCGGACACCCCGCTTGTTTCGTTCGGTGCTCCAGATGACGACGAGATGTCGATCGCCGCATCTCAAGGTGGGCTGGAGTCCTCTGGAGATGAAGATTCGGCTATGCTGCCGCCTTCGGGCGTGTCAGCATTGCCCGAGTCCGACCCAAAGTTGACAGCCATGTCATCTCGGGGGATGATTGGTCTTTGGGTGTGGCGCGTCCTGACAGCTGTCGGGCCCGCCCCCAATTACTTTTCTCTCTCGGGGTGCATGAGGAGGTCACGCGGTCCTGGAAGTCCCCGTTGTCTTACCGTGACCGTTCGCGGGCCTCCTCCGCCTTCTCTGCCCTCGATGGGGCCGCGGTCAAGGGTACATTGGGGTCCCCCCTGTTGACGCTCAGTTGCAATCACGGTCGAGACTCAATGACCCCCATATGGAGGTAGAGTCCCCTCTGCCACACCCCATTATCCTCTCCACGTGATGGGATGTTTGGCTGGTGGCCAGGGAGACCTGAGGGCTGCGGTGTGGCATAAACCCCAACGACTATTCCTCGGGCCACACCCCCCCTCTTGCACAGAGTGCTTCAATATGGCACGGTGATCCTAAGCACCCCTCCAAGGCCTGTAGATTCTCGTCTACTTTGGTGGCGAGGTACTGCAGAGCTGGGCTAAGCGGCGCTCCTGACGTGGACAGCTCAGGGATGGGCAGTTCTTTCAAGGGGATGGTAGCAGGGCCACTCCTTCCCCCGGTGGAGGGCCGGGGGAGAATCTTGCAGCTGCTGGCCCCCGGGTCGGCAGCACCCTATATGTAGTAAGAACTAGCACCCATCCCTGAGCACCCAGAGACCGTGCACGGCAGTGTGCGCCGCCCCCGGGCCACGCCACTCTCGTCCCTCTCTGACGCCAGTCTCCTCTCAGAGCAGACCCCAGTGGAACGCACGTCCTTCCCTGGTCTCCTCTGTCAGGACGCGGCTGATGACCGTGCCCCCACACCGGGACGCTACGCCGTCTCGCTGCCCCACCCGGGGTACGCCTGTGGTTCGCATGTCCCCGCTGCTGCAGTTCTTGGGAGCCTGGCTAGAGCTCCCGGGGCTGTCTCGCTGGGTCGTGAAGACCCTCAGGTTCGGCTATGCGATTCAGTTCGCTCAGGCTCCTCCCCGCTTCCGGGGAGTCCGCTACACTATGGTGAGGCCCTATGCCCCAGTCATGTGTGCGGAGGTTGCTACCCTGCTGGCGAAGGGTGCGATCGAGCCTGTCCCTCCAGCCGAAATGAAGTCCGGCTTCTACAGCCTCTACTTCATTGTACCCAAGAAAACCGGTGGGTTACGACCGATCCTGGACCTGCGCGTCCTGAACTGATCCCTTCACAGGCTTCCGTTCAGGATGTTGACAGTGAAACGCCTTTTCGAATGCGTTTGTCCAGCAGATTGGTTTGCAGCGATCGACCTGAAGGACGCCTACTCCCATATCAGTACGCGGTCCTCCCATTCGGGCTAGCTCTGTCCCCTCGCGTCTTTACGAAGATTGTCGAGGCAGCCCTTGTGCCACTCAGGCAACACGGGGTTCGCATCCTGAACTACCTCGATGACTGGCTCATACTGAGTCACTCTCAAGAGCAGGTGTGCGAACACAGAGACCTAGTGCTCCAGCACTTAGCCCGTCTGGGCCTTCGGGTCAACTGGGAGAAGAACAAACTCTGCCTCGTGCAGAGGATCTCTTTTCTCGGTATGGATATCGACTTGGTCGCCATGTGCGCGCAGCTTACGAGCGAGCGCGCGTAGTCACTGCTGACTTGCCTCCGTCAAATCGAGAGCAAGAGTGCGGTTCCACTGAAGTTATTCAGAGGCTCCTGGGGCATATGGCATCTGCAGCCGCGGTAACGGCGCTCGGATTGCTTCATATGAGACCGCTTCAGCACTGGCTTCGCGATCGAGTCCTGAGATGGGCATGGCAGTTGGGCACGCTCCGGGTCCCAGTGACTTGGGCCTGCCTGCAGACCCTCACCCCGTGGTCGAACCTCATGTTGTATCAACAGATGCCTCCACCACGGGCTGGGGTGCCATGTGCAATGGATGCTGCCACGGGCTCCTGGACAGGACCCCAGCGCCTCCTGCATGTCAATTGCCTCGAGTTGCTGGCAGTACGGTTTGCCCTGCACCGCTTCCTAGCGTTGCTCAGGGGTCAACACGTACTAGTCCGGTCAGACAACACGGCCACAGTAGCGTACATCAACCGAAGGTGGTCTACGTTCCCGCCGTATGTCTCAACTCGCCCGCCATCTCGTTTTATGGAGTCAGAAGCATCTGAGTCGTGCTGTCTATATCCCAGGAACCCTGAACCGTGCAGCCGACGAGCTCTCACGGCTTCAGCCACTTCCGGGAGAATGGAGACTCCATCCCCAGACAGCCAGCTGGGGACCGGCACTGGGAACAGTTCGGCGACGCACAGGTAGATCTGTTTGCCTCCCACGACTCTTCCCATTGCCACCTGTTTTATTCCCTGACCGAGGGCCCCCTCGGCACGGATGCTCTGGCGCACAGCTGGCCGCGGGGCCTCCGCAAATATGCGTTCCCCCCAGTAAGCCTTCTCGCACAGGTTCTGTGCAAGATCAGGGAGGACAAGGAGCAGGTCCTTTGGTCGCCCCATATTGGCCCGGCCGGACCTGGTTCTCCGAACTCTTACTCCTTGCGACAGCCCCTCCCTGGTCCATACCTCTGAGGAAGGACCTCCTTTCTCAGAGACGGGGCACCCTCTGGCACCCGCGTCCCGATCTTTGGAACCTCCACGTGTGGCTCCTGGACGGGACACGGTAGGTTGAGTACCCTACCACCTCAGGTGGTGGCTACCATCACTTCCGCTAGGGCCTTGTCTACCAGACACGCCTATGCGTTGAAGTGGAACCTCTTCGTCACCTGGTGTTCTTCTCGCCAAGAAGACCCCTGGAAATGCCCGATCGGGTCTGTGCTCTCATTCCTCCAAGAAGGGTTGGAACGAAGGCTGTCTCCTTCCACCCTCAAGGTGTATGTGGCCGCGATATCCGCCTACCACGACCTTGCGGAGACGAAACAGGTAAGTCAGCACGACCTGATCATCAGGTTCCTGAGGGGAGCTCTCGCTCTCGCTTGGGACCTCTCAGTAGTTTAGATGCTCTGCAGAGGGCTCCCTTCGAGCCATTGCGATCAGTCGAGCTTAAGTCCTGTCTATGAAGACCATGACCATCGCCTTGGTCTCCATCAAGAGGGTAGGGGATCTGCAGGCATTTTCGGTTGACGAAGCGTGCCTAGAATTCGGGCCGGCCGACTCTCACGTGATCCTGAGACCCCGGCCTGGATATGTGCCCAAGGTTCCCCCAGGGGTGAACCTGCAAGCGCTGCCTTTGGAGGAGGCAGACCCAGCCTTGGCACTGCTCTGTCCAGTACGCGCCCTCCGTGCTTACGTAGACAGAACGCAGTGTTCAGGACCTCAGACCAGCTCTTTGTCTGTCATGGTGGGAAGCTGAAGGGAAGGCTCTCTCCAAGCAAAGGTTGTCTCACTGGATAGTGGACGCCATTGTCTTGGCTTACCAGACGCAGGGGCGCCCATGCCCCCTTGGGGTCAGGGCACACTCCACCTGGAGTGTGGCCTCCACTTGGGCTCTAGCGCATGGCGCCTCTCTGACAGACATCTGCAGAGCTGCAGGCTGGGCGACACCCAACACATTCGCCAGATTCTATAATGTCCGAGTGGAGCCAGTGTCCTCTCATGTACTCGCCTCTACAAGTGGCCGGTAATGGGCTAGGCTCAGGTGTCTTCGCTTGCTCGCCATTCCTAGCTTACGACAGGGAGCTCACACTTACGCAGGGCACTGGACGACAGCCATTTCGTCAGTCACTGACGTTACTCGGACGTTCCCTCTGCCACATCCGCTGTACCGCTGAAACGGCCGGGAGTTCAGTCTTGGCTCCTCAGCAGGTAACATAATGCGATGTTGCCAGCGTACTTCCTTATATACCCACGCTGTGGGGCGGAGCTACGCTATGCAAATTCCGCATGCCCATGGCATTGGCCTGCCATTGGGCGTTTTCTAAGATCTCGAAGATGATAGGCTTCTAGGCGAAACCCCCATTTCGTCAGTCACTGACGTTACGTCTCCGTTCCCTCCTCAGGGAACGAGGGTTACATACGTAACCGAGACGTTTGTGCACAAAGGTACTACCTCAAAACTGATTTCAGACAGGCTTCTGAGGCAGCATAATAGTTTCATGATCTACAACAAAATAGAGCAAGCAAATATTTAATTGCTACTATAGTAATTTCTTGCTAGAAATAACATCAAACATGGAAAACGATGGTTAAACGCGTATATTTACACACAACTTTCAGACATTTTTTAGCTCTGCACTGTTGTGTAAAATCACGTTTGCAAAACAGGGGTCCGTTCTTCGTACGTCGCTAACTCATGATCTTGGGTTGTTTGGTTCGTCGACGCTCTTCCTGGACTTGCTGTCATAGCAACAGGTCCGTAAGCTTAAACCTGCTCGGGAGCAGCTTATTTCATGGAAACAGGATTAGATTATATCTTGAGGTGATGCTTAAAATCTGTCCCAGCCACTGCTACTTTATTACAAGAGTTCATTACTGAACCAGGGGCAATAATAATTTTAAATAATAATAATAATAATATAAAAATGTATTTAAAAATAATATTATAATGTTGTGTAAAAGGTGTATAATACTATAGACACAGCCACTTGATTGAGAGATTTATTTGTGATGGAATAAGTAGGTCCGTAAGCTTAAACCTGCTCGGGAGCAGCTTATTTCATGGAAACAGGATTCGATTATATCTTGAGGTGATGCTTAAAATCTGTCCCAGCCACTGCTACTTTATTACAAGAGTTCATTACTGAACCAGGGGCAATAATAATTTTAAATAATAATAATAATAATATAAAAATGTATTTAAAAATAATATTATAATGTTGTGTAAAAGGTGTATAATACTATAGACACAGCCACTTGATTGAGAGATTTATTTGTGATGGAATAAGTACATTATCATTTTATTGGAGTTTTACACACATGCTGTAACGTTACTCTGAGCTGTGCATTAATTTGAGTGATGACGGATATTATGGGATGGCTTGATGCGGCACAGGAGATGCAGATAACTGGATCTTGACCCTTGAGAAACTTTAATACTGTCACATAACAAATCTGCTTCCAATTGCATTAAAAAGTAAATGAATTGCCAATTACAACAATGAAATAACAATGTAAAGGGTGTACAAATACTATAAAATCGTGAATATAAATAATTGGGAATCATGTTTTTAAAAAAAAACAGTGCACATTTAATTTATCTATTATAACTTTTATGTTGGTTTGGTCATTTGGCTGTTTCCTTATAAAGGTCCAGAATTTTTTTTTTTTTTAAATAAGTTTTTTTGCCAGGGGGCTTCTTTAATTATATGATGTCATTATGTTGCTGTCTTCCCGCCAGCCAATCGCTGCATTGCTGATGGTGGTTTCGAGTATCCATACATCTGCCCTCTTCAGGGAACACAGGAACGTGCAGTAATCTCAGACAACTTAATCCAGATATTTTAATCCAATCAGCAAATTCGTTTCAAGAACCAAATTAGCCCGAGATCATTAATCACGATTACAAGATCTGGCATCTGTCAAATCATCTCAGATGTATTAAACGATGTATGAAGAACGGACCCCAGCACTCTATATCCGGTTATAAATATTAAAAACAAAAACTCATACAGGGACATTTTCCTCCTATATATCTTGAATTTTGGGAGCATTTTCTATTAATTTTGTTGGCATTTTTGCCGCAAGCCCCGAATAATTTCCGATCCTGGTGTGTGCGTGGCGTTATGGTGGTTGGCACAATCTCCAAGAGGAGGCCCCTTTGGTTGCAAGGCGCATTTCAAGTGAAACAGGTGAAAAACGGCAAAGGCCGCTACTGCTTTCCACCAAAATGTGAGTGTATTTGTTGTCTGCACTACAGATGTTGGCCGGCAGAACCAGTGGGTCTGGGGCAGGAACTATAACTTCCTCTACAACATGAAAGGTGAGAACAGACTCGTTTTTTTAACCGGAAATTCAGTGCGAATAATAAACTAATTTCTCACGGTGATCTCTCACTCCAATACTGTCAGATGCAACAGTGCCCTCCACTCTTCAGAAAAACAAGACGAGAGACTATGTAGACGCTGGACTGTTGCTCAACTCACCCTACTTCTCAGTGCTGAGAAAAGAGAGAGACATCGACCTCATCATTTCACTGGATTTCAGTGACGGAGATCCTTTCATGGTATTATATAATTCTCTCTATATAATAATGCTCACAGTCTCATAAAAGCTTTCCTCTAGAAACATAATTTCAATCATCCTTTATTTGCCCTCTTGTTGTTCTAAACTGGTATAACTTTCTTCAGTGCCACAAAAAGATTTTTGACATTGACAGGTAATCACAAACACTGTGCATGATTTTACAATAAAAACAAGAAAGAAAACCATTTTCATTTTAGCTATCTTTATGTGGTGTATATATATATATACACTCTCCTAAAGGATTATTAGGAACACCTGTTCAATTTCTCATTAATGCAATTATCTAATCAACCAATCACATGGCAGTTGCTTCAATGCATTTAGGGGTGTGGTCCTGGTCAAGACAATCTCCTGAACTCCAAACTGAATGTCAGAATGGGAAAGAAAGGTGATTTAAGCAATTTTGAGCGTGGCATGGTTGTTGGTGCCAGACGGGCCGGTCTGAGTATTTCACAATCTGCTCAGTTACTGGGATTTTCACGCACAACCATTTCTAGAGTTTACAAAGAATGGTGTGAAAAGGGAAAAACATCCAGTATGCGGCAGTCCTGTGGGCGAAAATGCCTTGTTGATGCTAGAGGTCAGAGGAGAATGGGCCGACTGATTCAAGCTGATAGAAGAGCAACTTTGACTGAAATAACCACTCGTTACAACCGAGGTATGCAGCAAAGCATTTGTGAAGCCACAACACGCACAACCTTGAGGCGGATGGGCTACAACAGCAGAAGACCCCACCGGGTACCACTCATCTCCACTACAAATAGGAAAAAGAGGCTACAATTTGCACGAGCTCACCAAAATTGGACAGTTGAAGACTGGAAAAATGTTGCCTGGTCTGATGAGTCTCGATTTCTGTTGAGACATTCAGATGGTAGAGTCAGAATTTGGCGTAAACAGAATGAGAACATGGATCCATCATGCCTTGTTACCACTGTGCAGGCTGGTGGTGGTGGTGTAATGGTGTGGGGGATGTTTTCTTGGCACACTTTAGGCCCCTTAGTGCCAATTGGGCATCGTTTAAATGCCACGGCCTACCTGAGCATTGTTTCTGACCATGTCCATCCCTTTATGACCACCATGTACCCATCCGCTGATGGCTACTTCCAGCAGGATAATGCACCATGTCACAAAGCTCGAATCATTTCAAATTGGTTTCTTGAACATGACAATGAGTTCACTGTACTAAAATGGCCCCCACAGTCACCAGATCTCAACCCAATAGAGCATCTTTGGGATGTGGTGGAACGGGAGCTTTGTGCCCTGGATGTGCATCCCACAAATCTCCATCAACTGCAAGATGCTATCCTATTAATATGGGCCAACATTTCTAAAGAATGCTTTCAGCACCTTGTTGAATCAATGCCACGTAGAATTAAGGCAGTTCTGAAGGCGATAGGGGGTCAAACACAGTATTAGTATGGTGTTCCTAATAATCCTTTAGGTGAGTGTATATATATATATAGTATATGAGTTCTAGACCTAATACCTGGAGAGTATGGAAGCTTATTTCCATTATGCTATAAAAAAAAGTGTGGCCATGTTCAGTCCTGTATTTTAGTCCTTAATATGGTTACATTCACACACATTTCAGTTATTTACGGAAGTGACAAGCACATTTACTTACAGGTGTGTAAGTCTCAAAATGTCTCGTTCACACAGCATCTTACAGTAGCGTCTCGAATGCTGTCTGTTTGGATCTAAAGACTGGATCTGAAACCTTCAGATGACACACAGCTTATATCTCTTCCGGGTATACAAGGCAGCGTGCAAACACTCACACTAAGTTTTCACTACAGAGCGGACGCTTTGTTCTTCAATAATCATTCCTGAGTAGCAGAACAAGAGTTATCCTGTTCCTGTCATAGAGGTTGAGGTTGCTGAGTGTGCACGGTCTCATGCACCTGGGTGCCTCGACATCTAAAGAGCAGTTTCTCTAAAAGAGTAAACACGAGTGTGACGTTGCATTTTTTAAAAGATATCATTCCACTCGTGTGTTTCTGGGTTTCTCGTGTCTGGGCTGTAAGCACGCAGAGGTGGTGTTTGTTGATGAGTCACCCATACTTCATTGTGCCAAAGAAAGGCGGTGGGCTACGACCGATGTTGGATCTGTGCATTTAGAACCGGTCCCTTTACAAACTCGTTCAAAATGCTGACGCAGAAACGCATCCTCACATGCGTTCGCAAACAGGAATGTTTTTACCTCGACCCACACCATTCCAAGACGGATATATCAGTACATGATGGACATACACACAGCCCTCCCCTTCGGGATGTCGCCCCACGTCTTCACGAAGATAGCGGAAGCTGTCCTTACTCCGTTAAGGGAGGTGGGCATTTGCATCCTCAACTATCTCAATATACTGGCAACTAGCTCATACTGGCCCAGTCGCGAGATCAATTATGCAAACCTAGAATCAGTGCAGAGAATCTCTTTTTTTTGGTAAGGAGTTAGACTCGGTCAACATGAAAGCGCCTCACAAACGAGCATGCCCAGTCACTGCTGAACTGCTTGAATTTGTTCTAGAGCAGGACAGTGGTTCCACTGAAACTGTTTAAAAGGCTCTTGTGGCATATGGCTTTATATGAGATGGCTTCAACGTTGGCTTCATGACTGGGCATGGCACTGCGGCATACTTGAAATCACTCCGATCTGTCGACGTACTTTCAGCCCGTGGTCGACCTTGCTTTTCTATGGGCAGGGGTTCCCCTAGAACAAGTGTCCAGGCATGTTGTCGTCTCAACAGATGCCTCCAGCACAGGCTGTGGTGCTGTATGCGACGGGCAAGCAGCCGTGGTCTCCTAGACAGGACTTCGTCTGCAGTGGCATATCAATTGCCTTGAGTTTCTAGCAGTACAAGTTGCCCTGTGCAGGTTTCTGCTGTCACAGCGGGGCAAACGTGCTGGTCCGGACGGACAAAACATTAACCATTGTGTACATCAACTGTCAAGGTGGTTTACACTCCCGTCATATGTTGCATCTCACCCACCAACTCTGTGCCATTTACATCCCAGGCAAGCTCAATCGTGCGGCTGACACGCTCTCACAACAGAGTATGTCGAGGGAAGAGTGGAGACTCCATCCCCAGACGGTCCAGCGGATTTGGGAACCCTGGGGGGGGGTCGCTCAGGTCAACCTGTTCACGTCCTCGGAGACAACCAACTTCCAGTTGTTCACACTATCACTTCAGCTAGAGCCCCCTGTACAAGGCATGCTTATGCTTTAAAATGGATCCTCTTCGCTGAGTGGTGTTCTTTCCGCAGTAGATGCCATGTCAATGTCAAGCTTTCTTTCCTGCAAGACAGGTTGGAGTGAAGGCTGTCTCCCTCCAACCTAAAAGTGTATGTTGCCGCCATTGCTGCACACCACGATGCAGTAGACGGTAAGTCTCTGGGCAAAACACGACTTGGTCATCAGTTTCTTCACCTCATCCCCTCTTGGGACCTCTCTCTGGTCTTGATGGCCCGACAGAGAGCTTGTCTCTTAAGCTCCTGACTGGGCTCGCATCCATTAGGAGGGAGGGGGCCCTGTAGGCATTTTCGGTCAACGAAGTGTGCCTGGAATTCGGGTCGTCTGACTCTTACTTCATCCTGAGACCCCGGCCTAGATACATGCCCAAAGTTCCCACCACTCCTTTCAGGGACACACATGGTGAACTTGGAAGCAGTGCCCCCAGAGGAGACAGACCCAACCCATGTGTTGCTGTTAGGGGTGTGCAGCGGAAACAATATCTGTATCTAACAATTGCAAAATTATATAAAACCGTAAGTGGGCGGGGTTTCACCCGGTACTTCTTACAATTACTTGAGAAGACCCGAACATATAAAACGCTTACTTACTCACTTACTATTTGCATATCATGTGTATTAACAAAAATAATCCATCAATTATCTTTGTCTATTGTATATTTGGAGTATCTACCTGTAAATATCTATCATGTTAGTGCTTTAAAAATACAGAAAGCAGCCTGCCAGTGTGATTTTGTTTTTGCTGATTTGTTTCATTTTCTCAATGACGGTCAATTCTAAGCACAGGAAAAGCTAAAAATGGGGTTAAAGACAGAAAATGCTTTTTCCACAATAATAATGTGAAAATTAAATTATACCTCAGTATGGGCGTCTTCACAATTCTTATCCAAGAATAAAAAGCCAAATACATGACAAGCCTGAGCTTTGACAGTTCCTTATTAAAATAAATATTTTATAAGTCTAACTATCGAGATTTTAAATAACTAGAGATGGAACTTCTTGTACACTGAAGTCGGTTGATAAATGTAGACGTTATTTTTGTTTTTATCCAGAAAAACTGCAGCTCACACGTTTACTTGCACTTGTTTACAGCGCAGTCTTGCCCTCAGCAATATGGCGGACACGTTGCCGTATCGCAGCAAAGTCCTAAGCGGCCAATAGGGCGTCTATGTATTTATTATGTCTATGGTGTATACAGTGTATATACATGGCCATACATTGTGAAAGAGCCGCTCTGCGCAGTGCAAACGAATATCTACAGTCTGTTGTGAGGTTTTCGTGTGTAGTTTCGGTAACTTCAGATCCAGTCACTGTTCTTCACCGGAGCTGCTCCCGTCAGTTTTCTTTCACTTAAATGCTCAAATGCTAATCCCAAAGGCTACATTAAAACTGTCTGTTTTTGGTATTGACATCCACATTGAAATGTCCCATTAACACAACTCCTTTTAATGAAGTTATACTGCAATACATTTCTACCACAGACGGTGAAGGAAGCTGCCGAGACGTGCAGGAAACTAAACATCCCTTTCCCTGAGGTCAACATTCCCAATGGACACTCAAATAATCCAAAGGATTTCTATGTGTTCAAAGGCCAAGACGCTCCAACCGTGATCCACATCCCTCTCTTTAATCGGGTCAACTGTGGAGGCAAGTTATGATCTTACAGTAGTCCTGAATAAAACTGAAATATCAACTGTGTTCTGATTTAAGTGTGTTAATGTTTCTTCAGATGATATTGAGGCCTGGAGGGACAGATATAAGACCTTTCAAGATTCTTACAGCGCTGAGATGATCAATGATCTTATGGAAGTCGCTGGAAAAAACATCACAAACAACAAAGACCATCTGCTGAAAGAGATTTGTGTGGTCGCCAAGACTAAATTGATCAGTTGGTTCAAAATAATAAGCATCTGAATATAGGCTAAACTGATCTGCATATCAGTCATTTTACAAGAAATTGTATCATAATCATTACTTAACATATTAGCACTGTTAATTTTTAAATTTTTTTGCAAAATGTGATTTGTGTGGAATTATCAGATGTTAGTCATGTTGGCAATACATTTCTGTTTAAACAGTATGCTACACGTGTATTTATGCATGCAGTGATGGCAACAGTAGTTTTGTTGTTAGATTTAGCAACTTTTTTTCCTGATAGGCATCTGGAAACAAATTTAGCATTTTTTTAAATTTATTTAGAGCCTTTAGTAACTATTGAAAAGTTACTCAAATGCTATATTGCATACATTTTTCCTCTAATGACACAAAAACAACTTTCTCTGTCACACAATGCAGAGCCTGCAAAAGTGCATTGTAAGTGACGTCAGTAGTAGTTTCTGCTCAGCTTGCTCAATAGCCTGGCACAAGTCATGATATATATGTTACTAATTTATACCTATAAGTGTTGATCAGTTAGGTAGCATGTTAACTAATTATCAGTACGCCTTTTAAAACTATAGCTGGTCAGAATGTGTAGTGTTACTGTTTATTAAGAAAATACATGAAATGTAATCATTCAATAATGTGCTGTATTCAATAAATCAGATCATAAAAATGTTTATGATGTTTGTCATTTAGCTACAAATCGGCCTGCCTGTAATTTGAATATCGTATTAATCTGCTTCTGTTCCATTATATTAATAAACTGTAAAAATAAGGTTTTGTCCTGGTCATTTGATACACAGCAAACGGCGGAAATGCTCATCATTATAAACTGATAGTTGTGGTCCTAGATGCTGATTGGACAATCCAGAGTTTGTAATAAAGCAGCTACTGTGTATAAGATATTACTTATAACTAGAATGTACATTTCCTGAAGAAAATGTGAGTGGTGCTTGCCTTGGCAAAACTCGGGGCCCGGTTGCTACCGTGATGCAAAAGAGCCAACCGCCATGTCTGTACGATGTTGTGGAGCTGAGATATGGCTTATTCATGTGTTTGTACGGTTGCTAGGGTGTTCTGGGTGGTTGCTAGGGCATTGCTAGGTGGTTGCTAAGGTATTCTGGGTGGTTGCTAGGGCGTTGCTAGGGTACTCTGGGTGGTTGCTAGGGTGTTGCTAGGCGGTTGCTAAGGTACTCCGGGTGGTTGCTAGGGCGTTGCTAGGTAGTTGCTAGGGTGTTCTGGGTGGTTGCTATGGTGTTGCTAGGCGGTTGCTAGGGCGTTGCTAGGCGGTTGCTAGGGTATTCTGGGTGGTTGCTAGGCGGTTGCTAGGGTGTTCTGGGTGGTTGCTGTGGTGTTTCTAGGAGGTTGCTAGGGTATTCTGGGTGGTTGCTAGGCGGTTGCTAGGGTATTTTGGGTGGTTGCTATGGTGTTGCTAGGCAGTTGGTAGTTGTCACAGATGGTTACTATGGAGTGTTTATAGAGTTCTTAGCATGTTATTAGCCTGGTTTAGCCCCTTAGCTAATCACTATTAGCATGTAGCTATTCACCGCTAGCATGTGTAGCATGTTGGAAGTCCTGTTTGCTAGCATGAGTCAAAAGACCCAACCCCCATGTCTCTACGATGTTCTGATGCAGAGATATAGGTCTTGCTAAACGGTTGCTAGGGTACTCTGTTTGGTTGCTATGGAGTGGCTTGGGAGCATCCAATGATGATACTCTTGTCAGTATGAATGATATAAATCAACCCCCATGTCTCTACGATGTTCTGATGCAGAGATATAGATCTTGCTAAACGGTTGCTAGGGTACTCTGTTTGGTTGCTATGGAGTGGTTCGGGAGCATCCAATGATGACACTCCAAAAGCTCCTTGCCAGTATGAATGATATAAACCAACCCCCGTGCCTCTATGACATTCAGATGTGAAGATATCCCTCTGTGCATTTGGGTTGCTAAGGTGCTTGATAATGGTTGCTAGGGCGTGGCTAGGGTGTGCTGAAGGTGATATGTGATTGGCTGTTGATGCCCTGAGTCAAACAAACCCACCCTCATGTTCCTATGACACTTCTATCCAAAGATATCCCTTTGATCTCTTTCAATGGAAGTCTATGGGATCAGTTGCTAGGGAGCTCTAAATGGTTGCTAGGGCGTGGCTTGATAGCTTCACGATGATCCTGAGACAGTGATTGGCTGCCTGAGTAAATTGAGGCCACCCCCTTGCCTCTGTGACACTGTGAGCCAGAGCTATGGTCAATGCAAAATCCCTATGCATTTTACCATAGTAGGAAAAACACACATGCGTTTCATGGGACTTCCCTCCCCATAGTAAGTCAATGGGGGAATTTGGGGCGCTCTTGCCCCCCAGGGGTACAACTTATACCCCATTGTGATGTATGTTCTGACAGAGGCTGCCACCCTCTTCAAATGTGGTGACTCACGGTTTTCTACGAAATCCTCGCTCTGAGCTATGACGCGTTAAAGTTGGTCGCAATGTTAAGTCAATGGGATTTTTTCGGCTACTTTTTTGCCCCCGGGGCAAATATCGTACCCCCGATCCCTTAGAAAAGATATAGCACACCATTCCCGAATAAGCCGGTCGATTTGACGCCTCATTCATGGGTCTGTGACAAACGGTGCGGGAGGAGTAGCGCCGAAATTTTGTCCAGAAGGAAGAAGAAGAAGAAGAATAATAAGTATGGAGAATAACAATAGTGATGCCTTGCTTTCAGCAAGCACCACTAATTAATGCTTATACTTTCGTCCATTCATTTGCGCCCTTCAAATATCAAGTCAAGAGAGTAAACAACGCACATCAAGAAAGGAATGTTATTTCACAATTTAAGATAGCCCGTCGGCAGGCCGGGCTTACGTTTTGGTAGCCTGTCTGGAAAACATATAGCACCGATCTGTAACAATGCAATACTATCTCATATAAAAAACATGTTTTACTCACATAAGTGTGTTGCACCATTCCTGTCGGATCCAATATAGAAGGCACAGCATTGTGTTTTAATCTCATTCTGTCTGCAAATCCAGTCTCGACCTGTATCCTGTTTACAAACGATTCCGCAGTGAAATGAGGCGAACAAACGGGTAATGTCTTCCCCACGCGAGCTGGAACTTCATTAAAAATAAAGTTCAACCACTCATTTCTAATATTAGAATCCAAAGGAAGCTTATGCAGCGACTGTGTTCTTCCACAACCAGGCACAGCGCAATATATTGCTGTCTTCGGCATGTTTACAGCTCTGTATCGTGATCAGTTTAGTTCCACGAGTCGGTGGGCGGGGCTACAGAAGCAGGCGTACATATTTATCTGTAGAGGCGGCGTTTCCCCCTTCTATTACGTGTAGCGACTCGGCTGCATATAATAATAATAAATTAAATTAGCTCAATAGGGAATTATGATTATTAATGTTTCATTATTTATAACTAATCGCAACAGGTTATGATTAAATTATAAATCTCCAAATCACCCAAAAAGGGAAATACCTAACCTAGGTATGTATGCAATATATATATAGTTAACGACAATGGGTTGCAATTAACTACGAATATATATTAAATCATTACAGAATAACCTTTGAATTAGAATTAATTCAAAATTCATCTGATCCGTTCATTTAACGAACGAACAGTACTACAATCTTTTATCAATTCTCACAAAGTTTTATTCTTTCTTATCAAATCTTCGGGAAGATTATCCTTCTGGTCACGAAGAATAAACTTTCCGAACTATTATGATATTAATTAAAGTATTCAAAGATACTTGAGAGCTCGTAGCTAGATCGGAACATTAAAGTGACCATGCCCTGTGAGCGGCAACAATGACAATCGAACGTGGATACAATGGTTTTAATAATTGATACTACGAACACATACGACTAAAACAAACAATACATGTAACAACGAATAGTAACGAAAGAGAATGAAAAGAAGAGAATGAAAGAGAGGAAGGAAAGATTCAGGAATGGCAATTCCACAAACATAACCACCGAGAGCCAGCAACGAATAATATCACCTTAAACAGGGGTACACATCTTAAAACGCATCTAAATTTCGATGGAATTTATACTTGCATGGGTTGCTTTGTGCTGAGTATAAAGAATGCGTGTGAGTCTTCTCAGAGAGTTCTTTGAGCTGGAGCGTGTTCTCTTTTGGTCCTTCCGGAGCGTTCTCGATCCGCGGGAAGTTTGAAGGTGGTTGAAGCGAATGCCGAAAAGGGGAGGAAAAGAAGATTGTCTCGTCGGAGTTTTAGAAGACGACTGAGCGCTGAGATGGAGCGCGCTGGGATGGCGCGCGTTGCCTGTCCGCCTGGCTGCGGAGCGCGCCGACTTCAAAGGAACCAACCCACGTGACTGAGCCGCCAAGCCAGGGCCGAAGCCGCCTGGCCAGGGGACGAGCCGAGATGATAAGAGGGTTGTTTATCGACTGCACCGACTGAGCAAAGATATGCTGGTGTTACTGTCCTTTAAAGAAACATTAACATCCGCCCATCTTTTCTGAAATGACCAATCAGATGTGGGAGTTTTAGGCGGGAGAACACTTTCTTTGTCTCCGTTTATGACCTCATTTGCCTAATTTATGATGGTGTCATACTTGGTACATTTCTACTCAAAAGGGGGGGGGTAACATAAATGTGATGCATTTCATAATCATCTACTGTGCACCGTTGGTTAAGAGAAAGAGAGAGGAATATTTAGATATCAAACACAGTATGACTGGGAGATATTAGAGCAGAGATACATTCTTACACATGAATACAAGCATCTTACATGACTTTACATTGTTCGTACATCATGACTATGTTGGCAATGACATAGGGAGCATGCGTACACACAGGAATCATCATATACATTCTGGGATAGTTTAATTAAAGTTACATAAAGAAAATGTTTGTGTCTGTGTATTGGAAGGAGCCTGTGTGTCTAGGCCCCCCTTATCTTTTTGAGTGAGGGGGGGGGATAGGGGGAGAGATTGCGTCCTGATTGAAGTTCTCACAGGATTCTAACGGTGCTGTCTGTTCTACCTCAGCCAAGCCACAAAACTGTCCACGATGCCATCTTCCTCAGACTCCTCGGTACCGGAACCTAATTTATATACGGCTAAAAGGCTTTCTGACGTTTATAGTGGAATCGACTCATCTTTGATCCTGTCCAGAGAGACTCCAGACGCTACAGTCCCCCTTTTCGTCTGACGAAGTCCGTGTGACATCGTCGGACGACAGTCATGATGGTCGGATGGCAGGTGGATCATGATGGTCGGATGGCAGGTGGATCATGATGGTCGGATGGCAGGTGGTTTCTAATTGTACTCAACCTTTGGTTCCTCAGGCTGAGAGTCCATCTCGATGAGGTTTGGCATGGTATCTGTTTTGGTACCTCTTTTCCGTGGGTTTCGTTTGAAACCTAGGGGGAGAGCGACCGTGTTCTTGGTCATGGACTCTCGCATCTCGTGGACCTTCTTGAACAGGATGAAGGCCAGGCCCAGTGTCAGGGTGTAGCCTAATACCGTAGAGAGGCAAAGAGCTGTGTCGGCGGGAGTTGGTCAGGATGGGCAGCCGAGACAGTGTTTGGAGGGCCGTGTCGATGGGAGTAATGTCAATTAGCTGGGACCCCCTTTCCTCAATCCTCAGTTCCAGTTCCGGATCTAGAGTTATGATTCTTGAAGAAGGATGGGATTTCCAGCTCTGACCAGTACTCTTCATTTGGGAGATGGTACAACGGCAGATCATCGAGGTGGAGGATGGCACCCTTTGGTACTTGAATCCACATACTCTGGTTGGGCAGGCTGATGCGGGTGGCCGTGTCATGCTGATCGTAAGTCAGGGTGGCCGTACGAGTGGGAGTGTTGACGAGCCACCTGTCACCCACAATCTCCGCTCGAGTTTTAGTGACTTGGGTGCGAGATGTGGCCTTGGCAGGGCAACGGGTGTCACTTCTCATGGGCTGCAACCTGCAGATTCCTTCAGTGTTGTCTCTGAGGAATGGCTTGCTAGGGCAGAGGTAGTGAATGTCCTTTATCAAAGTACACATACGCAGGTTGGGGGCCAGGTACAGCCGTGTGTTACTGTCGTGGTAGGCCACCACATTGGGGGTGTGTATCTTGATATGAGTGTTGCCTTGCCAAAACCCGACATTGACCAGGTCCTTGAGTCTGTAGATGTTGTTTGATTCGATGATGGGTAGATTCAGGAGAAAGGCCACCTCCCTTTGCTCAGGGTCGACGTGCAAGGGGATGGCACTACCCAAAGAGTAGGCAAGGTGTGCTTGAAGAGGATCTGCTGGGCTGGTAGTGGCGGAGGCCAGCACTTTTTGCACAAGGCTCAGGGGTACCAGATACGGAGGAATCCTGCCCATGGCTAAGCTGTCAATTGAGGAGCTCACTTCCCGCAGCATGCCTGTCATCAGGGCTGTGACCAGCTGAGTTTGGCCAAAATCATTTTGGAAAACGGAAAACAGTTGTCTCACTGAGTTCAGTTTGGTTCAGCAGGACACTGTGAGTATTGAGAACCACCACAGTGTCTTTCAATGATTTGCCGATGGTCTGCAGGGTTGCACTCTGTGTTGCGAGCTGTTCTCTCAGATGTGGGATTTCAGTCTGGCTCATTGCGTTGACGCTAGACATGCCAATGTTGAACAGGGTTCCGACGGAAGCGTGAGCTGGAGGCAAAGGACAGTGAGCTGGAGGCACAGGACAGTGAGCCACAGCAGCATCCTGGTATAGGAAAGAGAGAGAGAGAAAAAGAGAGATGGGGAGAGAAGTGGTTGATCAGCGAGGAGTGTCCTTGGTTGGTCAGGACAGTCTTTTTGCTGTGGGGTCTGCAACTGAGTTTAGTTTGCATTGGCCCCTCCCAGTCTTTCTCTGCCAGTAGCCACGTGTCTTTTGACTTGATTGCGGTGGACCCATTTGAAAATTGGCTCTTTCTGTCCCCGGCTCAGTTTGATCCGATATGCGACCGGGGAGAGTTTGTCCACAATCTCATAAGGGCCTGTCCAGTGAGGCAGGAATTTCTTTGACAGCCGATGGGAGGCTGTCCGGGGCGGCTGGACAAAGCTATAAGACCAGACCCTATCGCCTATGTCCAGTTCCTGGTGTGACGCTTTCTGGTCATAATATGCTTTTCTGGCCTTCAGCACTCTTTTGAAGTCAATGCTGGGCGAAAGCAAATGTTGCTCTCAGGTGCCGGTGTAGTTCATCAAGATACTGGTGAGTGGTGTAGGCTGTGACAAGGCTGGAGTCTCCCGTTTGATACAGCAGGTGCAGCGGCAGTGTCATTTGCCGCCCAGCCATTAGTTCAAAGAGAGCCATACGAGTTGATTCATGCGGGGTGGCTCTGATGGCCATGAGCACAAAAGGAAGTTTCCCATCCCAGTCTTGCTGGTTGGCAGACACATACTTTCTCAGCATGCTGACTACAGTTCGACTTGTTAGTTCCACTTGGCTGGACGAGATGGAATGGTGGCTGATGGGCAGTTGAGCTTGTACTCCCAGGAGTTTACAACTCTGCTGCATGATCTCAGCTGTAAAGTGAGTGCCTCTGTCCGAGTTCACTTTAAGTAACAGTCCGAACCTGGAGAAGATGTGGTTCATCAGGAGGTATGCCGTGGTCTGGGCAGTGTCGTTTGGTGCTGGAAGACACTCTACCCACTTGGTGAACTGGCACACAACCGTGAGGAAGTATTTGTTGCCCCTCGTCGATCTGGGCAGGGGTCCTACCCAGTCTATTTGGAGGTCTGACCATGGGAATGTGACTCCTCTGCGTTGCAGTGGGGCTCTATGGTTTGGGTTTGCTGGTTGGAATTGGCAGCAAACCAGGCACTCACTGACATATTCTGCCACGTCTTGCTGCATGCCCGGCCAGTATGCCACTTGTTTCAGTGTCTCGTAAGTGGCTCTGGTACCGTGATGTCCGGCACATGGTGCGTCGTGGGCATACATTAGCATGACCCCCCTTTGGCAATGTGGCACCACAAGCCTTTGCGCTGTGAGGTCATCAGGGGCATACCACAGAATGTTGTCTTTCCCACGCATCATGTGTTTGACGTCATGCAGTCGTCTGAGGCCTGAGGCAGCAGTGAATTCAGACGTAGTAATAGGGTGGTTGGAGGGGTCTGAGAGGTGGTTTAGCATAGTTTATATGGCAGAATCAGAGGCTTGCATGTCAGCTATGTCGTTGTTGGAAATTTGTGGAGCTGGCGCAAGCGGCTGTGATGTTGGAACCATCACAGGAATAGGTCGTTTGCTGCGGGTTATCGCTGCAACATTAAGGGTGGGTGGGTGGGCTCAGACTTGTCTGAGTTCTTCGCGTTCTGCATCGTCCTTTATGGCATCTGCTTCTTTCAGGATTTGCTGGACTTGTGTCTCAAATCCTGGATACGGCTCCTCTGTTGTTGTGTCGCCTGTCGTGTTGGCAGTCAGAGGTGCGGCACTGTCATCAGTCTTGCAGGCAGGCTGGCTAGTGACTGTGTATACTGCAAGATGTTGGTCCTCTGTCAGCTCTGTTCTGCACACTTGATCTTTGGCCATCGGCATGACAGAAGCGATGGAGATGATTTTGAAGGGTGCTGTGAACACTGTGTTGTCTGTGCTCCCTTCTGGGGTCATCGAAGATGGGATTGGACCAATGACTGGTAAGGTGAGTTCAAAGTCATGGAAGTCGTGACTCACTAGCCATCCCAGGCGGTAGGCCTTGGGAATCCTGATGTCCATTGCTGTGCAGTTGTTGAACAGGATGTAGACTACACGGGATGACAGTTCAGTGAGTGGTGTGCCTTCCAGACTGAGTCCAATCCCACACATTCGGGTGAAGGTTGGAAGAAGCCCAGCGTGTGGTTTAGTGTTTGGCCACATCGTATGTTGAGCCGAACAGCGACCCCTTTGGTGTAAGCTGGTACTGTGGTTTCCTGTTCATTGATTAAGGTGCAGACTTCTGGAATGGTCTGGCCTGACAGGAGGTTTTCAGGGTTGACAGGAACCACAGGGGGCTGTGATGTCGGTGGGGCCCACACCACCTCATTGATAAAATCCACATGAGCCTTGAGGCGAATCAAGATGTCTGCTCCTATGTAGACATTATGCGGCAGGTCTGGAAGGACCAGGAAGTAGTGAGTGAGGCACCGGTCATTCCATTTCAAGTTCAAAGCACAGATGCCCTTGGTAGTTGCCATGGTTGATAGGCAGGAGTCCAAGGGGAAGCGGGTGTGCTTGCTGGCCGACGGAAGGTCTGGTGTGTCTTCCATGAGGGCTTTGAACAGTGCTAGGCTGATGGCTGAGTTGTCTGCCCATAGTGCGAGCATGATGTCTGTAGTTGTTACATCATTCAGCTGGAGGTCAGTCATGACCTTGGGGAAGTGACAGTCAGAGTCTATGGTGAGTTGAAAAGTGCAGAGTAGCGAACTTGAACTTTGCTCTGGTGCTGAGACAGTGTTCTCGTGGCTGGCTGCAAGGTTTCTCGTGACCTCTGTGGCCTGACAGTCTGGCTCAGGTGATCTGGGCGGCTGGAGAGGCAGAGGTTCTCGCACTTGAGCCCAAATTTTCAGCTGTCTGAAGTCCAATAGGGGCTCGAAGCGGTCTAGCAGATCTTTGCCGACGAGAAGGGGGTATGTGTCCATTGGTGAGATGTACACAGGGTGTACCAGACTCATTGGACCAATCGTTAGATGGATGGGAGTGATCAGTTCAAGTTGGATCTCATTTTGGCTGTATGACTGCACATTTAGCTCACATTTTTGGGATTTCAAAGTTCGATTTTGTCTCTTAGCTTCAATTCGGAGTTGAGATGACCTTAAAGTGAGATCAGCTCCTGTGTCGACCAGGGCTTCAAGTCTCACCTCATTCTCCAATGTGATGGCTAGATATAGTTTTCTGGCCACTCCCTTTTCAATCAGGTTTCCCAGGAGTTTTGGTTCTGGGGTTTGTGTGGTGATCGGTAAGCAGTTAGGGATGGTATCATGTGGCTCGTTAGGGAGGCAGACAACCAAAACAGCACTCTCTGGTACCTTGGGATTTTGGTTGTTGGCGTGATGACTTGCGTTGTGTTGATCAGGAAGTGCAGCTGTCAGCTGAGGTGATTGGGCGACGCTGTCACTTGGTAATGAGTTGTCTGGTTCTGTGGACTGTGACTGGTGCGCAGTGCTTTGGGTGCTTGGTTTAGTCGGAGGGCAGTCAGGAAGGATGTTGGGTGCAGGCCTTACACTTAGTCATAAGGAGTCTGGCCTGTCCTTCTTGTCTCCCTTGCGAGGTTTCTTCTGAATTAGTTCTTTCAGAATCCTCAGGATCTCTGCTGACTCAGACGAAGCTGCACTGTTTTGCTCTGGTGGGTGCTCAGACTTGAGTTTGCTCGGGGCGTGTCGCGAGCCGTTCCGCTGCTGGCCATCTGGGCTGGATGCTCTGGCTGATGAAGGTCGTCCATTTCTGGGCCGTCGGCTGGCATCTCACGTGGCTCCACCCTTTGGGTGGTTAGACTGACGTGGCTTGTCCCAGAATCTTTCAGAGCGCCCGGTCTGGTGCTTAGGATGGGCACCATGCCGGTTGTGCTGCTCTCTGCTGGCTTGGAACGGTCTTGACTCTCTGTTAAAAAGTCTGTCACTGTGGTGTTGCTGGGCGCCCTCTAGAGCCAGCTCTGAACGGTGGTCAGAGACGGGGCAAATTGTTGGATTTCTCACAGTCTTTTCAGAAGCAGTCTATTGCTTGGCATAAGCTTTATGGGCTAAGTCCCGTAGCTGTCGGGTGGACATGCTACGTGGGCAGGCCAGGACTCCCAAGTGATGGCTTACTGTTGGATGCAGATTTCGAAGGAATAGAGTTCTGAAGTTGAAGTCTTCCTCCATACCTGGCTCGTTTTGTGCTCCAAAGTAGGCCTGTCGGAGTCTGTTGTAGTAGGCCTGCGGGGTTTCCAGTCGGCCCTGTCTCAAGTCCATGGCGCTGATGATCCCTTGGTCTGAGTCAGGGTCCGAAAACTCTCTAATCAGGGCCTGATGCAGCTGCTGGTAGTCTGATTTGACAGTCTCGGGTTGCCGATCGAGGAAACTCCGCACCTCACGGCTGGACGTACCTCGAAGGAGATAAAGTCTGTCCCATGTGGTCACGTTAGCTATAGTTTGCAGGTGAAAGTCTATGACCTGCAGGTAGGCGTGCACGTCGTGGCCTCCTGCAGGGTTTGGGGTGAAAGTTGGGATGTTTCTGGCCAGCTTGTAGAGTTCTTGGGGAGCCATGGCGTGACTGGGGGCACAGATTTTCTGGGCGGGCTCCCACCCCTTTGCTGCTGATGGGGGCTCTTGGAAACTGGCTGGTGACATCTTGAGCAGTGGGCTTTCACCCCCCTTTTGAGCTCGGAACTCTTGACGGGGAGGCATAGGCCCACTTGTCAGGGGAAACTCTGTGGTGCGTGTTTCCCCTTTCTGGTCACTCTGCAGTCTGTAAGCGTACTTAAGTTCTCTGTGAACAGCTGCAAGTTCTTCTTTTAAATAGTCTTTTTGTTGAACCAAATCATGGATCTGGGCACGGGCCGCTTGCAAGTGGTTTTCACAGGCTATGGCCTTGCCGTCCTTTTCTTTT
This sequence comes from Rhinogobio ventralis, assembly GCA_039654625.1. Lineage (NCBI taxonomy): Eukaryota > Metazoa > Chordata > Actinopteri > Cypriniformes > Gobionidae > Rhinogobio > Rhinogobio ventralis. The sequence continues at coordinate 2,042,117 of CM077194.1, forward strand.
AGTTCAATTTCTGCTCTTGCTAAGAGAGCTTCACCTTGTTGGAGTTTTTCCCTTAGTTCCTCTTGGGATTCTCTCTCCAACTGCTCTCTGTGCTCTGTATCTACACGAAGGTCTGCCAGGGCATTTTGAAGTCTCTCCACTTCCTCCTGAAGCTGTGGGTCCGTTTCATCCTCTGTCTCGTGCCGGTCCTGGGCCTCGAGGAGTAGTTGATCTAGACGACTCTGTGCGTGGGCCTGGTTCCTCCGGGCCTCCTCAGCCTGGAGCTTCAGTGCTGCTGCTTCTTGCTCCAGGTGGATGTTGCTCTTTTCGCTGAGTCGTGCCTGGACGATGAGGTTGTGAGCGAGGCCCCCGACGATCTTGGCCCATTCCTTGTGGCTGTGGCTCTGGTTTAGATCGTGGGCCATCAGCCGGTTCAAGTCGTCGTCCAGCTGTTCTTGGCTCAGGTGCTGCAGGTCACCGGCGGCTTTAGGCAGGAACGCAGTCGTCATGGCGGTCAACCAGGTCTCGACGTGATCCCAGTGGTCAGTGGGGCTGGATGAACGGGACATACTGGGCTGTAGGCAAGAGAAAGACAACACAAAAGAGGCCAATGCAAGTCCGTATAGGGTTTTAGCGAGCTATAGCAATGTGTGACTATTTAATTTGTGTGTGTAATTTTGACTAACTGGTTCAGACAGTTAGTGAAATCTAGGCCGGGCACCTATTGTCTTGGCCGTGAGCGGCCAGGTGGGGCCGATTTGTGTGGGTAAGTGTCGGATCTAAATAACAATTTTGACAGTGCGGTAGCCTACTGGGTCATTTACTGACACTGGCTGCTGGGTCGTCAATCTATTATTCAGCTTTCCTTGATGGCTCTCACAGGTTCTGTCTTTAGGTGAACTGGAAGAAAACAAAATTAAAGGAAAGCAAATAGAACAAAACAAAATAACCAAAAATAACTAAAAGAAAGGGCATGAAATAAAAATGAAACAAAAATGAGAACATAAGAAGAGATAGAGAGGGAAAAGGTCTCAGCTTAATACCAATGCTAGGGTTTATGACAGGGCCAAGCGAGTGGGAGGCGCTGTTGAGCTATAAAACCTAGGGGGATGGTATGGCTTAAGACAGGAAGGTTGGGCCAAACACTGAAATGACCAGGGAATATGTATATTCTATGGCTTGCAATGAGTGAATGGGCTTTACCTGGTTTACTATGCCTGGGGTGAATTGGGGTCACTCAGGGGGGAATCGGCGGTGAAGTCAATCCCACCGGCGGTCCCTGGACACTCGACTGCGGTGTCCCCGGATCCTCGTCCCCTTTCTACCACGGTGCGCCCACTCAAACAGCTTGTGACTCTTAGCACAACTGGGTGGCACTCAGGTAAGGTGGGTCAACGGCCAGTCTGCAGGGTCAAAATTGGGTTTCCTCTGAGGCCCCTTTGGAGTCCAAATGGGTGGATCAGAGTAATTAACCAAAATTGCCCTGGTGGTCAACTGGACTCGTTGACTTCTCCCTGGAGTGCCCAAATTGCTGATGTCGGCCGCGTGCCGCCACCAGTGGTACGAGGACAGAGGTGCCCGAGATTCACACACGGCCACTGTCAGTTACGCCAGCCAGGTGACTCCACCCCTCGAAACCCAACCAGAAGGTAACCGTCACTTCACCACCAAGTACTAGGGGAAGTACTACCTGTAAGTACACAACTGGCTGAACAAGTGAGACTTAACGTCAACTTAAGCTTAGTAATTGTTTACACCAAATTTAAATAGTTAGGTATGGTAAGATAGGTAAAGGATTATTTACCAAATGGTGCTAAAACACAAAAGAATGATGAAAATAATGGTAATTATCTGAATAACCTTGAAAAAGGGAGACATCAAAATAAATCCATTCAGAAAACGGAGCCAAAGGGGAAGAGAGAGGAATGCCCACCCATATGAGGACACCCAGTAGGGGGCGTGCTACTGATAAGTGGCTATCACAGGCTGAAAAGAGAAGGCTTAATTTAAATTTAAGTTCAAACTTGTCTAAACTAAAATCTAAATAAGTGCGGAGTACTAGAATGGTACCAATTGGAAATAAGGTAATGATAGATTGATGAGTGAAATCAAATAACTAAAAGGGAAAATAGAATCAAAATAATTCAAATTAAAACAACAGGAGAAAAGGAGGAAAACTGACTTAGCCGAGAATGTCACACAGGGGCGTGCTCCCACCAAGTAACATTAATGGCTGAACCGAGAACTTAATTTAAATTCATGTTTAAACTTAGTTTAAACCGGATTTAAATAAGTGTGAGAAGTCAGCAAAACAAGAGGATTGAACAATTTAAAATAACAGTAATAACAGGAAAGAAATTGAAATGATTATAATAGTAAACAAATAAAATAGCGGAAAAGATAGTTCACTTTGACAAACGAGATAGAGGGAAGGAAAGAAACATCCGCAGATGCCCACAAGATGGCGTAGTTGAGTCCACACCAAGGAGTGAGTGGGGGTGTGCGTAATTTGAGAGGTGCTGAACACCTGACAGGCTGCCCTCTTGTGTTAGTCAGAGGTATTACGACACTTTAAATAAAAAAATAAAAAAAATAAATAAAAAATAAAAAATTATTTAAGCGTCCGAAGAGAGGAAGTTTTTTTTTTCTTCCTAAACGCGGCGATTTACAATCACGAGTGAGAAGAGAATTTATTTTCAAATCTCCTTTTTGTGCCAATTTGTACACAAAGAATATGTGGCACACACAAATGTATGGAACAGAATATTTTTTTTCTGTTACAAATTTTAAACTGGATCAAGGTTTAAAAATAAATACTCCCATTTACCCATCAATCGGACACTGGCCAGCAGTTTTTCCGATTGATTTGTATAAGGTATAAGCATTTGGTTAGCTACGCCAAAGTTTAACCTAAAGGAGTGAGATCGGTTAGTTGAATAATACACCGACGCCATTAAATCAACTACGATACATTAGTGAGGCCTTCACTAAGATGAAATGAGGAACATCGCTCAAATCAACATTTATCACACTGAAAGAAGATTTCTTCGTTCTTACAGGTTTTGAAAATATTAAACTGTGCTGTAAAGAGGTTTCCTTCTCTTTCACAGAAACAGTTTTAATATTATGAACTGCAGTTTATTTTAAACAATTAACAGTGACTCAAATGTTTGACACATAGCAGCTGTTAACTGGGCTGAAATCAGCTTTGGGCCATTTTGGGCCAGTTATCAGATATGTGAGTTTGCGTCGCGTTGCGACTTCTCTCACTTTCTGAAGCGCGCATACAAAAACAAAAAATAATACCAGTAATATACACATAAAACTGACACCGTTGCTCACAAAACAAAGTTTAAAATGTGCCCGCATTCTCCACCATAAAATGTAGCGACTCGGCTGCATATAATAATAATAAATTAAATTAGCTCAATAGGGAATTATGATTATTAATGTTTCATTATTTATAACTAATCGCAACGGGTTATGATTAAATTATAAATCTCCAAATCACCCAAAAAGGGAAATACCTAACCTAGGTATGTATGCAATATATATATAGTTAACGACAATGGGTTGCAATTAACTACGAATATATATTAAATCATTACAGAATAACCTTTGAATTAGAATTAATTCAAAATTCATCTGATCCGTTCATTTAACGAACGAACAGTACTACAATCTTTTATCAATTCTCACAAAGTTTTATTCTTTCTTATCAAATCTTCGGGAAGATTATCCTTCTGGTCACGAAGAATAAACTTTCCGAACTATTATGATATTAATTAAAGTATTCAAAGATACTTGAGAGCTCGTAGATAGATCGGAACATTAAAGTGACCATGCCCTGTGAGCGGCAACAATGACAATCGAACGTGGATACAATGGTTTTAATAATTGATACTACGAACACATACGACTAAAACAAACAATACATGTAACAACGAATAGTAACGAAAGAGAATGAAAAGAAGAGAATGAAAGAGAGGAAGGAAAGATTCAGGAATGGCAATTCCACAAACATAACCACCGAGAGCCAGCAACGAATAATATCACCTTAAACAGGGGTACACATCTTAAAACGCATCTAAATTTCGATTGAATTTATACTTGCATGGGTTGCTTTGTGCTGAGTATAAAGAATGCGTGTGAGTCTTCTCAGAGAGTTCTTTGAGCTGGAGCGTGTTCTCTTTTGGTCCTTCCGGAGCGTTCTCGATCCGCGGGAAGTTTGAAGGTGGTTGAAGCGAATGCCGAAAAGGGGAGGAAAAGAAGATTGTCTCGTCGGAGTTTTAGAAGACGACTGAGCGCTGAGATGGAGCGCGCTGGGATGGCGCGCGTTGCCTGTCCGCCTGGCTGCGGAGCGCGCCGACTTCAAAGGAACCAACCCACGTGACTGAGCCGCCAAGCCAGGGCCGAAGCCGCCTGGCCAGGGGACGAGCCGAGATGATAAGAGGGTTGTTTATCGACTGCACCGACTGAGCAAAGATATGCTGGTGTTACTGTCCTTTAAAGAAACATTAACATCCGCCCATCTTTTCTGAAATGACCAATCAGATGTGGGAGTTTTAGGCGGGAGAACACTTTCTTTGTCTCCGTTTATGACCTCATTTGCCTAATTTATGATGGTGTCATACTTGGTACATTTCTACTCAAAAGGGGGGGTAACATAAATGTGATGCATTTCATAATCATCTACTGTGCACCGTTGGTTAAGAGAAAGAGAGAGGAATATTTAGATATCAAACACAGTATGACTGGGAGATATTAGAGCAGAGATACATTCTTACACATGAATACAAGCATCTTACATGACTTTACATTGTTCGTACATCATGACTATGTTGGCAATGACATAGGGAGCATGCGTACACACAGGAATCATCATATACATTCTGGGATAGTTTAATTAAAGTTACATAAAGAAAATGTTTGTGTCTGTGTATTGGAAGGAGCCTGTGTGTCTAGGCCCCCCTTATCTTTTTGAGTGAGGGGGGGGGATAGGGGGAGAGATTGCGTCCTGATTGAAGTTCTCACAGGATTCTAACGGTGCTGTCTGTTCTACCTCAGCCAAGCCACAAAACTGTCCACGATGCCATCTTCCTCAGACTCCTCGGTACCGGAACCTAATTTATATACGGCTAAAAGGCTTTCTGACGTTTATAGTGGAATCGACTCATCTTTGATCCTGTCCAGAGAGACTCCAGACGCTACATACGTCATAGATCAGTATATATTTGAGAGCTCGCGTTTTCTGGGCCTGGTCTCTATAAAAGCTTTTTTTTGACTAACTAGGAAGTTTTCAGCTCTGAAACTTACAGGATATTCTTATATTACCATGACCTTTTATATATCAAAGGCTCAAGGGAAAGTAGATTTTTCAATTCATCTCCCCTTTAAATAGAGTGTAATATCCCATCAGAAAAAAAGTGGTAGATAAATACACACACACAAAAAGAATCACGGCATAGTTTAAATATTTGCATGCATTTTAAATAATCATGCTTGCAAAATGCAAAATTCATTAGAATCAGCATAAATCTGCTCATTGTGAAAACCAATTAAATCAGTATGAACGTGGTGAGACTTGTTTAATAGATTTAATGATAAATACCTGGTGAAAGTACGGAGCCCCGCACATGACATGCAGGAAAAAACTAGTAGGCTGAATTGTGCGCACGATTTATAAATCGAGGGAACAAATTGGTAAATCGTGTGGACGGTTTAGCAAGTCGAGGGATCAAAGTAGTAAATCGTCCGCACAATTTACTTTTTTTTGTAGAACATTCAGTTTATTAGTACTACTACATAAATCTCATTCTCGTTTCTATTTTGCATGACAAATGTGCATCACATTATGTTTATTAGTCTTTTATACAAATGGATGAAAAATTAATATGAAATTAAAATTCATCTTAAATACAGGACTAAATATTTTTTGAGGTGAAAGAGTTCGGAAATTATTGGAAGCAGTAAAGGATTAAGTTGGAAAGTTTCTTCCATACAAATTATATGTTTAAAAAGAGAAAATGTAATTCATGAAATGGTTTAACATTTATTACCTTGCAGGGATTGTATTGTTTGACAATCTCAACAAAGTAAAAACAATCCTGAAATGTTGGAACTATGAATATAAAGTTCGTTTTGGACAGGACCTGGGTGAACTATTCCTTCAGGATCAATGGATAAAGCTTCTGTGGATTTGAACACTACGGCCCGGTTTCACAGACAGAACAGTTAGTTCATGCGTTCATGACCTCAAGGCTAGATGATTGTAATGCTCTACTGGGTGGTTGCCCCGCTCGCTTAATAAACAATCTCCAGCTGGTCGAAATTGCAGCAGGAGTTCTTACTAGAACCAGGAAGTATGACCATATTAGCCCAGTTCTGTCAACACTGCACTGGCTCCCTATTAAACATCGCATACATTTTAAAATCTTGCTAATTACTTACAAAGCACTAAATGGTTTAGCTCCCCAGTACTTGAGCGAGCTCTTAACACATTATACTCCATCATGTCTGTTGCGGTCTCAAAACTCTGGCCAGTTGATAATACCTAGAATATCAAAATCAACTGCAGGTGGTTGATCCTTTTCCTATTTAGCACCTAAACTCTGGAACAGCCTTCCTAGCATTGTTCGGGAAGCAGACACACTCTGTCAGTTTAAATCTAGACTAAAAACACATCTCTTTACTATAGCATACACACAGAACATTATCAATTTATATTATTTAAATCAGTTAAATGATTGTTAGGCTGCATTAACTAGGTCAGCCGGAACCGGGAACACTTCCCATAACACCTGATGTACTTGTTACATCATAAGAGGAATGGCATCTACGCTAATATTAGGCCCCGTTTACACTAGTAAACGCATACATTTTGCTACGGTTACACCTGTAGTCTACACAACTTCAGACCATGTTTTAGTTTGAAAACTCTGGGGTTGCGTTTCTGTTTCCTATTATCACTGTAACCATCTATATTGTAAAAAGCACTATATAAATGAAGGTGACTTGACGTGACTATTTAATAAAACAAGTCAAACTCAAAAACTGCTATAAAAAAAAAAAGCCATTTAAATAAGTTTGATAAATTTAGGTGGATATCTCTCTCTCAAAAAAAAGGAGCTTTCAGTAAGATTTTGTTTGGGCGCAGTACCACATTTTCCTCATTAGATGCCAGCAAAGCTCCACTGGTGCACACAGTGCTTGGATTTGTGATTTGCAGTACAGTAGAGTTCCCTTTCAGTCAGTACACTACGAGTTACGTCAGTTACTAACGGAATGGGGGTTTCGCTTAGAAGCCAATCGCCTTTGAGCTCTACAAAACGAGCCAATGGCATGAAAATGCCATGGGTCTGCGGAATTTGCATGCCGCAACCCCGCCCCACGGCGTGGGTATAAGGGGCATTGCGTGGCAATCTCGCATTATGTTTCTGCTTCAGAGCCGAGTTACTGCCTGAGCGCTTCTCTCTTCAAGACGAGTTTCTCTCCAGAATGTTGGTGTTACGGCACGTTCCAGCGAGTTCCACATTCCTGTCTGATCTGTGCAGTGATCTAGCACAGCGTGCGCGTTCTCCCTGGGTGCTTCGGCATTCTGCAGAGTTTTCACTCCTCTCTAAAAGAGCTGCACGTGGCACGTCTTTTTAAAGATGGCTCGCCCGTGCTCCGTTTCTGGGTGCGGTCGGCTGGTGCCTCCGTTCGATGGTCATGATCGCTGTTTGGCGTGCTTGGGCCTCGTGCACGCTGAGCGCCCGTTCATGGATGAGTCATGTTCTCATTGCGGGAACATGGCCATCTCAGTGTTGCGATCGAGACTCCATGATCTCCGTAGTGGGGGGAGAGTCCCCTCTACCACACCCCAATCTACTTCCTCCACTGGAGGGGGTACTTTGGCTGGTGGTCAGGGTGATCTGAGGGTTACGGTGTGGAACAACCCGACGAATCCTCCTCGGGCCACACCCCCCTCCTGCACACTGCAACCCGTGGTGTTGCCTGATGAGGGCGCTGGGGCTTCCCGTTCGGGGCCCTGCGTTTCATTTGGCGCACCCGCGGAGGACGCCATGTCGATCGCCGCATCACAAGGTGGGCTGGATTCCTCCGGAGATGACGATTCGGCTGTGTTGCCTCCTTCGGGAGTTCCAGCATTGCCCGAGTCCGATCCGGAACTCACAGCCATGTTTGCCCGGGCGGCCGAGACGATTGGGCTTGCGTGGAACCCTCCGCCATGTCCCGAGTGTTCCCGGCTGGACGATTGGTATCTAGGGGCGGCCCGTGCCGAAGGCGCCCGTCAGCCCCCAGTGCCTTTCTTCCCGGAAGTGCATGAAGAGGTGTCGAAATCGTGGAAGTCTCCCTTGACTTTTCGCGATCGCTCGGCAACCACTTCCGCCTTCACTGCCCTCGATGGCGGCGCGGTGAAAGGGTACACTGGGGTTCCCCCTGTTGAGCGCTCTGTTGCGATGCAACTGTGTCCACAGAGTGCTGCGACATGGCGCGGTGACCCAAAGCACCCGTCCAAAGCCTGTAGATTCACGTCCACGTTGACGGCGAAGACCTACAGAGCTGCGGGCCAGGCCGCGTCCACCCTGCATGCCAATGCTACCCTACAGGTCTATCAGGCCAAGGTGCTCAGGGACATGCACGAGGGCAATGCTGACCCTGCATTAATGCAAGAGTTGCGGACGGCCACCGACCTCGCTCTACGGGCGACGAAGGTGACCGCTCGCTCTCTCGGTCAGGTGATGTCCACTTCGGTGGTCCAGGAGCGACACTTATGGCTCAACCTGGCTGATATGAGAGAATCTGAGCGAACACGTTTCCTCAATTCTCCCATTTCCCAGGATGGGCTATTCGGCGGGGCGGTCCAGGACTTCGCCCAACAGTTCTCGACCGCTCAGAAGCAGACTGAGGCGAATAAACATATTCTGCCCCGGCGGCCAGCTGCTGCCTCCACCCAGCCGCCGGCCCAGAAGCCTCAGTCTGCTCCCCGCCGAGGCCGCCCCCCCCCCACCCCTGCGTGGAGGACATCGCAGAAAGGCGGCCCCGCCTGTCCCAGCCCCCCAGCCTGCCAAACGGCAGTCTAAGCGGCGGTCCTGAGACGGGCAGCTTGGAGGTGACCTCGGTTCTTTCCCAGGAGATGGTAGCAGGACCACTCCTTCCCCCGGTGGAGGGCCGGGGGAGAATCTTTTGTTTTCCCCTTCCGCCGCTGGCCTCACGGCCGGCGGTACCCTATCAATAGTTAAAGAAAGAACTGACATTCTCACCTCCGAGCCTCAAGAGGCCGCGGCTGGCAGTGCGCGACGCCCCTTGGCCTCGCCGCTCTCGGCCCCCTCTGTCGCCAGCCCCCTGGCAGACGAGACCCCCGTGGAACGCTGGTCCTTCCCTGGTCTCCTCTGTCAGGGCGCGGAATTCGACCCCGCCCACACCCCGGGACGCTCCCATGCCTCCCTTGTCTGGGCCGGTCATTCCGCCTCGCTGCCCCATCAGGGGTACGCCGGTGGTTCGCATGACCCCGCTGGTTCAGTTCTTGGGAGCCTGGCTAGCGCTTCCCAACCTGTCCAGTTGGCTCGCCCACACTATCCGGTTCGGCTATGCGATTCAGTTCGCTTTCGGGGAGTCCGCTATACCGTGGTGGGTGGCAATGCCCCTGTCGTGCGTGCGGAGGTCGACACCCTACTGGCGAAGGGTGCGATCGAGATCGTCCCTCCAGCCGAGATGAAGACCGGCTTCTACAGCCCTTACTTCATTGTACCCAAGAAAACCGGTGGGTTACGGCCAATCCTGGACCTGCGCGTCTTGAACTGAACCCTGCACAGGCTTCCATTCAAGATGTTGACAGCCAAACGCATTTTCGAGTGCGTTCGTCCCTCGGATTGGTTTGCAGCGATCGACCTGAAGGACGCGTACTTTCATGTCTCCATTCTTCCTCGACACAGACCGTTTCTACGGTTTGCCTTCGAGGGGCAGGAATATCCAGGTCCCAGTGACCCGAGCCTGCCGTCAGACCTTCACCCCGTGGTCGAACCTCAGCTTTCTACGGGCAGGTGTTCCCCTAGAACAAGTTTCCAGGCATGTTGTTGTCACAACAGATGCCTCTTCCACGGGCTGGGGCGCCATGTGCAAGGGACATGCTGCCGCGGGCTCCTGGATAGGACCCCAGCGCCTATGGCATGTCAATTGCCTCGAGTTGCTGGCCGTACGTCTTGCCCTGCACCGCTTTCGAGCCCTGCTCAAGGACAAACATGTACTGGTCCGTTCAGACAGCACGGCGACAGTAGCGTACATCAACCGACAAGGTGGTCTACGCTCCCGCCGGATGTCGCAACTCGCCCACCATCTCCTCCTATGGAGTCAGAAGCATCTGAGGTCGCTTCGTGCCGTTCACATCCCGGGAGACCTGAACTGCGCAGCCGACGAGCTGTCGCGGTTTCAGCCGCTCCCGGGGGAATGGAGACTCCATCCCCAGACGGTTCAGCTGATTTGGGAACAGTTTGGCGACGCACAGATAGATCTGTTTGCCTCCCACGACTCTTCCCATTGCCGCTGGTACTATTCCCTGACTGAGGGGACCCTCGGCATGGATGCACTAGCGGGTGCACTAGCGTGGCCGCGGGGCCCACGCAAATATGCATTCCCCCCAGTGAGCCTTCTCGCACAGGTTCTGTGCAAGATCAGGGAGGACAGGGAGCAGGTCCTTTTGGTCGCCCCGTATTGGCCCGGCCGGACCTGGTTCTCAGAACTTGTACTCCTTGCGACAGCACCCCCCTGGTCGATCCCTCTGAGACGGGACCTCCTGTCTCAGAGACGGGGCACCATATGGCACCCGCGTCCCGACCTATGGAACCTCCACGTGTGAAACCTGGACGGGACGCGGCAGGTTTGAGTACCCTGCCACCTCAGGTGGCGGCTACCATCACTTCCGCTAGAGCCCTGTCTACCAGACAGGCCTATGCGTTGAAGTGGAACCTCTTCGTCACCTGGTGCTCCTCTCGGCGAGAGGACCCCAGAAAATGCTCGATTGGGTCCGTGCTCTCCTTCCTCCAGGAAGGGTTGGAGCGAAGGCTGTCTCCCTCCACCCTGAAGGTCTATGTGGCTGCAATTTCAGCCCATCACGACCTGGTGGACTCTAAAACGGTTGGACAGCACGACCTGGTCAGCAGGTTCCTCAGAGGCGCGAGGAGGTTAAACCCTCCTCGCCCACCTCAGGTACCCTCTTGGGACCTAGCAGTGGTCCTAGCTGCCCTGCAAAAGGCTCCCTTTGAGCCATTGCAGTCAGTCGAGCTGAAGTTCCTTTCATTGAAAGTGGCGCTCCTGACTGCTTTGGCCTCCATCAAGAGGGTAGGAGACCTGCAGGCATTTTCGGTTGACGAAGCGTGCCTGGAATTCGGGCCGGCCAATTCTCACGTGATCCTGAGACCCCGGCCTGGATACGTGCCCAAGGTTCCCACCACTCCCTTCAGGGACCAGGTGGTGAACCTGCAAGCGCTGCCCTTGGAGGAGGCAGACCCAGCCTTGGCACTGCTCTGTCCAGTACGCGCCCTTCGCGCTTACGTAGGACGCAGTGTTTCAGGACCTCAGACCAGCTCTTTGTCTGTTACGGAGGGCAGCAGAAAGGGAAGGCTCTCTCCAAGCAGAGGTTGTCCCTCTGGATAGTGGGCCACAGTAACCGGACAGGCTCAGGTGTCTTCGCTTGCTGCGCCATTCCACTCCACGGACTGGATGCGTGCGCATTTCTTCTCAGGTGAGCTTCCAGTAAGCCCTGAGCTCCTCCAGCACTGTTTATGTCGTCACCAGAGCGAGTGCCCTCTCGGCCACCCCTCGTGCTCGGCTAGGTGCCTCCGTTGGGTAACCCCCACATGTGTTTTCCACGGTAAGTCTCTTGTAGCTCGTGTCTTCCCTTGGCAAGACACCTTGCCACGCCTGGGGTTGAAATATTCCACCTTCGGCTGGATACCCCAGAGTGTCCCCTATGCAGCTCCTTCGGGTCATAGGTGTATTTTTAAAGTCCCCCCCTTTTGGTTGGCATTGTGTTGCATTCTCCACGTGGGATATGCTTCCCAGTGTACCTTGGTAGCGTTGAGCCTAGCCCCTCGTTCGTGCCCACACTCACGGCAGGGAGCCCGGGTCAGCGCAGGACGCTGGAAGACAGCCGTCATGGCGAGATTGTATTGGGACCCCCATTCCGTCAGTAACTGACGTAACTCGTAGTGTACTGACTGAAAGGGAACGTCTCGGTTACGTATGTAACCCTCGTTCCCTGAAGGAAGGGAACGGAGACGTTACGTCCCCCTGCCACGACCGCTGTACCGCTGGAACTGGCCGGGCGCTCATGCCTCGGCTCTTCAGCAGGTAACATAATGCGAGATTGCCACGCAACGCCCTTTATACCCACGCCGTGCAAATTCCGTGCAAATTTTTATGCCATTGGCTCGTTTTGTAGAGCTCAAAGGCGATTGGCTTCTAAGCGAAACCCCCATTCCGTCAGTAACTGACGTAACGTCTCCGTTCCCTTCCTTCAGGGAACGAGGGTTACATACGTAACTGAGACGTTTCTCTCTCAAATTTTTTTTTACACACATACAAACCACACACACACATAATTATAGCTGCATCATTTATCCAATTGGCTCTATAATACAGCAGAAGCAGAAAATATAAGCCAAACCTGAGAAAATTGGTAAACAAAATTTAAAAAATTTTCTTTTTTTAAAGCCTTGCCAACAAAGATTGCATAATTTTATAGTTAAATGGCCCTGGGATTAAAAATTGCAGTAAAATTGTTTCAATGGGGACATTTTTGTCCTTAAGGTCCTGAGTGTGCCTTTATTTTACACAATAAAAATATAAAATATGTTTATTAAAGGAAATAGGGATGAAATAGTAGGTGGAAAATAGGAAATAGGGGTGAAATTCCAATAAAAATACACAATTGCGCCATTGCATTTGGCATTAACACAGAAAAATAACGTAATGACTGGAAGACCTTATTCAGAGCAGTGGCATGACGGTTATGAAAGCGAGGCTCTGAGGGATAAACTTACTGTGCTTTCAATGGCATCCGCTGTAAAAAACTATATAAAGCTCCTAGATCACTTATAATTTTCTGCAGCTCATGTTGTCTGGAGTTTTTTGACTAAGGACATTTCTTGGAAAGATATTTTGCAGTTTTTCATCTGCAGAACAATCTAAAAAAAACACATTAAATAACAGTACAACCCACTGAAGAACTCTCACAGTCTCTGTTTCATTCCCATTAAAAATGGGATGGCGCTGCTGTGAATAAGGTCCGATTGGCCTATTGCTCTGTTCACATGATAAGTCCCGCCTTTCATTTTCATGCACATTCCACGTGTCAAAAATGTGTCAACATTAAGTGTAAAATAAAAAAATAAATAAAAAAATAAATGTGCATAATAAAATAATATTTCAGAACGCGGCACACCACAGATGTTTATTATTCATTATTTGTGTTTTTTAATGGCCGCACGGATCTGCTCCTTCAGATTGTCTTTGTTATTTGAGATGTTTTTTCCAGCGACGTCCATCAGTTCAGTGATCATCTCAGTGCTGTAAGGACCTTGAAACGTGTGATATATTTCCTTGTACTTCTCAAATTTATCTGATGAAACAGTAACACACTTAAATCAGAACAGGACTATTTAAATCAGGACTACTGTAAGATCATAACTTGCCTCCACAGTTGACCCGATTAAAGAGAGGGATGTGGATCACGGTTGGAGCGTCTTGGCCTTTGAACACATAGAAGTCCTTTGGTTTGTTTACGTCTTCCTTGGGAATGTTGGGAACCTCAGGGAAAGGGATGTTTAGTTTCCCGCACGTCTCTGCAGCTTCCTTCACCGTCTGCGGTAGAAAAGCATCACATTATTGTTTGATTAAAAGGGACCAAGTAGGTCATTCATTCAGTCATCATCGGGATGAGAACCCCCCTCTGAGATAAATGGGAATGCTAACGGATAGCACTCTTTAGGTATGATAATATGGTTAAATCAAAACCAATGCTTTTATCTGTTTAAATGATATTGTCAGATGTCTTGGTTGTTGTGAATTGCACAAACAGGAAAATACTAGAATTAGTCTTTAATAATAACGCTGAGGACACGCAGGAAAATATAAACATCAACCAAGTTAAAACAACACGGAACAATGAACAGAGAAAACTGAGGGTTTAAATACACAGACAGTAATCAAAGGAACAGGTGAGAAACGAACGAATAATCATGGAAACTAACAATATCAGCGAACTCACGCAAAACTAAAACAACGAGACAGATATACAGCATTTGCAATTATCTGTTTAAAATTCTGTACATTTTAGGCTAGTTTGAACTCTGGTGGTCACTATGAATGTTATGTGGAAAAAAGCAGCAAGATTATAAAAAAAAATACCCTGTTGTGTTCGACAGAAGAAACAAGTCATGGGTTTGGAGCGACATGAGAGGGAGTAATGATGATTTCTAGGGGATTTATTCCTTTAAATGAACTTCTATGAGTGAGTGTGTATAATACCGTGAAAGGATCTCCGTCACTGAAATCCAGTGAAATGATGAGGTCGATGTCTCTCTCTTTTCTCAGCACTGAGAAGTAGGGTGAGTTGAGCAACAGTCCAGCGTCTTCATAGTCTCTTGTCTTACTCTCCAGAAGAGCGGAGGGCACTGCTTCTTCTGAGAGATCAGCATTATTATATTATTCACAATGAATTCCCAGTTAGCACCTGTCCATTTGAGTTTCTGTTCTCACCTGTCATGTTGTAGAGGAAGTTATAATTCCTCCCCCAGATCCACTGTACCATGCACCTGCAAATGCTCAAGTAAACATCTGTAAAACAGATACACAGTGGTGCTTAAATTCAGTAAAAGGATCTGATATTGTTTTATGTTTTATATTCTCTCTCTCTCTCTCTCTCTCTCTCTCTCTCTCTATATATATATATATATATATATATATATGTATATATATATATATATATATATATACACTCACCTAAAGGATTATTAGGAACACCTGTTCAATTTCTCATTAATGCAATTATCTAATCAACCAATCACATGGCAGTTGCTACAATGCATTTAGGGGTGTGGTCCTGGTCAAGACAATCTCCTGAACTCCAAACTGAATGTCAGAATGGGAAAGAAAGGTGATTTAAGCAATTTTGAGTGTGGCATGGTTGTTGGTGCCAGACGGGCCGGTCTGAGTATTTCACAATCTGCTCAGTTACTGGGATTTTCACGCACAACCATTTCTAGAGTTTACAAAGAATGGTGTGAAAAGGGAAAAACATCCAGTATGCGGCAGTCCTGTGGGCGAAAATGCCTTGTTGATGCTAGAGGTCAGAGGAGAATGGGCCGACTGATTCAAGCTGATAGAAGAGCAACTTTGACTGAAATAACCACTCGTTACAACCGAGGTATGCAGCAAAGCATTTGTGAAGCCACAACACGCACAACCTTGAGGCGGATGGGCTACAACAGCAGAAGACCCCACCGGGTACCACTCATCTCCACTACAAATAGGAAAAAGAGGCTACAATTTGCACGAGCTCACCAAAATTGGACAGTTGAAGACTGGAAAAATGTTGCCTGGTCTGATGAGTCTCGATTTCTGTTGAGACATTCAGATGGTAGAGTCAGAATTTGGCGTAAACAGAATGACAACATGGATCCATCATGCCTTGTTACCACTGTGCAGGCTGGTGGTGGTGGTGTAATGGTGTGGGGGATGTTTTCTTGGCACACTTTAGGCCCCTTAGTGCCAATTGGGCATCGTTTAAATGTGTGGTGGAACGGGAGCTTCGTGCCCTGGATGTGCATCCCACAAATCTCCATCAACTGCAAGATGCTATCCTATCAATATGGGCCAACATTTCTAAAGAATGCTTTCAGCACCTTGTTGAATCAATGCCACGTAGAATTAAGGCAGTTCTGAAGGCGAAAGTGTATATATATACACTCACCTAAAGGATTATTAGGAACACCATACTAATACTGTGTTTGACCCCCTTTCGCCTTCAGAACTGCCTTAATTCTATGTGGCATTGATTCAACAAGGTGCTGAAAGCATTCTTTAGAAATGTTGGCCCATATTGATAGGATAGCATCTTGCAGTTGATGGAGATTTGTGGGATGCACATCCAGGGCACGAAGCTCCCGTTCCACCACATCTCAAACATGCTCTATTGGGTTGAGATCTGGTGACTGTGGGGGCCATTTTAGTACAGCGAACTCATTGTCATGTTCAAGAAACCAATTTGAAATGATTGGAGCTTTGTGACATGGTGCATTATCCTGCTGGAAGTAGCCATCAGAGGATGGGTACATGGTGGTCATAAAGGGATGGACATGGTCAGAAACAATGCTCAGGTAGGCCGTGGCATTTAAACGATGCCCAATTGGCACTAAGGGGCCTAAAGTGTGCCAAGAAAACATCCCCCACACCATTACACCACCACCACCAGCCTGCACAGTGGTAACAAGGCATGATGGATCCATGTTCTCATTCTGTTTACGCCAAATTTTGACTCTACCATCTGAATGTCTCAACAGAAATCGAGACTCATCAGACCAGGCAACATTTTTCCAGTCTTCAACTGTCCAATTTTGGTGAGCTCGTGCAAATTGTAGCCTCTTTTTCCTATTTGTAGCGGAGATGAGTGGTACCCGGTGGGGTCTTCTGCTGTTGTAGCCCATCCGCCTCAAGGTTGTGCGTGTTGTGGCTTCACAAATGCTTTGCTGCATACCTCGGTTGTAACGAGTGGTTATTTCAGTCAAAGTTGCTCTTCTATCAGCTTGAATCAGTCGGCCCATTCTCCTCTGACCTCTAGCATCAACAAGGCATTTTCGCCCACAGGACTGCCGCATACTGGATGTTTTTCCCTTTTCACGCCATTCTTTGTAAACTCTAGAAATGATTGTGCGTGAAAATCCCAGTAACTGAGCAGATTGTGAAATACTCAGACCGGCCCGTCTGGCACCAACAACCATGCCACGCTCAAAATTGCTTAAATCACCTTTCTTTCCCATTCTGACATTCAGTTTAGAGTTCAGGAGATTGTCTTGACCAGGACCACACCCCTAAATGCATTGAAGCAACTGCCATGTGATTGGTTGATTAGATCATTGCATTAATGAGAAATTGAACAGGTGTTCCTAATAATCCTTTAGGTGAGTGTATATATATATATATATATATATATATATATATATATATATATAGTTTCTTCAGCTCTAAAGTACATCATTAGAAGTTCTTCTGTGGCATAAGTTTTGTTGGTGAAAGTAAAGGCACATTTTGGTTTATGCGTTAATCTGACTAGAAAATCAAAAATTAAGTATTATACAAAACACATTGTAAAGACAGTTCAACCTACTTTTATGTTGCTGGAAACTGAAGCAATCACTCAAAGCATTACACACATCCACGGTGTACTGTTCCATATACAGGTTTGCAGCTTCTTTATCAGCGAGATTCAGTTTTTTCTTTTGAAAATGTTTGCCTCCATTGAGCTCTGTAAAAACAGGGGAATGTGCAGATTGAGTTCTCTTCATCTGATGCAGGTAAAATTAGTTTGTGCATCTTGTGTTAATTACAGTTTTTGTTCGCCAAAACTGATGTTTTTGCGTGATATTGTATCCATACTTGTGGTTTCATCAATCAGCTTGTTTAAATGTTGCTGAAAAGCCATTCAAGATACATTTCTAGCACACTTTAGGAAAAGCTTACCGTTCAGTTTTGTTCTGATGGACTCATGGAGATCAGACGGATCGATGCCATTCAGAACAGAGAGATTCATGTCCACCAGATCCATGAGCACCTGGAGACACTCGTCTATGGGAGGGGAGTGTGGATGTCAAACACACGTTGAACGAACATGAACACAAATTGTCTTCAATGCAAGTGCTTTCTATCCGCAAATTTATGACATTCAGATATCAGGTGATAATCATCATTATAGCTCACGTTTAGTTTTCATCATTAAAGAGTTTAACTTTTTATTAGCATGAATAGATCATTAGACACAAAAGACTGATCAACTTGTCGATAAATAAAAGCTGTAAGAAATGCGTTACCTTTCCTAATTTCCTCAAACATCCCTGTTTCTCTTTTAAGCAGGAAATGATGAAAGAAATCTGGGGGGATTTAAAGTTGTCATGATAATGAAATGACTGTCGGCTTGAGACAGAAGTGAATCTTCAGAAGAAAAGTTGCACCTTTTATTTTATTTTTACGGATCTCGTCTCCATCAGCTAAAGCGCTGCCACACAGAGCTGCAGAAAACACATTTAAGTGTAAAAGTGTTTACAATAAACCCAAAAGTGTAATTTTTTTTTTATAAGATGTGTAATATAAACAGCCTTATTTAAGCTCTTATTGTTAAGCAAATATGCTATTTCCTTTAAATCACTGTGTATATGAGAAGGTTTATGTTGGAAACAGCACCTCATGTGTTGGTGAAACTGCTTTTAAATGATTTTTCAACATTGCTAATTGTAATATTTATATTTCAGTTTTGACAGACCCGCTCTCCATATCAATCCTAGAGACTATTGATCTATTTATTCTCTAATTCAGGTCTATGTTCAGTGTACAATAGAGAATCTGTAGAATGTAAGTTGATATTATAAATATGAATAAACTCTCTCCTGTAACAGAGTTTGTTACCTTGCAGGTACAGCATGTCAATTTCAGGCTGATGCTTCTTCTTACAGCCATTGTCAAACTCGCTGCCAAAGCTGGAGGTTTCCACAAACGCTCCAATGAGGGAATAACCCGCTTCATGTGGAGTGAACTCAAACCAGGGGTCTGCAGACAGACACACATCCATAGAACAGCTGAAACTAACACATGAACTCTGTCTCTTCCTCACACACACACACACACACACACAGACCTGCATCTTCGTCATGTTTGCACTGCTTGTCGATCGCTGTGTAGATGGGAAACGGGTCTTTACTGAGCTGATCCCAATGATCTGTGAGTGTGCGCTCGTCTATCTGAAGAGACAAATATATTTTTACAGCTGTTGTTTATCATGTTGGTGTAGGGGAAATCTGGGACCATTTATTCAGTCACAAACAAGCTCAAGTGAAAAACACCTGCTAGAAATGGTTTTTCTTTGTGGAAACTTTGCATTGAGATAATATAATATTTCAAATTATTTCCAATTGTTTAATTATTTAGTTAGATGTATACATTAACTGCTGTGTTCTTGCATTTACACGGCTTTGACCAGTGGATGTCACTGCGTGCTATTAAGGTTTGCGCTGCTAATAATTACAAGAAAGCTTCTCATTATTATGAGAATGTTTCCCATTATTACGAGAAATTATGACATAAGTCATTATTATGAGGAAGTTTCACAATTAATCACATACTAAGTCATAATGATGAGAATTTCTCAATGAGTTTCTCATTATTATGACTCACAAAATCATATTTTTGAACCAAGTCTGGAGTACATCAATAGGCTACTAAAAATATAGCACTTTCTAAGTCTGTAAGCACTTCATTAAGATCATACATCATTGAGGGTTGTGCTATGTGATACAGACCTCTTTCACATAATCTGTGACCACCATCACTGCCCAGACATCAGTCAAACTGAATATGTCTTTCTCATAGTAATATTTCTCCAGTTTGGCAAATGCATCTGTCCAGCCGACTCCAGGACCGCTGAGTCTCTTGATGATCTTGTCTTTCACAGTCTCTAGTTGGGTGGACCAGTCTGGTTCCTGATATAAGGAGGCCATGCACCTTCAGAGGAACAACATATGCTCTCATTTATGACATTCACCCCATCTGTCTGTGTGTGTGTGTGTGTTGTTTGTACCAGGTGGATCCAGAGACTCCGCTCAGATAAAGGATGCAGTCCAGAAGACCTGTTTTCTTGAGCTGATCCAGGGATCCCAGCAAACCCACCATGGCTCTTTCTCCTCCTCCAGAACCCAGTAATGCAATGTTTGGCGCCTCACTGCAGTGTATGTGAAGCTTCTCCAGGCTTTCTAGAATATCTTTTCTCCTTTTGTCTACAAACTCCTCCTCCTTCTTATTCAGAGAGTATCTGATTCTCACCTCAACACTGCAGAGACAAACACACACACACACCAGTGCTGCATTTAACATCACATACTGCTATTTCATATATTTTGATTTTAGATTTGAATACAGTTAAGTCTTAATAAATACAGAGTAAGTCTTATTCGCAGAATTATCCAGTTTGTAATAGACGTTAATTCTGTAATTCTGCAGTTCAGTACTTATAGGCGATATAATGAAGTGCACAGCTTCCATCACAGGAAAATGAGCAGAATCACCTTCCCTGGGGTTTGGATGCACTCATCTATAAAACAACAGAGTCAACATTAAAGTTAAAATCTATAATTACAAAACTAATAGGAACTTCTTTTGATCAACTTAACAGTTCTTTTGATAAAAATGAGTCAGTCATACATCACGTCAATTATAAAGCCACTGTTTTTGTTTGTGTTATGTACACTATATTGTACATAATATCCCAAAAGTTTTGGGACGCCTGCTATTACATGCACATGAACTTTAATGCCATCCCATTCTTAATCCGTAGGGTTTAATATAGAGTTGCCCCACCCTTTGCAGCTATAACAGCTTCAACTCCTCTGGGAAGGCTTTCCACAAGGTTTAGGAGTGTGTTTATGGGAATTTTTGACCATTCTTCTAGAAGCGCATTTGTGAGGTCAGGCACTGATGTTGGACGAGAAGGCCTGGCTCACAGTCTCCGCTCTAATTCATTCCAAAGGTGTTCTATCGGGATGAGGTCAGGACTCTGTGCAGGCCAGTCAAGTTCCTCCACACCAAACTCGCTCATCCATGTCTTTATGGACCGGCGCTTTGTGCACTGGAGCGCAGTCATGTTGGGACAGGAAGGGGCCGTCCCCAAACTGTTCCCACAAAGTTGGGAGCATGAAATTGTCCAAAATGTCTTGGTAAGCTGAAGCATTAAGAGTTCCTTTCACTGGAACTAAGAGGCCAAGCCCAACCCCTGAAAAACAACCCCACCCCATAATCCCCCCTCCACCAAACTTTACACTTGGCACAATGCAGTCAGGCAAGTCCCGTTCCCCTGGCAACTACCAAACCCAGACTCATCCATGGGATTGGCAGACAGAGAAGCGTGATTGGTCACTCCAGAGAACACGTCTCACTGCTCTAGAGTCCAGTGGCGGCGTGCTTTACCCCACTGCATCCCACGCTTTGCATTGCACTTGGTGATGTAAGGCTTGGATGAGCTGCTCGGAAGTATCTATACTTCTCCCTGAGTAATGAATGTGAATACTTTTGGTAAAGAAAAGTTGTTTCCCTCAAAAAAAAGGAAGAAAAACTAGTGGCCACAATGAATAGGATGTTGATCCCTCAACATCGAGGCCACGACTTCACAAAACTAAGGGAACCGAATCCGTCCCTTCCAGGCACTGTTACATACGATCAATCAGAATGAATTTAAAGGCTACTTTTTTGGGAGGTAACTTTGATAAACTTCAACTTGTTGTGTTTTTATTAGACATTAATGTCTTTGATGACGGCCATGCTGGAAAAAACAGCTAGACCAACTTAATCTGTGCTTTGGAACATGTTAGTTCAAATACACACACACACACACACACACACACACACAAACACACACACACACTAACCCTACCCCTAAACCTACCCATTACACACACACACTAACCTTACCCCTAAACCTACCCATTACACACACACACTAACCTTACCCCTAAACCTACCCATTACACACACACACTAACCTTACCCCTAAACCTACCCATTACACACACACACTAACCCTACCCCTAAACCTACACACACACATACACACACACACACAAACCCTACCCCTAAACCTAACCATCACACAAAATGTTCTGCATTTTTACATTTTCAAAATAACTTATTCTGTTTGATTTATAAGTTGTTTTGGGGATCTCAATTTTGTGTTTGTTTCCTAAGTATGAGATTTATATTACTTACTGGCAGCAGTAATATATAAACTCATGCTACTTAGCTTATATAACTTACAAATTCATTTGAAATTAATGTCTTTGATGACGGCCGTGCTGGAAAAACCAGCTAGACCAACTCAATCTGTGTTTTGGAACATGTTAGTTCAAACACACACACACTCTCTCTCTCTCTCTCTCTCTCTCTCTCACGCTCTCTCTCTCTCTCACACACACACACACACACACACACACACACACACACACACACACATCTGGTTCACAATCTTTGTGGGGACTCTCCATAGGCGTAATGGTTTTTATACTGTACAAACTGTATATTCTATTCCCTTACACTACCCCTACCCCTAAACCTACCCATCACACACACACTAACCCTAAACCTACCCATCACACTAACCCTACCCCTAAACCTACCCATCACACACACACACACACACACACACACACACACTCTCTCTCTCTTACACACACACACACACACACACACTAAACCTAACCATCACACAAAACTTTCTACATTTTCAAAAAAAGTTTTTTGGGGACCTCAATGTTGTGTTTGTTTCCCAAGTATGAGATATAAATTACTTACTGGCAGCATTAATATATAAACTGATGCTACTTCGCTTAAATAACTTACAAATGCATTATTTTTTCATATTTTATTTGATGTTAAATAGCACCTGCTCTGGCCTTCAGATCTTCCTCCAAATTTTTTGCCTCCACATTTGAAGCAACTGCTGTTCTTATTGAATGATAATAATTTGACATTTGAGCATTTTCATACCTTTTGTAAACATGCTCACAGTTGCTTTCATTCAGGCAAGTAAAATCAACAAAATGAAACTGTCACAAAAACGACCTCCGAAATTGTTAGCCACGTCTTTTGCACAAGTTATATAGTGAAATTATTGGTTAAATTTGAGTTTCTTACCTTCCAGCAACAAAATGTGTCCTTAGAACCATGAATCGAGTGCAAAACATTAAATTTAGGGTAGTTTGATATAACATGTAAACATTTACTGTGGCCTCACAGCAAGAAGTTCCCTGTTTTGAACTGTGTAAGATGTTATGAAATATGAGGTCAAATTTCCCAACAAAATATGATGCACATTCTCAAAAACATCCCCTTTAAAGAGAAATCAGTGCCCATGACAGTAAATCTCAAAGAGAAATGAATGATTGTAGCACAGCGTCAGTCATACAATACAATCAAACAAAATCAAAGCAAGATCACAATAGTAGGCTATACATTATATGTGTGAATTAGTATACCGGTGTATCTTTAACAATGGGCACATTTGGCCCTGTGGACTTGAAGAAAATAAACTGTCTTAAAACATTTCTTACACTTTCACTACTGTTATTTGTTCAAGAGTGTGTAAACATCTAGGAGAATTCTGTCATCTTTGTCATTTTTCTGAAAGTCGCTGATTTTGACAGCATTCTGTGGTAGAAATGATATTTGAAACATTAATGAAATAAAATGGCTGTGGTGGCCAAACTTATTTTTTTTTACCAGCATGCAGCATAGCTTTTTTTGGCATTTTATTTCATCCATTTCTGGTTTGATTTGTATGGGTTGTTTTGCACATTCTCAATACTTCAAACATATATCACCTCTAAGAATTGTATGTGTCCTATAAATACACTTTCACACATTTTGCATAATTTTTTAACCACTTTTTGCAGACTGACTGAAAATGATAAACATTTTGTTTGATATTTACCTTGACTTTTCTGTTTTCTTCACATCTCATGTTTCATCTCAAGCTCTTCACTGCACTGATGCCTCCTTGGTAAACAAGTACACCAACTTTTACATTTACTTTACATGCATTTATTCAAAGCATCTCATATTGCATTCCAGGTGTACATTTGATCAGTTCAGGCATTCCTTGGAAATGAAACTCATTACCATGGCTTTTAGTTTAAATCAAAATAACTCAATGTGGCTGCAAACAATAATCTAAAAATGTTAATGAATGCATGAAAAAAAAAAAAATTAAAGCACGTGTTTATTAACATGCAAGCCTTTCCCTGTGCAACAATTTACCACGCCTTGTATTATGAAGCAAAAGGCTTCATGCACGAGAGAAAAATACCTTCTATGAACAATCAGTCAGAACAATAGGTTTACTGTAAGATGTATATGATTATATAACTTATCTTTCATCACCTCCACCCCTCATCTAGACTTGCGCTTTCAAGAGCCCTATAAAAGAGCATCTTCTGCTGCTCTGAGAGACAACGGCCACGCGAAGAATCAGGATTTACAGGAACAGTAAGTATATGTTTAAAGCTTTATGTAAACGATCTCTTTTCTAACGAGTAATCTAGCATTTTGTAACACCAATTTAAACATAGACAATAACAATGACCTGCACACTAACGGGAGTGAATAAATACATGTAAAAAATCGATTTGCAATGCTAGGCAGAATAGAAAATTTCCCATGATTTAGCAATCTTTTCTTTTGTACTTTTAAAAAAAATAACAATAATTTTACCCGTGAAAGACTCAATCTGCTTTGCCCAGTTCGGGCTCTAGATGCTAATGTCCACAGAGCTGCCCTGTGGAGAAAGGCTGAACAGTTGTTTGTGTTTCGGGTCACCCTCGAGGGGGGCATCTAAGCAGAGGATGAGCAAGTGGGTGGTCGATGCCATCTCACTTGCTTATGAGGCGGCCGGTCAGCCTTCACCTTTGGCTGTACAGGCTCACTCAACCAGGAGTATGGCTGCTTCTAGAGCATTACTGTCAGGGGTATCCCTACGAGAAGTCTGTGATGCGGTGGGGTGGTCCTCGAGGTTCTACTAACTTGACCTCAGCTCTACACCAGGGGCACGGGTGCTCGATTCGTAGTGCACAATGTTCACACGGACGGGCATCTGGCTCCTATGGAGACGTGGGGATAGCATTCCCACAGCGGTTCCCTTGAATCTGGCTGGTGCTCCCTGAATAGGGAACGAGACGCTGCGTCACTCTGCCATACTCCCTACATGCCTGCGATCGTCTTGCTTCAGCCTACTTCAGAAGCTGCCTGTGTTTGGTGCAGGTGTGCTTTATACTTTCCTGGTGGATGACGTCACCCGCCTATGACGTTCCGTCACTCCACTGGACTGATTCGCAGAGGCGTTCCCACAGCAGTGACGCAGCGTCTCGTTCCCTATTCAGGGAACTAAGGTTACATACGTAACCGAGACGTTTTTGTGGGTTCTTTTTCTTATGTAATGTTTTTGTCTACATTGTTACTACACTGTATGTATAAATGTAGCATTTTAATTGAATATTATTTTATTTGTACTGTATTGTAATATACTAGTATATTTTGAAGCTTGCTTTTATAATCCTTTTCTCTTTTTTTGTAACTGACTCAGAGAGTAAGAAATGCTTTTGTTTAATCTCTTCTTGATTTCTTGCTCAATATGTCGAAACAGTCTTTGCTAACTCTCTGATTGAAAAGCATCAATAAAAAGAGTTTAACTAAAAGTGCATAAATACACAATCAGTATTATGGTGAAAAATGATTCCTATTTCGGTGTGATAAAGTTTTTAAAGTGTTATTTAAACATACTATAAATAGCTGTTTGAAACACACTGCTGCTATTTTGATTAAAAAATACATAAAGCATCAAAAAAAAAATATTTATCTGATTCTATTAAAGTAAAAACTGCACTTCTGCAAGGATGAGTTTATATATTGAATGATTTAAAAAAAAAAATTGTTTATAGTTATAATAATAATAATAATAATAGATATTTACATTAATGTTGACTTTATTGTTTTATAGATGAGCGCACCTAAACCCAAGGAAAGGTAATTCTCCTCAGACTCCTATAGAATGATGGAAGCTGTGCACTTCATTACTAGTGCACAAAATCTATAACATTCTGACAACTGTTTACAGACTAAACTGTATTCAAATCTAGATATCGAAATATATCTAATAAGTCATGTTAAATTCAGCACTGTTCTGTCTCTCTGTGGCGCAACAGTGAGGTGAGAATCGAACACTCTCTGAACAAAAACGAGGAGGAGTTTGTTGTCAAACGGAGAAATGCTGAAGAAGCTGCAGATACAGTGTGGCCAGGTGAAACATCTAATGTTACGCTTCATATATCTGACTGATGAACATCAGATATTAAACATCCACTCCTGGAGGGCCACTGTCCTGTAAAGTTTAGCCAAGTAAACACACCTGAACCAGCTAAACAAGGTCTTACTAGGCATACTAGAAACTTCCAGGCAAGTGTGTTGAGGTGAGTTGGAGCGGAACTCTGCAGGACAGTGGTTTGGACACCCCTGCTCTTGACTGTGAAAAACTATGCTATTAGGGCTTATGCTTTGAGTGGTGTGTGTGTGTTTCAGAATGAGGTGCCAAACATTGCATTACTAGGTTCTGGAGGAGGACAAAGAGCCATGGTGGGTTTGCTGGGATCCCTGGATCAGCTCAAGAAAACAGGTCTTCTGGACTGCATCCTTTATCTGAGCGGAGTCTCTGGATCCACCTGGTACAAACAACACACACACACACACAGGATGAATGTCATAAATGAGAGCATATGTTGTTCCTCTGAAGGTGCATGGCCTCCTTATATCAGGAACCAGACTGGTCCACTAAACTAGAGACTGTGAAAGACAAGATCATCAAGAGACTCAGCGGTCCTGGAGTCAACTGGACAGATGCAGTTTCCAAACTGAAGAAATATTACTATGGGAAAGACTTCGTCAGTTTGACTGACGTCTGGGCTGTGATGCTTGTCTCATCATATGTGAAAGAGGTCTGTAACTATTCATAATACAACCCTCTATGACTTGCATGATTTATGATCTTTATGCTGGTAGAGGTGTGTCTTAAAAGGTGCATTTATATATATTGGGCCTCCAAGAAACTTACATGGGTTATTAATAGAAATAGTAGTGTGGGAGATTTTTGTGTTCCCTTTCTGTCGGTCACATATCGGTTACCAACATCTTAGGAGCCCCCATCACCTATGAGAATATCAGAAAAGACCAGTGAAATTGGCATGCAGAATTTGACGGGCACGATCGCTGTGTTCAGTGTTTGGGAACTGAAGCAGCGTTAGTGGATGTTCCTCGGGTGGAGAGTGTGATTGCGGTGCCCTAGGTCAAGTGTCCAGGTGTCCGAGACAGGCCGTGTGCAATGGGCATGCCGTTTCGGGCTCAACTGCCAAGAGTTGCTGGCTGTGCTGCTGGCCCTGAGGACGCTTCGGCTGTTGATTCAGGGCAAGCACGTGTTAAGGTCCTTGCACACAGAGTTTCTCGTCTGAAATTTTTGCACGTAAAAAAATGAATACGACCTCACGTTGTGTCAATCACGTTAACACACTGCCTCCAAAACTTTTGTCTGTCATAAAATTTTTTGGATCGGTTTAGATTTTCTGCATTTTTTGCATCCGTAGCAAGCATTTTGAGGTGTTTTGACAATTCAGAGCCACCGTACAAGCGAACGCCAAAATCCAGAATGCCGTCTGACAAGTTGATCCACTTCGTCTCGCAGCACAAAGCACTGTATAACGAGCAAAGTGTCAATATATAATAATATGTGGCTCCAGTATTGCTAGCAAAGCATCAAACTGAGCCACTGCCATCCTAAAGTAGTATTGTAATCGCTCGGGATAATCCCGCAGCTCCTTGATAAGGAGGTGGAACTCTCCTTCCTCTCTACGCAATCTCTCTTTTTTAACTCTTTTTAAGAAGAGAGAGGACAACAAAATCCTCCTCACTGCTTGAAGAGTCAATTTTAATTGCTTTGCAAATTTTTACGCAACAGATTAATTCATACGCATCGGACTCAGTGTGCAACGTTTCTGTGCGTGACGCATTTTTGGGATCAGTGTGTCTCAGTGTGTCAAAACCTTTAGTTTGGATGGACAACACACTGACAATGGCATATATAAATCGCCAGGGTGGGATCTGCAATCATCGCATGTCACAACTCGCCCGCCATCTCCTCCTCTGGAGTCCCGCGCCGGTCAAATACCGGGAGACCTCAATCATGCAGCCGATGAGCTCTTGCGACAGGTTACACAACTCTGTACTGACCGCTGAAGTGGCCGAGATGCTACCTCTCTTATATACCTGTATGTACAATCATGGCCTGGCATGCAAATTATGCACACCAATTTCATTGGCCTTTTCTGATATTCTCAGAGGTGATTTGGGCTCCCAAGAGCGAACCCCATATGTTGGCTTCGACACACATCTCCGTTCCCTCCATCATGGAACGAGGGTTACCTATGTAGCCAATACGTTTTGTTTTACATTACAAACTACAACTTATCCATCTGCCATCCTCTGTTATAGAAGACACATGCAGCTGTTATGCTGATAATACTGAATGCAAAGAAAGATGTTTTACTCAGAAGTTTGGACCACACAGTATGTCCCAAGAGTGACATACATTAGCCAACACTGAGAAAGACTCATTGATCACAATTTTGAATTATGAGTTGCTCTCGGTTTTTATTTTCATACTGCTTTAATTGTTATTATTAACAGTTTTCCTTTTTATGTGGCACAAATTCGTTTAGCTCTCAGGAATTATACTTTTGCATTAAACATATAAGTTCTGACATTATTAAAATATTGATGAGCTGATATAATTTTAATATAATTGCACCTGACCCCACAGCTGTGGAGATCTGACGAACCCCAAATGATGTACCTCTTTCATGGGATAGTTCATCCTAAAATGAAAATTAATTCATAATTTACTCACCCTGGTGGTGTTCTAATGCAGTATGCAGTTCTTTCTTTGATGCTGTTAAAACACTTCTCTTCAGATAGACGAGCACACACTCACAGATCAGCGGGACCAGCACAATAAAGACCCGTTTCCCATCTACACAGCGATCGACAAGCACTGCAAACAGCACAAGGAAGGCGGTCTGTGTTCACCTGAAAGAGACAGAGCTCATGTGTTAGTTTCATCTGTTATATGGACGTGTGTCTGTCTGCAGACCCCTGGTTTGAGATCACTCCACATGAAGCGGGTTATTCCCTCACTGGAGTGTTTGTGGAAACCTCCAGCTTTGGCAGTCAGTTTCACAATGGCTCTAAAAAGAAGAAGCAGGATGAAATTGACATGCTGTACCTGCAAGGTAACAAAGGAGAGTTTGTTTGTAATATCTACTTAGTACACAGTACATTAACTTGACCCTAAATACAGTACAGACTCATTCCTCATGAAGTTGCTGAGACAAAAGTAGTTTGTTTCATCATGTGTTTTCTGCAGCTCTGTGTAGCAGTGTTTTAGCCGATAAAGAGGAGATCTGGAAATGGATAAAAGGTACAACTACACTTGTTCTGAGGATTTCATTCTGCTTTGAGTTAATTCATTATATCATGTGAACTCATTGTTCCAATTGATGTTGTTTTCAGCTCTTTTACTACCTGAAATAAATAAGAAATGTGAGAAAATGAGGCAAGGTAAAGAATTTTATTGCATTTATTTATTGATAAGTTCCATTAAAATTTGTTGCAAGGCAGTGATAATAATGCCAGCATGGTTCCTCCAGAAGTTGGCTTTCGCAACAGGGACCACTTAAATGTCAACAGATCTTAAAATAACCCTTTTGGGGAATTTGAGGTCCTCCTAGGTGTAATGAATAAGGTGATTCCAGAACCATAGAGCTAGAATCTCTGTGCTAAAGGAAACTCGTAATTTCCTACAAGAACTGCAAAGACTGTTCCGTGAGAACACAATTGGATAATTTGAGGCGCCTTTAGTCTTTTGTGCTTGCATTCAAGACATATTTGCAGTGTGTTCATGTTTAGTGTGTGTTTCCTTCAAAAGATTCAAACTCCCCACCTGTAGACGAATGTCACCAGGTGCTCTTGAACCTTGTGAACATGAATCTCGCGGTGTTGAAAGGCGTTGATCCTTCTGCTTTTGATAAAGACATCAGAGCAAAGCTGACAGGTAAACATTCCCGCCATTACTGTCCGAGAAAGTGTGTCTGTTCAGTTTTTTTGCATCAATTCAAAGGAAAGACATAGTAGTTTTTTGTTTAGTGAACATATGTTCAATGTTTTTTCTTGTAGACACGCAAATAAGAAGAAATCACTTACTAACGTACGTGTCCCTCTTTTCACAGACCTCGCTGGAGGTAAAAGTCAGCTAGTGGAAAAACTGAATGCTGAAAAAATTGCTGATAAAAAAGCAGTGAAACTGTACATGGAGCAGTACACCATGGATGTATGCAACCTTTTGAGTGGTCGGTTCAATTTCTGGCCATTTGGTACGTCGAACGGTCTCTAATATTTGATGCTGGAGCCTATAATACACTGTAACGGATAGTGTAGAGGACAGGTCTATCACAGAGTCTCTAATATGATTCATAAGCACTTCACTTTTGATTTTATAGCTAGATTGATACGTAAACCACTAAACTTCAAATATGATGTTCTTGACTACAGACGCTTGTTTCCGCCATGGAATAAAACATTTTAAAAGATAATTGCGACTTTTTTTCTTACAATTGTGAGTTATAAAGTCAAAATTGTGTGATATAAACTCCCTACCTATAGAGATATACAGTATATCACTCAATTCTGACTTTATATCTCACAATTCTGACTTTATATCTCACAATTCTGACTTTATATCTCACAATTCTGCCTTTATATCTCACAATTCTGACTTTATATCTCACAATTCTGACTTTATATCTCGCAATTCTGACTTTATATCTCGCAATTCTGACTTTATATCTCGCAATTCTGACTTTTTATCTCTCAACTGCGACTTTATATCATGCAAATCTGACTTTATAACTCGTAATTCTGACTTTATATCACTCAATTCTGAGTAAATGGTTCTTGTTTTCTTATCCAGAACAATTCTGGCTGTATAGTCTTCTTGACTTGACTGCATGGTAGATTAAAAATGTTTCATTACAAGATCTTCAGATCAATGTTTTTATTATTTATCAATGTGTTTAGCTTTAGCTTTAAAGAACTAGTACATATCTTGTTTTCTAAAGAACAAAAAATAAAAAAGGTAATTTTTTGTCGCAATTGTGAGATATAAATGGCCAATTGCGATTTATAAAGTCAGAATTGAGTGATATAAAGTAAGCACAATTACGTTAAAGTAAAAACATAAGAACTGTAGAAAATAAATTTTGAAGGGTGTATTTGTTGTGCAGATGTTTGCATGAGCATTTGCAGGTGTTTGGTTCAGTGGATCTGGGGCAGGAAATATAACTTCCTCCACAACATGACAGGTGAGAACAGACCTGCTGTTCACTGGCACTTCAATATGAATAATGAATAGACTCACTGTGATCTTTCGCCCCAATACTGTCAGATGCAACAGTGCCCTCCGCTCTTCTGAAAAGAGAGACGAGAGACTATGAAGACGCTGGACTGTTGCTCAACTCACCCTACTTCTCAGTGCTGAGAGAAGAGAGAGACATCGACCTCATCATTTCACTGGATTTCAGTGACGGAGATCCTTTCATGGTATTACACATATATAATCTCTAATAATGCACAAATACTCTCATAAAAGCTCATTTAAAGCTCATTTTCCACCAGAACCACTAGAACCTAAATCCACAAAATTAAAAAAGGACAGATAATTACAAATGCTGTGTATAATTTTTAACAGATAAAACAAGAAAAGCTATGTTTAAATGGTTTCATTTTAACCATCTTTATTATGTGGTATACTGGATGTAAGTGAAAATCCATGGCAATAATTTAATGCACAAAGTAGAGGCAAAGAACCAGAGTGCATTCAAAAAGTTTAATGCACAGCTAGCCTTGGATTATCCCGCTATACCAAGGTTACAAATTAAAGCTGACATCTGGTGGTGGTTGAGGAGATTCCCCCCTTCAATATGTAAAGCGCTTTGAGTACCCAGAAAAGCACTATATAAATGTAACGTCTCGGTTATGTATGTAACCCTCGTTCCCTGAGGAGGGAACGGAGACGTAACGTCAGTGACTGACGAATGGGGGTTTCACTTAGAAGCCTATCATCTTCGAGATGTAACAAAGCACCCAATGGCGATGCAATTTCATGGGCATGCGGAATTTGCATAGCGTAACACCAAAGGGTGCCCCGTCTTTGAGAGAGGAGGTCCTCCCTCAGAGGAATCGACCAAGGAGAGGCTGTCGCAAGGAGCTTGAGTTCAGAGAACCAGTTCCGGCCGGGCCAATACGGGGCGACCAAAAGGACCTGCTCCTTGTCCTCCCTGATCTTGCACAGTGTCTGTGCAAGAAGGCTCACTGGGGGAAACGCATACTTGTGTTGGCCCCGCGGCCTGCGTCTGTGCCAAGGGTTCCCTCAGTCAGGGAGTAAAACAGGCGGCAGTGGGAAGAAACAGGCGGCAGTGGGCGTTGCCGAACTGTTCCCAAATCAACTGGACCGTCTGGGGATGGAGTCTCCATTCCCCCTGAAGAGGCTGGAGCCGAGAGAGCTCATCGGCTGCACAGTTCAACTCTCCCGGTCCGTGAATGGCACGAAGCGACCTCAGATGCTTCTGACTCCATAACAGGAGGTGGCGGGCGAGTTGCGACATCCGACGGGAGCGTAGACCACCTTGATGGTTGATGTACGCTACTGTGGCCGTGTTGTCTGAGCGGACTAGAACGTGTTGACCCTTGAGCAGCGCTCGGAAGCGGTGCAGGGCAAACCGTACCGCTAGCAACTCGAGGCAATTGACATGCAGGCGGCGCTGGGGTCCTGTCCAGGAGCCTGCGGCAGCACGTCCATTGCACATGGCACCCCAGCCCGTGGTGGAGGAGGCATCTGTTGATACAACAATATGCCTGGAAACTCGTTCTAAGGGAACACCGGCCCGTAGAAAGCTGAGGTTCGACCACGGGATAAAGGTCTGTAGGCAGGCCTGGGTTACTGGAACCCGGAGCGTGCCTGTCTGCCATGCCCACCTTGGGACTCGATCGCGAAGCCAGTGCTGAAGCGGTCTCATATGAAGCAATCGGCGGCGTTACCGTGGCTGCAGATGCCATATGCCCCAGGAGCCTCTGAAATAACTTCAGTGGAACCGCACTCTTGCTCTCGATCTGACGGAGGCAAGTCAGCAGTGACTGAGCGCGCTCGCACGAAAGCTGCGCGTACATGGCGACCGAGTCGATATCCATACAGAGAAAAGAGATCCTCTGCACTGGGGAGAGTTTGCTCTTTTCCCAGTTGACCCGAAGGCCCAGTCGGGCTAAGTGGCAGAGTACCAAGTCTCTGTGTTCACACACAAAAAGCACCTATTTTATTACAGCTCATGTTTATCACTTTTAGCAGTGTTTTATGTAACTTCAACGGGTTTCCTGTAAAATGACACCCAAATTGTGTATTTAGAGACCACTGTATGTGGGTATGGAAAACAGCGACATTACCACCTCGTTTCTGAGTAATATTATGTAGCGATTCAGTAGTGCAGTTAATTCATTAATAGAGAACGGTAATTAAACTGACTTGGATCTACCTGTGCATTACACGGTTTTATTGCACACCTTCCAGCCAATCAGAATCGAGTATTCAGACAGACTATGGTATAAAACCGTATAATCATCGTAACATCACTATCCATTAGCATTCCCATTCATCTCAGTGGCAGTTTCTTGGCCGGCACATGAACTTCTGGAAGTGCATAACCTTAAGGAGAAGATCTGAGTGTGCGTGAACTTTAATGTGCGCTGAAACATCTAACACTTTTAATATAGTGATGCTGCTTAATGCTTTTCTACCGCAGACGGTGAGGGAAGCTGCGGAGACGTGCAGGAAACTAAACATCCCTTTCCCAGTGGTCAACATAACCAATGAACTCTCCGACAAGCCGAAGGACTTCTATGTGTTCAAAGGCCAAAGCGCTCCAACCGTGATCCACATCCCTCTCTTTAATCGGGTCAACTGTGGAGGCAAGTTATGATCTTACAGTAGTCCTGAATAAAACTGAAATATCAACTGTGTTCTGATTTAAGTGTGTTAATGTTTCATCAGATAAAATTAAGGACTGGAGGAACAAATATGCCACTTTTCAAGGTCCTTACAGCGCTGAGATGATCACTGAACTGATGGAGGTCGCTGGAAAAAACATCACAAACAACAGAGCAAAACTACTGGATCAGATCCGTGCGGTCATTAAGGCTAAATGGATCCAGGCAATGGCACGACAAAATTCAACACAGTGAATCAAATTAATACACAATCTAAATAAAGACTAATCTGAGACATTTTACAATAAATAATAATAATAATAATTCTGTCTTAATCATCACTTAGCATTAATCTGCATTATTACTTTTTTCAGCAAAGTGTGATTTGTGTGTCAGAGGTTAGTCATGTTTGCGCTTCACAATTTCAGTATGTTTTAATATGTTCCTTCATGCTTGAATTTCATTAAGGCAATAAATAATTGATCATTAATAATCAAATTAACAATCCAAAAAAAAATGATTATTAGAACCATGATTAAATATTGTATTCATTTGCTTCTGTTCCAATTAATTAAACTGTTCTCTAAAAATACTGTTTTTTCCTGGTCATTTAATATCACACAGCAAATGCTTATTACTGATGATGGTTTGGTCCTGGATGCTGTAAAACCCACCAAAGCACCAAATTCATGTCTCAATGTTACAAGCAGCATCTTCAATCAAACAATCAAATCAAGCCATATATATATATATGTGTGTGTGTGTGTGTGTGTTTGTATACACTGATCAGGCATAACATTATGAGCACTGACAGGTGAAGTGAATAACACTGATGATCTCTTCATCGCCTGTTAGTGGGTGGGATATATTAGGCAGCAAGTGAACATTTTGTCCTCAAAGTTGATGTGTTAGAAGCAGGAAAAATGGGCAAGCGTAAGGATTTGAGCGAGTTTGACAAGGGACAAATTGTGATGGCTAGACGACTGGGTCAGAGCATCTCCAAAACTGCAGCTCTTGTGGGGTGTTCCCGGTCTGCAGTGGTCAGGATCTATCAAAAGTGCTCCAAGGAAGGAACAGTGGAGAACCGGAGACAGGGTCATGGGCGGCCAAGGCTCATTGATGCACGTGGGGAGCGAAGGCTGGCCCGTGTGGTCCAATCAAACAGACGAGCTACTGGAACTCAAATTGCACAAGAAGTTAAGGGTGCACTATGTAAAATTTTTTCAGTAAAACATCCAAAAACCATTAGGCCAGTGTTATATATTTTGTTCAGTTGTGTACTTACAATATCCCAAATGTTTCCAACTATTTGTAAATCGTGAGAAAATTGCTATTTTAACCAAGGAACCGGGACGTGTGAGTGAGTCGCCTGTCAATGGCGTCATATCTGCGTTACCCTCGGTTACCGGTTTTATTTAGCAGAAACGCTTTACTCTCACTGCAGTGTGCAACAAGTGTCACGCACGAGCGAACGCACAGAGTAACGTCATAACATAATTTTCAACACACTCAAATGTATCTAATATGATAAACAGAGCTGCGTTACCTCGTACTCATGACCGGAAAAGCAGAAATGGCGCCGGCGACTGCGGCATAATAAAAGTCCTGCTGCTTGCGAAGCGTGTGTTGCGCAATCGCTCCAGCGGCCTTGCTCAGCTCCCACAACACTCGTCCTGCCCTGCTTCACACTACAGTAACGTTAATAATCGCATCCATGAACATGATTTCTGCCTGAGTGAAGACCACATGTCCCAAGATTCTGCGCTCAAACCTGGCGTCATCAAACTACGCCTTTGTTTTGAATAGGCGACCTCTAGGGGACGGAAAAGTTACATAGTGCACCTTTAATGCTGGTTCTGATAGAAGGTAGAGTCCATGCCTCGACGGGTCAGGGCTGTTTTGGCAGCAAAAGGGGGACCAACACAATATTAGGAATATCATCATAATGTTATGCCTGATATATGGCACATATGTGTGTATACATTTGTTCACACAGGCATTAGAGATCACAAAAGACATGCATAAACATACGCAATATACAATAACAAAAAGAATGACCAATCTATCAGTTATCAAAAAAATTTAAATTTGAAAGACCATTTGAATCTGTTTTTCATACAACAGGGAAAACGATACCGTCAGCCAGACGGCAACAGTTCAACAGCAGAGGCGAGTGGCAAAATATTATATCAGTGGTCATAATGTAATGCCTGATATATATATATATATATATATATATATATATATATAAAGTTACATAATGAAGACATGGATATTTCAAGTTATATGAAAAAAGACGTTAAAGGAAAAAAAATTATGTTATTTTTGTTTCTATAAAATGACTAGAAACCAGGGGACTGTCATTCTACACTGGCCAAGAGGGGACCAGTGTGTGTGTGTGTGTGTGTGTGTGTTGTTTGTACCAGGTGGATCCAGAGACTCCGCTCAGATAAAGGATGCAGTCCAGAAGACCTGTTTTCTGGAGCTGATCCAGGGATCCCAGCAAACCCACCATGGCTCTTTCTCCTCCTCCAGAACCCAGTAATGCAATGTTTGGCGCCTCATTCTGA
The DNA here is from genome assembly GCA_039654625.1 of Rhinogobio ventralis. Classification (NCBI taxonomy): domain Eukaryota; kingdom Metazoa; phylum Chordata; class Actinopteri; order Cypriniformes; family Gobionidae; genus Rhinogobio; species Rhinogobio ventralis. Next base: position 2,078,602 of record CM077194.1, read on the forward strand.
AACACACACAGTTTGACTTTGCAAACATTGCATGCTCATTAGTTATTTAAGAAATAGCAGGCAGATGCATGAAGTAGCCTGTAAATAAGGTTTTACCTCACTGCACTGTATCTGCAGCTTCTCCAGTTTTCTCCTTTTGTCTACAAACTCCTCTTCCTCCAGACACACACACACACCAGTGCTAAACTTAACATCACATACTGCTATTTCATATATTTGGATTTTAGATTAAAATAAGTCTTAAGTGCATTTTGAACAGTTTATCCGGTATGTAGATGCTAATTGTGATGTAGTTCAGTACTTATGTATAATGAAGTGCACAGCATCCGTCACAGGAATATGAGCAGAATCACCTAAAAATGAAATGTTTGTGTTCAAAATTAGTGTTAAAACAATTAGTGTTCAGCGTGTCTTTTGCAGTAAAACATGGAAAACTGTTGCACGTTAAATCATATTTCATGTGCAATGATAATTTATACTACAGCCACTTTGACTGCATGCCCCAGAGTGTAATATCGAGTTAAACTAACATATTTCAGCATTTGTCTTGTTGTTAAATGAAGGTCACATTAAAACTCATCCCACTTCTATTTTTATTCTACAAATAAATAATGCCATTAACAAACATTTGGCCTGTTTCATGTGCTATCATTTATTAGTCGACAATTCATAGTATTTTGTCAATGTTCAATAAACTGTAAAATCAAATAAAAATATAAGAAAAATGCAAATATAATAAAGATAAGCATAAATAATAATTGTTTAGTGATTTAATATTTGTACCATTAGAATAAAAAGTTCTACATGAGATAATTTTATTAGCCTAAATTAGTTTTAATTAATTATTTTGTTTTAATTCATTTTTAATTTTAATACAGGGAGCTGTTATACTGTAACACCCAGCCTTTCATATCATCAGATAAATGTATCAGATAAACAGGGGAATATGAAAGGCGGGGTGTTACAGTATAACACCTCCCTGTATTATAATCGCACAGATGGTGTTATAGTGTATCACCCCGCCTTTCATATTCCCCTATTTATCTGATACAAATTAAAGTCCATAAACTGTTTAAATGAAATGAATGCCAAGTACTAAAAGTGCTCAGAAGAGCAGCATAAGTTTAAATGCTTTATTCGGTAAACTAACATTAGATTTCTCCTCTGGCTGCTTCAGAGACCAAGAAAAATTGTAATCATTGTACGAATTGTAATCATTTATGATTATGTATTTTTATTTGTGTGCTACTTTAATCACAACAGCTATTCTCGTCTCTAAACCCAGATTATTTCTGCAGGTTTATGGTCTATAATTCAACGATGAATTAAAAATCACACATGAATTCAATGTAATGAAAAGAAAAAGGTCAACAATGAATGTTTCAATATTATTGCCATTAAATGAGTAAATAAATGACCTTACTCTTAGATAAAAGGTTCTCTCTAGGGTTCCTGACTCAATTTTAAAGAATCTTTATGCCAAAAAGTTTCTATATTAGGAGAATGATTGCATGATACTTTCATGTTTAACAGGTTATTTCATTTTTTTTTTCTATTGATAAAGTTTGTTTATGAGCTGATTAATTCATAAAATGTAACAAAATTAAAAATGTTTATATTATTACTAGCCTATATTGTTTTTATTATTATTTTGATGCATTTTATCTTTACATATTTAATATTTACATTTAAAATTTGTATTTTTATTTGATTTTACAGTTTATTGAACATTGACAAAATACTATGAATTGTCGACTAATAAATGATAGCAATGCACTTCTAAGATTTGTAATGCCACATTTCTTAGGCTTATAATTCATGATTACGCTCTCTGTAATGACATGAAACAGGCCAAATGTTTGTTAATGGCATTATTTATTTGTAGAATAAAAGTGGGATGATTTATTGTTTAATCAGTTTTAATGTGACCTTCATTTAACAACAAGACAAATGCTGAAATATGTTAGTTTAACTCGATATTACACTCTGGGGCATGCAGTCAAAGTGGCTGTAGTATAAATTATCATAATAGAATGTTAAAGAAACATTATCATGCATGAAATATGATTTAACGTGCAACAGTTTACCATGTTTTACTGCAAATGTGCATAAAAAGACTGTCTATGAACACAACCTGATGTTATTTTTAACACAGACACTTTTAACCCCCACTTTCTCTATGTGTGATCAAATAAGTTCATGTTCCTCACCTCCACATCTCTCACGATGATATCTAGACCTTCAGAGTCCTATAAAAGAGGCTCTTCTGTCCGATATGAGAGACAACGGCGGCTGTGTTGCTATCGGTGAAGTCTCAAGATTTTACAAGACAATACAAGAACAGTGAGTAGATGTTTTAAAGCTTTTCCAACAGGGCAATTAATAGACTTAATGGCAAAACCAATGACTTGCAAACACTATAATTTCCACTGTTAGCAACTTACAATATAAAAACAAAAACAATGGCTTTATAACTGACATGTGAGATTTGACTAATTTTTATCAACAACATTATAAAGTTGACCAAAAGATTTTCAAAAGAAGTTCCTATTAGTTTTGTAATTATAGATTTTAACTTTAATGTTGACTCTGTTGTTTTATAGATGAGTGCATCCAAACCCCAGGGAAGGTGATTCTGCTCATATTCCTGTGACGGAAGCTGTGCACTTCATTATATATAAGCACTGAACTACATCACAATTAGCATCTACAAACTGGATAATTCTGCGGGGAAAAAATGCACTTAAGACTTATTTTAATCTAAAATCCAAATATATGAAATAGCAGTATGTGATGTTAAATTCAGCACTGGTGTGTGTGTGTGTCTGCAGTGTTGAGGTGAGAATCAAACACTCTCTGAATAAAAACGAGGAGGAGTTTGGAGAAAAGGAGAAAAGATATTCTACAAAGCCTGGAGAAGCTGCAGATACAGTGCAGTGAGGTAAAACCTTATTGTATAGGCTACTTCATGCATCTGCCTGCTATTTCTTAAATGATGTCGTAGCTGAGCATGAAATGTTTGCAAAGTCAAACTGTGTGTGTTTCAGAATGAGGCGCCAAACATTGCATTACTGGGTTCTGGAGGAGGAGAAAGAGCCATGGTGGGTTTGCTGGGATCCCTGGATCAGCTCCAGAAAACAGGTCTTCTGGACTGCATCCTTTATCTGAGCGGAGTCTCTGGATCCACCTGGTACAAACAACACACACACACACACACACAGAGGAGGTGAATGTCATAAATGAGAGCATATGTTGTTCCTCTGAAGGTGCATGGCCTCCTTATATCAGGAACCAGACTGGTCCACTAAACTAGAGACTGTGAAAGACAAGATCATCAAGAGACTCAGCGGTCCTGGAGTCAACTGGTTAGAAAGATTTTTTAAAATGTGGAAACTGTACCACGAGAAACACTTATTCAGTTTGACTGACGTCTGGGTAGCGATGGTCGTCACGGATTGTGTGAAAGAGGTCCGTATCACAAAGCACAACCCTCAGTGATGTATGATCTTAATGAGCTGCTCACATTCAGTCTTTAAAAAGTGTTATATTTTTAGCAAGTTATTGATGCTAAACATATGATTTTCTAAGTCATTATATTGAGAAACTTCCTCATAATTATTAGCCATAATGGTACACAGCAACAACAGCTGATCAAAGCCGTGTAAATGCGAGAACACAGCAGTTTATGTATATATTTAATTAAATAATTCATATAATTAAATTAAACAATTGGACACAAAATATTGATTTGAAATATTTGATAAGCTCATTAAACGGAAGCTTCCGTGAAGTAAAACAGGTGTTTTTCACTTGAGCTTGTTTGTGACTGAATAAATGGTCCCAGATTTCCCCTACACCAACATGATAAACAACAGCTGTAAAAATATATTTGTCTCTTCAGATAGACGAGCACACACTCACAGATCATTGGGATCAGCTCAGTAAAGACCCGTTTCCCATCTACACAGCGATCGACAAGCAGTGCAAACAGGATGAAGATGCAGGTCTGTGTGTGTGTGAGGAAGAGACAGAGTTCATGTGTTAGTTTCAGCTGTTCTATGGATGTGTTTCTGTCTGCAGACCCCTGGTTTGAGTTCACTCCACATGAAGCGGGTTATTCCCTCATTGGAGCGTTTGTGGAAACCTCCAGCTTTGGCAGCGAGTTTGACAATGGCTGTAAGAAGAAGCATCAGCCTGAAATTGACATGCTGTACCTGCAAGGTAACAAACTCTGTTACAGGAGAGAGTTTATTCATATTTATAATATCAACTTACATTCTACAGATTCTCTATTGTACACTTTATATAGAACTGAATCAGGAAATAAATAGATCAACAGTCTCTGGGATTGATATGGAGTTCAGGTCTGTCAAAACTGAAATATAAACATTACAATTAGCAATTTCACCAACACATGAGGTGCTGTTTCCAACATAAACCTTCTCATACACAGTGATTTAAAGGAAAGATAATTTTTGCTTAACAATAAGAGCTTAAATCAGGCTGTTTGTATTAGACATCTTATTTTAATGATACATTTTGGTTTATTGTAAACACTTTTAAAGTTAAATGTGTTTTCTGCAGGTCTGTGTGGCAGCGCTTTAGCCGAGGGAGAAGAGAACCGTCAATTCATCTGGAAATATATACAAGGTGCAACTTCATTTATTCTCAAGATTCAGTTCTGCCTGAAGCTGTCATTATCATGTCAACTTTAATTCCATTTGATTTCCCCTCCAGATTCCTTTACAAATTTAATAGGCCTGCCTAAAACAGAAATGGGGAAAGGTAAATCATTTCTTATTACTTTTATTTATTGACAAGTTGATCAGTCTTTCGTGTCTAATGATCTGTTCATACCTGCTGATGAACAAGTTAAACTCTTTAAATGATGTTTTATTAACAAAGTTCGGGAGGAGCACGTTCAAATGATCCATCAAAAACAACTTGTCATCAGCAATTACCACATCTATTTTATCAGCATGAGGAAGCCTATATATATATATATATACACACACACACACAGTCGACCCACCAACATTCCTCGACAGTTTTCAGCATCCCTCCACCACCCCAAATCCTCACTCTTGGCTTGTTCCTACCACAGCCAGGACTATGGGGAGAGTACTCTGAATTCGGGCCAAATACCGAGCTCGGAGCCCTCTCCTCAGACAGCTCATGAATGATGAAAATATGTAGACATATGTTTCCGGATGCTCAAGTATCTTGTGGAGATGGAGCTCTCAGTTTTGAATGACATCGATCCATCTGATCTTGATGAATTTATCAGCACAAAACTGAATGGTAAGATTTTCCTAATGTGTGCTAGAAAATGTATCTTTAATGGCGTTTCAGCAACATTTAGGGTGTGTTCACACTTGTAGTTCGGTTCGCTTAGTCCGGACCAAAAAAAACCAAAACATTTAGTCCTGGTCTGCTTAGCGTTCACATTGGCATTTTTATCATCGAACCAAAAGTTTCCGAACTTTACTACTTCCACAACCTGATCGGTCGGCTTTTATGACGTATTGCCTATTTGAGACCTTACCGAACATCCAAAACAATGCTGTGTGCGGGTATAGATGCGCTGTTGTATGTGTGTAGCCTGCATATAATGGTATTTTGACAGCTGAAAACTCGTGAAGAGCTTATAAAATGTTGAATCCCTCCGTCACACACACAAACGAAGATCTGCTGTGAGGAGACGCCTGTACCGAACTGTGATGGGCAAACTCGCGACTATGACGAGAAAAAAATTATATGCGTGAGCATTCTGTCCTTTTTAGGGTCTCATCTTCCTGTTTTTGGTTCGTTTACATGTCTTTGGTCCATGTTGCGTTCATATATCATTCAAACCGCAGTTCGTTTGGAAGCGTTCACACTAAGCTGCGATAGTCGGTGTTAGGCGAAACACCAGTTACATCACTTGCCCACCGCGGCACCGCACCACCGTCCTTAGATTTTTTTATAGTAATAAAATAATTTAGTTCAGTTAGAGAAGAGACACTACAATTAAAAACTGAACGTGCAGTGTGAGCCGAACGTGTCGCAGCACACCAGCAGCAGGAGTCAGATTTCATTCATCAGAGAGTGAGGAGCTGACGGACAAGAGGATCGCGGAAGATTTGGTTTCAAAGCAAAATGTAAAAGCGCCTTTTTAAGGGAGTTTATCATTGTACTGTTCTGTTGTGTTTTTCATTAAGAATAATAGGCTAATGAACGCACCATTCAAGCAACCCGCCCCCGAATTGGTGCTAATTCTAAACCGAAAGTAAAATGAGCACGGCCGCACTGTCATTCATTCACGGTGCGTGTCCACTGGCACGTGTTTTCAGTACATTCCTATGGAAGCTTTATTGAATTAATAAAAAAAATACATTGAAAACACTCGCTTTGCTCCACACCGTTATGAATGCCAGTGCAGCCGTTCACATTTTACTTTCGGTTTAGAATTAGCGTTTTAAAAGCCCCCGCCGGCGTATTACCGGTGTTGTCACACGTCGATTAACCAGTGGAAAAATGTCCTCACCGTCACATCCCTAGTTCACACGTTTAAATGAACCGCACTAACAGAGCAATCGCACCAGGGTTTGTTTTAAAGGGGTCATGAATTGAAGAGAAATCCACTTTTCATTCAGCCTTTGATATATAAAAGTTAATCGTGATATAAGAATATCTTGTACGTTTTGGAGCTAAAAACTTCCTTGTTAGTCAAAGAAAAGCTTTTATTGACACCAGGCCCAGCAAACGCTTGTGCCAAGCTGTGACGTCAGAGTGTGGGGAAACACCGCCTTAACCGAAGAAGAAGAACGCCTGATTCTGTAGCCCCGCCCACCGACTCGTGCAAGAAATGTAACATAAATAACATCCAATAAACATGCCGAAGATGGCAATATTCGAGAGCATATCCAATCATAGCAGTGGGCGTTTACTTCCAAGTCTTCAGTGCAGCACGCCCATAAAAACTGAGCGTTCCAGGAGAGAGGGAACCAGGGTACAAAACAGCCTATTACTTATTTATTATGATGTTTTTGAATGTAAAAACCACGCAAGCGTCATAAGTTGACCTCAGACAACAGTATAAAAAACACACACACACACATTAAGGATATATATCGTGAATATATATCGTGGACTTCAGGAAAGAGTCAAGAGGCACACACGACACCATCCACATCAATGGAATGGCTGTTGAGCGTGTCTCCAGTTTCAAGTTCCTGGGGATCCACATCTCGGCGGACATGTCCTGGACAACCAACACCTCCAGCCTGGTCAAGACTCACCAGCGTCTTTTCTTCCTGAGGACATTAAGGAAGAATCAGCTATCCTCGGCTATACTGGTGAACTTCTATCGCTGCGCAATAGAAAGCATCCTGACCAACTGTGTTACAGTATGGTATGGGAGCTGCTCTGTTGCAGAGCGCAAGGCACTACAGCGGGTGGTGAAAACCGCCCAGCGCATCACAGGGACTCCACTACCTGCCATCGACCACATCCAGAGAAAAAGCTGTCTGCGTCGAGCTCGCAGCATCCTTAAGGACTCCTCTCACCCAGCCCACAAACTGTTTTCTCTCCTGCCCTCCGGTAGGCGTTTCAGGTGCCTCCGGACCAGGACCAGCAGACTTAAGAACAGTTTTTTTCCCAGAGCTGTCTCTTTATTGAACTCTAACCCTCGTTGATCCCACTCCCCTTATATACTGCTAACCTTCCTCTCCCCCCCCACATCTGCCTTCACTTTGTTATTTGCACTACTGGATGTTCATTTGCACTATCGACTGTTTATTACAGTAACACCTGTACATATATGCATCTTGCACTACTATACCTAACTGAAATATGCTCATTTGCACTGTATCGTCCATTGCTATACTGCCCAACTCAGCCTAACATATCATTATATACATCTATCTGTAAATTCTGTTTATAGTAATAGCCATCTGTATATTATATTCAATACATATCTATCTGTAAATTCTGTTTATAGTAATAGCCATTTGTATATTATATTCATAGTACAAATTAACCTGTAAAATTCTATCTATAGTAATAGCCATCTTTATATATATTCAGTACATATTCATGTCCTGCACTTATGAAACCACTGTATATCCTGCACTTGCTGCTATTGCACTTCTGGTTAGACCTAAACTGCATTTCGTTGCTTTGTACCTGTACTTGTGTAATGACAATAAAGTTGAATCTAATCTAATCTAATTAACCCTACCCCTAAACCTACCCATCACACACACACTCACATTAACCCAACCCTTAAACCTATAATCTCACACACACACACACACACACACACACACACACACACACACACACACACACACACATTAACCCTACCCCTAAACCTACCCATCACACACACTCACACACACACACACACACACACACATTAACCCTACCCCTAAACCTACTCATCACACACACACACACACACACTCACATTAACCCTACCCCTAAACCTACCCATCACACACACACACAGACTCACATTAACCCTACCCCTAAACCTACTCATCACAGACACACACACACTCACATTAACCCTACCCCTAAACCTACTCATCACACACACACACACACACTCACATTAACCCTACCCCTAAACCTACCCATCACACACACACACAGACTCACATTAACCCTACCCCTAAACCTACTCATCACAGACACACACACACTCACATTAACCCTACCCCTAAACCTACTCATCACACACACACACACACACTCACATTAACCCTACCCCTAAACCTACCCATCACACACAGACACACACACACTCACATTAACCCTACCCCTAAACCTACTCATCACAGACACACTCTCACTCACACTCACACTCACTCACACTAACTCACACTCTCACTCACACTCACACTCACTCACTCACACTCACTCACTCACACTCACTCACTCACTCACACTCACTCACACTCACACTCACTCACACTCTCACTCACTCTCACTCACTCTCACTCACACTCACTCTCACTCACTCTCACTCACTCACACTCACACTCACACTCACACTCACACTCACACTCACACTCACTCTCACTCACTCACTCACTCACACTCACTCACTCACACTCACACCCTAAACCTACCCATCACACAAAACTACAGGCATTTTGTCTGATTTATAAACTTGTTTCCTCAATTTAGGCCCCCACAGTGACACAAATCCCCATTAGTCTGTGTGCACTTAAGTCCCCACTGGAACAGAAAAAACATGCACACACACACACTCACAAACTGTACCTATAAATGAAAATATAATTTTTTTTTAATGAACGCGTTTTAGTTGACAGTGAATTAGATGCTGCAGTATCAATACAGCCAAAACTGCAGTCAGATCTGAAGCTTTTCAAGTTTCTCACGACCACATCAGCATCAGGAGGAAACAAGAGATTTCAGTAAGTGAAGTCTTTCCCCCTATAGGCATTCCTGAACAATCATACCATACCCACGCACAACTGGGTTGGTCTAACTAACGGATCCGTTTCACCGTGAACAAAGAGTGAGCTGATTCAGGCATTATTCTCTATCTTCCCAAATAAAGAGAGTCAAGAGACAAGAACTAAATACTGTACAAATACCATCTAGAGGTTACAGTTTTTTTTACAATTGCTAGGACACATTTCTCAATACTTGGGTCACGTTTTCGAAACTCTTCACACTGACATACATTTTACTGTTGTTAGTGTTTTTAGGTCTGTGTTTGCTGAAAACCTTTGCTAGCGAGTTGATTTGAGACATGAATGAAGTGTTTTGGTAGTTTTATTGAAAGAGTCAAATTAACTACTGTGCAAAGCTGAAAGTTGGTTAGGAGAACTGTGCGAAGAGTTTAAAAAAAATGACCTAAGTATTGAGAAATGTGTCCTAGTGACTGTAAAAAACTGTAATAACCAAATTCTGGCCTCAAGATGGCACTATATTTACAGTTGTGTTGAGAATTTTTGCCCCCTTGGTAAATATGAACAAAGAAGCCTGTAAACATAAATCTGCATTGTTTATCCTTTTGATCTTTTATTCCAAAAATTCACAAAAATCTAACCTTTCATTGAAGTACAAATTTTTTAAATGTGGTAAAAATCTCTTTGTGAAAAATGTTTTTCTCCAAAACACATTGGACACTGGCACCCTTTTATTAAAGGTCCCATGATGTGGATTTTTTTATTATTTTATAAAGTTTCCTGAGGTGTACTTATATTGTTAGTATGATTTTTACATCATAAAATGTTGTGAGACTTTAATGTAAACGCCCACTGCTGTGATTGGCTGCTGTGAGACTTCAGTGCAAACGCCCACTGCTGTGATTGGCTGCTGTGAGGCTTCAGTGTAAACGCCCACTGCTGTGATTGGCTGCTGTGAGGCTTCAGTGTAAACGCCCACTGCTGTGATTGGCTGCTGTGAGGCTTCAGTGTAAACGCCCACTGCTGTGATTGGCTGCTGTGAGACTTCAGTGTAAACGGCCACTGCTGTGATTGGCTGCTGTGAGGCTTCAGTGTAAACGCCCACTGCTGTGATTGGCTGCTGTGAGGCTTCAGTGTAAACGGCCACTGCTGTGATTGGCTGCTGTGAGGCTTCAGTGTAAACGCCCACTGCTGTGATTGGCTGCTGTGAGGCTTCAGTGTAAACGCCCACTGCTGTGATTGGCTGCTGTGAGACTTCAGTGTAAACGGCCACTGCTGTGATTGGCTGCTGTGAGACTTCAGTGTAAACGCCCACTGCTGTGATTGGCTGCTGTGAGACTTCAGTGTAAACGCCCACTGCTGTGATTGGCTGCTGTGAGACTTCAGTGTAAACGGCCACTGCTGTGATTGGCTGCTGTGAGACTTCAGTGTAAACTGTTGGCTGACATCTTTGCATTTGAAATGCAAGTGGAACCCCTCTCGAATAAGTTCAGCTGTCGAGATGAACGAATCGTTAAAGTGTTGATTATAGCATTATTTTTAGATCTTTTTCCATCACATGAAAGGCTGCAGTGATGAGCATTGAGTAGGCAGACAGTCTGTTGATCGTGTGAATGCAGTGATCTCGTCATTACAATGCTAAGAGAGTGTTCTTTAAATTGCTCTCTGTAGTTTAATCACAATTTAAATAACAGATAAGAGAAACAATGTGAAGTTGATCGTTTAGTCACTGGTTTCATTCACTGATGCATAAACAGTATTAAACGATTTAGAAAAAAAAAGTCTGTGTGAACTTGTATAATTAGCTACACATCAGAAATCACTGATCACAGATCAGGCATTAATGAACACTGTTACCCACTGTCTGTGGTAGTGCTGTCGAATCCATATCGTAAAAGTCTGTAAAGCCTGTGCTGACACTGCAACTGAATTAAATGTAAAAAATAAACTGAATACATTTTTTTCCAAATTCTCTGGGTGGGCAAAGCAGAAAAAGGGGAGGTAACCTTATTCCAGAATGGCCCATCTGAGCTTTCATTTTCTCAAATGCAGAGCAGGATACCCAGAACTCGGTTTACACCTATCAGCATTTCTAGCCACTGGGGGACCATAGACAGGCTAGGGGAACTATTAATGTTAAAAACCTCATAAAGTGAAATTTTCATGCCATGGGACCTTTAAGTAGTTTTTTCAACCTCCTTTACCCAAGATAACAGCTTGCCTGATATGCCTGATGAGTCTGGAGATCAGAGATCATCCCTCCACACAGAATCTCTCCAGATCCTTCAGATTCCCAGCTCTTCAGCTCATCACTCATTCTCTATAGGGTTCAGGTCAGGGACTGGGACGGTCATGGCAGAAGCTTCATTCTGTGCTCAGTGACACATCTGTGTGTTGATTTTGATGTTTGTTTCAGATCGTTGTCCTGATGGAAGATCCAACCATGGCCCATTATAAGATTTCTAGCAGAGGTCGTTGATTTTTTATTTTTGGTAAGTTTGGTATTTGCTAGAATCCATGATACCATGTATCTGAACAAGATGTCCAGGACCTCCAGCAAAAAAATAGGCCCACATGGGGAACTTTTTATCCCTGTTTGCACCAAAGCCAAACCCATCTGGTGGGTTTGCTGCCAAATCATCTGACCATAGAACCAGGTCCCATCTGATGTTACAGTAGTGTCTGATCTGAATATGCTGGAGTTTGTTTCTGGGTGAGCAAAGAGGATCTTTCTTGAGTCCCTCCCGAACAACTTTGCTTTTGTTTGATCATTTTTAGGCGGCTTTCTGACCCCAAGACTCAACTAATTTCTGTGATCCTTGAAGAGTCTTTGTCCACTCAAACTCTCCTCCTCTCGTGCATTAGGATGATATACACACACGTCCTCTTCCAGGCAGATTCAGAACATCTTTAGTTGATTGGAACTTCTTAATTATTGCCCTGATGGTGGAAATGGGGATTTTAAATGCTTTTAGCTATCTTCTTACAGCCACTTTCTATTTTGTGAAGCTCAACAATCTTTCTCTGCACATCAGAACTATATTCTGTGGTTTTACTCATTGTGATGATGAATTTGGCCTTTGTGTTTCCTCATATTTATACTCCTAGAAGTCATGGCTGGACAATTTCATGCTCCTAGTCACCCTGCTGTGCTAAAAAAAATCATACATGTATATATATATATATATATATATTTTTTTTTTTTTTTTAATGAATGGGAATATACTTCAGAGAAATTGTGCTCATTAAAAAAAAATCAAGGGGTGCCAATAATTTTGTCCAAAGTGTTTTGGAGAAAAACATTTCATAAAGTGATTTTCCCCCTACTTTCAATTCTTTTACTTCAATGAAAGCACATTTTTTGAACGAAAGATCAAAATGATAAACAATGCAGAATTATTTTTACAGCCATATTTACCAGGGGGGCAATAATTCTGACCACCACTGTAGATGGTTATCCTTAAGCTGCTATGCCATAAAATCCACCTTATTTTGCAAGACATAAGTGAGCTATTTTATTTTGTGTGAGAATAGAAGAACATCTCTATACGGTTCAGTTTTTGTACAGACGCCCCTGAAAACATAAATCATTTATTTTGGGAATGTCCTAAGGTACAATTTTTTTTTCTTTTGGAATGATTAAGAAATTAATATTGTTGTTAATCTTGTAGATGCCAAAAAAAAAAAAAAAAAATTTAATTATTATATTTGCTTGTTATTTTATTCATAAAGTCAAAAACACCTATTTTTGAACAATTTAAAACTGACATTAAAATGTATTTGGAAACAATATCTAAAAGTAAGAACTTGAAGGCAATACGAGCAATGCAACTGGTTAAGAGATAAAATGTTTTTCTGTATTTTTTCTTTCTATATACCCTTGACAAGTTTGGTTATGTACTCTTGTTATGCTTGGTTCTCAAAAAAAAACAGAATAACACAGTACAGTAAACGGTAACAATATTTGCGCTACAAACCAATGCATTTATGATTATGACACCCTGAAAAAGCAGACCTGGTGTCACTCTCAGTAGTTTGAGCGTCCTTGTCCCACGCCTCCCAGCTAATCATTACAGCTCCTTAACAATCATTACAACACCACACTGACTCGCTCTCGTAATCTCAGTTTGCTTTCACACCACTGTCTCCCTGTGAAGAAGCATGGCGGTGGAAGAGGAGGCCGGCAGACCCACATGGAGCAGGCAGATCGAGTTCACCCTGGCTGGGATCGGGTGTGCGGTGGGACTGGGGAACATCTGGAGGTTCCCGTACCTGTGCTACAGGAGCGGTGGAGGTAAGACACGCCACATAACTAATGCTCCTCATCACTTACAAAGAGTAACTGACCAGTACAACTTGTCTTGGCTATGAAACCGGTCTGAAGATGTTTTACCCCTCATGCCTCTTTGGACATGTACCAGGGTATATTATGAAGATATTTTTCAATACACATTTTTATTGAAAAACTGGCATTATGAAGCCATGCACATGTCAACCATGACACTGCAATCCCTCTCAGATCACACTTGACATGTTTATATTGCTATAATGTTTGTTAATGTGAGCTAGAAATGTGTATATACACACACACACACACACACTATATTGCCAAAAGTTCTGGGACGCCTCCTTTACATAAACATGAACTTTAAAGGTGCAGTGTGTAGTATTTATGAGGATCTATTGACAGAAATGCAATATAATATACATAACTATGTTTTCAGTGGTGTATAAAGACCGTTATGTTTTTATTACCTTAGAATGAGTCATTTCTATCTACACACACCGCGGGTCCCCTTACAGTGAAAATCGCCATTTTGCGCTGTCATGTTTCTACAGTAGCCCTAAACGGACAAACTTCTCTACAGAGCGCTAGCTACTCTCTGCTCTCTCCGGCGATGACATTTTTGTCATGTGTCGGCCACCGCAGCTTCTCTATGTGCTTCGAAAGGGAGGGGTGGGCAGTAGGTGATTGCAATTCACAACCTCACCACTAGATGCCCCTAAAATTCACACACTGCACCTTTAATGACATCCAATTCTTAATCCGTAGGGTTTAATATGGAGTTGGCCCACCCTTTGCAGCTATAACAGCTTCAACTCTTCTGGGAAGGCTTTCCACAAGGTTTAGGAGTGTGTTTATGGGAATTTCTGACCATTCTTCTAGAAGCGCATTTGTGAGGTCAGGCACTGATGTTGGACGAGAAGGCCTGGCTCGCAGTCTCCGCTCTAATTCATCCCAAAGGTGTTCTATCGGGATGAGGTCAGGACTCTGTGCAGGCCAGTCAAGTTCCTCCACACCAAACTCGCTCATCCATGTCTTTATGGACTGACGCTTTGGGCACTGGAGCACAGTCATGTTGGAACAATAAGGGGCCAAACTGTTCCCACAAAGTTGGGAGCATGAAATTGTCCAAAATGTCTTGGTATGCTGAAGCATTAAGAGTTCCTTTCACTGGAACTAAGAGGCCAAGCCCCCCCTGAAAAACAACTCCACCCCTTAATCCCCCCTCCACCAAACTTTACACTTGGCACAATGCAGTCAGGCAAGTCCCGTTCCCCTGGCAACCGCCAAACCCAGACTCGTCCATGTGATTGGCAGACAGAGAAGCGTAATTGGTCACTCCAGAGAACACGTCTCCACTGCTCTAGAGTCTAGTGGCCCACGCTTTGCATTGCACTTGGTGATGTAAGGCTTGGATGAGCTGCTCGGCCATGGAAACCCATTCCATGAAGCTCTCTACACACTGTTCTTGAGCTCATCTGAAGGCCACAGAAGTTTGGAGGTCTGTAGCTATTGACTCTGCAGAAAGTAGGTGACTTCTGCGCACTGTGACCCTCAGCATGTGCTGACCCCGCTCTGTGATTTTACGTGGCCTATCACTTCGTGGCTGAGTTGCTGTTGTTCCCAATTGCTTCCACTTTGTTATAATCCCACTAACAGTTGAGCGTGGAATATTTAGTAGTGAGGAAATGTCAGGAATGGACTTATTGCACAGGTGGCAACCTATCACGGTACCACGCTTGAGTTCACTGAGCTCCTGAGAGCGACCCATTCTTTCACTAATGTTTGTAGAAGCGTCTGCATGCCTAGTGCTTGATTTATACACCTGTGGCCATGAAGTGACTGAACACCTGAACTCAGTGATTTGGAGGGGTGTCCCAATACTTTTGGCAATATAGTGTATATATATATATAAGAACTTATATTTTAAAAGTTTTTCTGTATCATCATCTGGTTTGACAAGCTTCTGTTATGATATAGTAGAACTGAACTGTATGTGGTCACCTGTGCATCTGTCAGTGAACTGTTTTGTGGTCACTGGCGTATTCAGGTGCGTTCCTGGTGCCGTACCTGCTCATGCTGGTGGTGCTGGGGATCCCTCTGCTGCACATGGAGCTGACGCTGGGCCAGTACCTGAGGAGGGGGCCCGTCCTGGCCCTGACCAAAGCCTGTCCCCTGCTGAAAGGTCACATTGCATTAATGCATGCATAATCATGACGAATGAAATCTGTGAGATTAATTGCTGTACACAATGAAAATGTTTTGACAAACAAGTCATTCAGATCCATATAATTGTCACTGATAATGATTAGATGATATATGGTTCAGTGCTGAGACTAAAGGTTAGTAACCAGTAATCAATCTATCCAGGTGTTGGCATGGCAACGGTGGCCATCTCGTTCATCATGTGCACATACTATAATATAATAATCACATGGGCGCTGTACTACATGTTCAGCTCGTTTCGAAGCGAGCTGCTCTGGGAAAACTGCAATAACACATGGAACACGGCCAACTGCACCGATCAGGTGACCAACAGCTCCTTCGCCTCCACCGCCAGCCAGCAGTTCTTCAAGTGTGTTCATACCCTCTTCTTCTTAACTTATTGATTTCATGGCCGTAACCATCATAGACAAGTCAAGACTCTTTATTTCTATATCACTTTATACAATACAGATTGTTTCAAAGCAGCTATCAGATATAGATTTTCAGAGTGGTCAGCCTCAGCGGTCTAACAGCTCTCGTCAATGTCAAACTGATTGAGATGAACAATCAAATCAAAGGGGGCAGGGCTTTACTGTTCACAGAATTCTATAGTGACATAAGGGTAAAGAGTGTGAGGTAAGATCAACAATAATATCCAGTGATGCAAACTACTCAACTGCTTGTGAAAAAGTGCTTAACTGTAATGAAATAGTGTACTTAAGAGTGTATTTTAAAAAAATCTGTACTTGCAGATAATATAATATTATGAAATAAAAAATAATTGACAACCTGCTTGCACAGAGAGCGTGCCGGGGACTATTTTCAGGCACTGCGTAATATCATTGCGCCGCTGCACCCATGGTACGGCAGCAAAGCTCCTGGATTATTACGCAGGAATGAGAGTATAGTCCCTAGCCATATCGGTCTAGAAAATTGCAACTTTTCATTTTCCGTCGGTCTTAGTACATGATGTAACTATACACATCACAACATGTAAATAGGAAAATGTTGGTGTTATTTTGTCACTTATTGAGCAGTAGGCTAGCTGGAGCCGTTTACCTCCAGGCTTTGTGCTAAGCTAGGCTAGCGGTGGGTGCGTCAGACAGAGTTATGGCACGCACGGAGATGAGAATGGTGTGTATGGACTTATCTAACTCTGGGGGATACGGTGAATAAGCTAAAGTCCCAAAAAGTTGGCGTATTCCTTTAAACTTTATGCAAGCAGCTGTTCTGGGTTCTCAGTGTGATTTTGTAAAAAAATCATGTCCGTGTTTTATGTAATATCACTTTTTTAATAGTCTAATGTTTTACTCTACAGTTGTGCAGTTTTAAGGGGACATATGGCATTTTTAAAATGTATTTGATTTATATACAGGTTTATTTAAAATAGCAAAAAAAAAAAAAAATTATTCACATTAAATATCTACATTTCTCAGTTTAATTCGAGGTGAAAACATGAATGTGCATAGTTTAGTGGAAGATCTACTGGATCTACTAGTTCTCAATGAATAGTTTGTGCATGAATTTTAGATGCAATTACTCTTGTTATTTGTGTTTAGGATGTAATGTGGCGTAGGCGCTATTTTTGTATACTATCATCAGAAAAAATATATATATGATGAACACAATGACGGGTAGAATGGACTAGACTCAGGGTACAATTTTTAAAACACAACCAACATAGAAGATAACAAAAAAAAAAAAACATCAATGCATTAAAAAAATAAAACAGTACCAGTGTTTCCACAACTTAGACTGATAACATGCAGTGCTAAACCTTGATACAAGGGGCACCAGGCAAAATCTTGCCTAGGGCAGCAAATTGGTCAGGGCCAACCCTGCGATGATGGAAAAAATTATAAAAAAAAAAAAAAAAAAAAAAAAAAGTATAATTTTTTGGGTCAAAAATGACGTGTATATTTTAAAATATGCTCACATTTAGTACAAAAATGTTCAAGACATGGTTACGGCCTTGCTTGACTGGTCATTGAAGTGTTCTGATGTTGACTACAGTGTGTGTGTGTGTGTGTGTGTGTGTGTGTGTGTGGCTCTGTCAGTTTTAAGGTGCTGGAGAGGACCAGCGGTGTGGAGGAGACGGGCACCTTGAGATGGGAGCTCTTCCTCCTGCTTCTGCTGGCCTGGATCCTCGTCTACCTCTGCATCTTTAAAGGGGTCAGATCCACTGGGAAGGTAAGAAATAAACAGACGGAGAACACAACAGTCATCATCACGCATTACAAGTTACTGTATGTAATCGGATTACTTTTTCAAATAACTAGTAAAGTAATGCACTACTTTTACATTTACAACAAAATATCTGTTACTTTTTCAGCAAATTAACCCATGTTGAGAGGAATCGTGAGTAAGTGCAGATGCGTTGTGTGTGAGCATGATGGGTATTGTAGTTCTAGACTAAATGTGTGCATTTACTCATCTCACTTGCACAAAGACACATTCAGAATTCCTCAAAACGAATAAAACCAGTGAAATGCAAACTTAGAATATTACGCAAACCTGCAATAATTAAATATGATAACACAAATATACTTTATGTATTTAATCTCACTTTATTAGCCAACATCTTTGCTGCAAACCTTGAATGATTCAATTCAACCATGAATGACTTTAGATAAACATCACATTTGTGTTTATTTTTTGTATCTTATTTTTTTTGCTGAAGTAAGAGTATTGCACTGAAAGGTTTGTTTGAGCTGCGCCCTTTACTGTACAGGCATGGATTTGCATTCCCTTCAGCCTGAGGCTTATTTATTTCACTTTTGGTGTGAAAGTGCCTTTACATTTGCTAAAAGCAGAACTTTATTTGTTATTAAAAAACAAAAACAAGTCCAGAAAAAGTAACACAAAAGTAATGTAACACATTACTTTCCACAAAAGTAACCAAGTAACACAAGTAGTTTCTTTTTTAGGGAGTAACACAATATTGTAACGCATTACTTTCCACAAAAGTAACTAAGTAACACAATTAGTTACTTTTTTAGGGAGTAATACAATATTATAACACATTACTTTCCACAAAAGTAACTAAGTAACGCAATTAGTTACTTTTTTAGGGAGTAACACAATATTGTAAAGCATTACTTTCCACAAAAGTAACTAAGTAACACAATTAGTTACTTTTTTAGGGAGTAATACAATATTATAACACATTACTTTCCACAAAAGTAACTAAGTAACGCAATTAGTTACTTTTTTAGGGAGTAACACAATATTGTAAAGCATTACTTTCCACAATAGTAACTAAGTAACGCAATTAGTTACTTTTTTAGGGAGTAATACAATATTGTAACGCATTACTTTCCACAAAAGTAACTAAGTAACACAATTAGTTACTTTTTTGGGGAGTAACAATATTGTAACGCATTACTTTCCACAAAAAGTAACTAAGTAACGCAATTAGTTACTTTTTTAGGGAGTAACACAATATTGTAACGCATTACTTTCCACAAAAGTAACGCAATTAGTTACTTTTTTAGGGAGTAATACAATATTGTAACGTATTACTTTCTACAAAAAGTAACTAAGTAACACAATTAGTTACTTTTTTTAGGGAGAAACAATATTGTAACGCATTACTTTCCACAAAAGTAATACAATATTGTAACGCATTACTTTCCACAAAAAGTAACTAAGTAACGCAATTAGTTACTTTTTTAGGGAGAAACACAATATTGTAACGCATTACTTTTAAAAGTGACTTTCCCCAACATAGGTCACATTCACATACTGATTTAATCATTTCTGCATATTTTTTTTTTTTAAATGTTGGGGGGGCATTGACAGAGACCATTCGAAAGGAAAAAAATAATATGAAACCTCTGCCTGATGCCTTATTTGTTTTCCTTTAAAATAAAATCCCAGATTAGGATGTAAAATAAAATGAAATACAAAGTGATAAACAAATCAGAGAAAAAGAGAACAATAAAAAGTTATCTGTGTAACAAACATGCTTTTTTTATTATATTTTATTTTGTTTTTTTAAAGATTCACCCATGTGCGACTACATGTATTATCATTTACATCTCCTAAAAACCATGTGCATTCCTGCAAGTTCAACAAGACATGAACAGATGGATCTAATCAATATATACATCAATCATTGTCATGCACTGCATTCATATTTTTGCATCACATTATTTTAATGGCAATTAAACTCACCTTTGTAAGCCGATCTTTGTGTGTGTCACAGGTTGTGTACTTCACCGCTCTGTTTCCATACGTGATTCTTCTGGCTCTGCTGATCAATAACGTGCAGCTGCCGGGAGCCATAGACGGCATCCGGTTCTTCATCATACCAGAGTGGGACAAGCTTCTCAATGTGGAGGTGGGTAATACATGACAAATAGGGCTGATATAATAAATTACAATCATTTATAATTAAAAATACTACTATTTTGATTAGTTTGACACAAAAAGCAGTGCATTTGGTATTACTTCGTTTAGGAGATAAAACAAAATAATGTGCATAAACAATGTTTTATGTAATATTGTTGTGACTACACTGCAAGAAATTATTTTCTAGTACAAATATCTAGATACATTTACTCAAGAATGACATTATATTAGATATTAAGTCTTGTTTTATGAAAATGTAATGCTTAAAACAAGAACAATTATCTTCCAATGAGGTCAGAAAAATCAACTTAATTCAAAAGGGGAAACAAAGTTATTTTTCTGACCCCATTTGGCAGCTATGTGTTCTTGTTTTAAGCAAAAAATTATTTTAATTATTTTGCTTATCGAGTAAATGTCAAATTGATATCCAAAATAAAACCAAAATCGCGTGTTTACATAATATATAAATATATTATAATAGTATTACAGTATATATAAATACACACACATGCATGTATATATTTAAGATTTTTTTATATTTATATATAATATAAATGATATAATATATACAGTATATACATGAATGAGTGTGTATTTATATATACATAATAATTATACACAGTACACACACATTTATTATGTAAACACAAACTTTTATTTTGGATGCGATTAATCACGATTAATCAATTTCACAGCACTAATCCTGAGTTAAGACATTTTAGATATTTGTACTGGAAAATGATATTTTCACAGTGTAAATAAATGTATTGTCATTAACTGCATTAAAATAATTTGAAGGTACATTTTAAAAAAGCGGTTGAAAAACAAAACGTGCGTGCACTCTGCGGAAGAACATCCTTTTGGTTGGTGTGTGCTTCGGCTCTGCGTGACTGTGCGGATGAATATGGTTTTCCTACAGCTCATAAAACATTCACTACTAATCTTAATAAAATAAACTCCAGGACAGCGCTACAACAACCATAATGACATTATCTTCACAATAAATAATGCTTTACACTGAACTCTGTTCTAGAGCTACATATTGGCAGTTTATCCGTTTAATAAAACACCTTACTCACCTGTTGAGGAATAAAAACATTTCAAATCCCTCAGTTCTCCCCATCTCCTAAAGCCAAGCTAATGTTGATTCTTGTTTTATTATAGTCTAATATGTCCCTACACAGTTTTATTATTAACGTTATCATTTATGGCGTTATCCTCTAATTAAATAGCAAAAGGCTGTGACTAGAAATAAGTTTGCGCTGCACGTTTCAAAGCGAAGTGCGCGATCCGCTCGTGATCCGGTGTATCCGCCAAAATAAAAGCACTCTTGCAAGTGTAAAAATTACAACAAAATTATTATAATTTCCACACTGTTGTAAAGTAAAATAATATACTTATGAAGTACACATTTTCATTTATTTTACAGTGCATTTGCTTTACAATATATGGGTATTACTGTCATAGGGATAATAATAATAATATAAAATTATTAATATTATTATGTTAGGCTTCCTAATTATACACCAGTGTGAATGTAATGTAGACTGAGACATTGTATATCACAACAAAAATATTTTGAATCCCATTTAAAGTTCAGGTACTAAGTCAATTCACCAGCTTTTTTCGTTTGTTAAATTTGCACACTGCACATGGGTTGGAGCTCTGTGGGAAACACCCGTGACGGATATGACGAGGCAGGCACTATGTACGCAAATTCCCGCGAAAATCGTCCCGACAGGTCTAAATTATAAACACGTAGGCTTACCATAGTGAATCAGGGCAAGACAAAAACACGTTTTGGAAAAAGGATTGATGATGTATATCCCACATGAAAAAACACTATAGTATGTCATAGTAAAATTACTCTAGTGAATACTATAGTGTTTTTGAACCATACTATAGTAAAGATACTACAGTAAATTGTAGTATATTTTAGTATTTACTACACTTTGTTAATTTACTGTAGTATATTTACTATAGTATGGTTCAAAAACACTATAGTATTTGCTAGTAATTTTAATATAATATAGTATTTTTTCATGTTTTTCATGACATTTTAAATGTCTTTAATTTTGAACAAAAAAAGCTACATAGAGTACCTTTAATGTGTTAAGTTTGGCAGCCCTAATGATGTGTGTGTAGCTCTGGATAAAATGCAGCTGTAATTCAGTTTATACATTATGTTTGTTTCACTGTTTCATATTAACATTGTGTAATGTGAGTGTTTAGGTATGGATTAATGCGGCAGCTCAAATCTTTAACTCCATTGGGATTGGCTTTGGCTCGCTGATGGCAATGTCCAGCTACAACAACTTCAACAACAATGTCCTCAAGTAAGAGGAGATGAACCTGTATCATCATCATCATCATCATCTATGGTTTAAATACTGTGTATCTTGTTGCATACAACATACCATCTCTAATCTACTTTCCTGCAGATAAAGTTATATAAAATATAGCAAATCTAGTTGTGTTTGTGTATATCGCTCTAGAGCAAAGATCACTGATAATTTTATATGCCAGGCATTTAATATTATGTCACCAGGGCTCAATGTGCAGAGAGAAATAAAATACTGATGATTTTCACTAACACTGATTTAATCTCATGTAACACTTTAGTTTAGGGTCCAATTCTCACTATTAACTAGTTGCTTATTAGCATGCACATTACTAGGATATTGTCTGTTTATTAGTAATTATAAAGCACATATACACTCACCTAAAGGATTATTAGGAACACCATACTAATACTGTGTTTGACCCCCTTTCGCCTTCAGAACTGCCTTAATTCTACGTGGCATTGATTCAACAAGGTGCTGAAAGCATTCTTTAGAAATGTTGGCCCATATTGATAGGATAGCATCTTGCAGTTGATGGAGATTTGTGGGATGCACATCCAGGGCACAAAGCTCCCGTTCCACCACATCCCAAAGATGCACTATTGGGTTGAGATCTGGTGACTGTGGGGGCCATTTTAGTACAGTGAACTCATTGTCATGTTCAAGAAACCAATTTGAAATGATTGGAGCTTTGTGACATGGTGCATTATCCTGCTGGAAGTAGCCATCAGAGGATGGGTACATGGTGGTCATAAAGGGATGGACATGGTCAGAAACAATGCTCAGGTAGGCCGTGGCATTTAAACGATGCCCAATTGGCACTAAGGGGCCTAAAGTGTGCCAAGAAAACATCCCCCACACCATTACACCACCACCACCAGCCTGCACAGTGGTAACAAGACATGATGGATCCATGTTCTCATTCTGTTTACGCCAAATTCTGACTCTACCATCTGAATGTCTCAACAGAAATCCAGACTCATCAGACCAGGCAACATTTTTCCAGTCTTCAACTGTCCAATTTTGGTGAGCTCGTGCAAATTGTAGCCTCTTTTTCCTATTTGTAGTGGAGATGAGTGGTACCCGGTGGGGTCTTCTGCTGTTGTAGCCCATCCGCCTCAAGGTTGTGCGTGTTGTGGCTTCACAAATGCTTTGCTGCATACCTCGGTTGTAACGAGTGGTTATTTCAGTCAAAGTTGCTCTTCTATCAGCTTGAATCAGTCGGCCCATTCTCCTCTGACCTCTAGCATCAACAAGGCATTTTCGCCCACAGGACTGCCGCATACTGGATGTTTTTCCCTTTTCACACCATTCTTTGTAAACTCTAGAAATGGTTGTGCGTGAAAATCCCAGTAACTGAGCCCGTCTGGCACCAACAACTATGCCACGCTCAAAATTGCTTAAATCACCTTTCTTTCCCATTCTGACATTCAGTTTGGAGTTCAGGAGATTGTCTTGACCAGGACCACACCCCTAAATGCATTGAAGCAACTGCCATGTGATTGGTTGATTAGATAATTGCATTAATGAGAAATTGAACAGGTGTTCCTAATAATCCTTTAGGTGAGTGTAAATGCCTTATTCTGCATGACCATATTCCACATCCCTTCATCCTACCCAATACCTAAACTTAACTTAATAAGCAGTAATTAGGAGTTTATTGAGGCAAAAGTCAGAGTTAATAGTGAGAATTGGATTCTAAACTAAAGTGTGACCTCTCATATTCATCATTTTTTTATTCCTGAGTTGTCTCTCCACTGTAGAGACACTCTGGCCATTTCCATCACAAATTCCTTGACGAGTATTTTCGCTGGATTTGTCATTTTTTCTGCATTTGGCTACATGTCGCACCTACAGAATGTGCCGGTCAGTGAAATCGCAGTGGACGGTGGGTTATTTCAGTGCTGATTCCTTTACTTTGTTGTTTTTAATAATGTAAGAACTTAAATAGTACTGATAAATGTGCTTTATTTTGTATTTTATAATTATTCTCCATGCAGGTCCAGGTCTGGTGTTCGTGGTTTACCCACAAGCCTTTGTGACGATGCCCGTTGCTCCTCTGTGGGCCGTTCTCTTCTTCTTTATGTTGCTTTGCCTCGGCCTCGACAGTCAGGTATAATGACAACACTCACTCTTCGTTTTCCTTCCATCGGGTCATTTTGACTCAAAACTCATTTTATTTTTTTAATTGAGTGTTCATCGGAGTGGTCCAAGACCCTAGAACTTTTGTCGCACTTGAACCACGAATACACACCAAAAAAAATTTACTGGATTCAATAAATTTGAAATGTAAAAAAGTAATAAATCCTTCCCTCGCGGGTCAATTTGACCCCCTTAGGAATGAATGGAATGTGAGGAATGCCTCAGTACACATAGAAAAACCTAAAAATGCTCAAAATTCTAACAAAAAATGCTAAACCTTTACCAAAAAAAAATATTTTATAATGTCTGAATGCATTCTGAAGAGAGACTGACTTTAGGACCCAGCGGAACAGCTCATCCGCTCCGTATTGAGCTATAAGAGTTATGAAATATCATGCTATAGTATTATTTTTCCACAAGAGGTCGGCAGAGACACCCAATGCGAGATATTCTGAGCTGAATTATAAGGAAATTGTGGGTTATTTTGAGTTGAAATAATGTGAATAATGTGCTTAAATTATTATTTATTGATAAAATCTAGTAATTTAAAGGTAAATAAAATAAAAAATTTAAATAAAAAATCTCCAAAAAATTAAATGAAGTAAGCTTTCTGGACAAAAAAAAATTAAGTATAATTTTAGGTCTTCGGGTCATTTTGAGTGCGAGGGACGGATGAGGGTTAACTAACCCATACCTGGTTAACACAACACTGTGTAGTGCTGTATTATATTGCTAAAATGATGTTAAAGTCAGTTATTACTGTATTCATAAACACTGAAAAGTAGGTCAAGGTGTACATACACAACAAGAGACACGTTCACATGATCTGCTTTCATTTTCATTTATACTGTTAGTAAATCGATGATTAGACATTGATTGTGAAATAATTTGAGGTGAATCTCACAAAATAAACATACCCAGGTCATACAGTGTTTCAACTTTGATCAAAAGAAGAAAAAATACAATAATCCTATCTGGCTTCTTTTTTATGCAACATATTATTTATATTAGGGATGCACAATATATCGGCCATCATATCGGTATCGGACGATATATGTAAATATTTGATGTTATCGTCATCGGCCCGATAAGAAAATTTAGGTATGCTTGAAATATGATTGGAATCACTTCAAAAAAGGAAAATACAATCATATAGGCTGCATAAAATTATAATGAGATCATAATTGTGTGCTTGGGACATTCTCATTTAATGGTAAGACTTTTGTTTTTGTAATCAGACTCTCAAAAATGATATCAAATTTCAGATTTAGATTTATCAGCCAATATATCGGTTATCGGCTTTCAAATATAAAGAATTATCGGTTATTGGTATCGGACAAAATTTTCATAACGGTGCATCCCTAATTTATATATATATATTGGAGTGAAATGAACCTGGACCTGTCTATCATGACTGAAGACTAAAACTGTTACATCTGTAATTCATAAAATGCGAGTTGTTCATTCACTGTTCGTCTGATAAAACATTAAGCAGCACATGCAAGAATGTTCCCTGGAGTAATGCAGTTTGAATCATTTCACAGAAATCGCAGTAACACACTGTTAAACTTTACCTTCTGTTGTTGTGCTGCTGTCTGTAGTTTGCCATGGTGGAGGTGATGGTGACCAGTCTGCTGGACAGTTACAGTAACCCCATACTAAAGCACCTCAAACGCAAGGAGTTTCTTGTGCTCGCAGTCTGCTGTGCGGCGTTCCTTCTGGGCATCCCTCATGTCATGCAGGTTACAGGATCACTTTTATCTTATGTTTAGCTTTTATACTAACATTAAAGGGTCTATATGTAGAATTGAGAAACCCTTGTTATTAGCGACACCGGTGGCCGTTTAGTGAACTGCAGCAGCTCTTATTACTCATTTACACATAACATACAACAGACTGAACGTGATTCAAGACCTGATATACTCACGGCCAAGCTCTTTTCGTTCTTTGCTTAGAAGTAAAAAGAACCGTAGCAGTGATTTACTGTTATCAAACATCCCGCCGGCGTCCACGAGTGACGTTTAGATGGGAATATGAGCTGCGCGCTTTCCTCTCAATAACAAAATAAACACAACAAAAATGAGAAAACAGCCGTTCAGAAAGCATCTGATCATAGCGATGTGGATATGTTTGTGAGCTCATTAAATCACTCTGTTATGATAGTTTGATTATAAAGTGTCTTTGAGACTCTAGACTGTATAGATGTGACCGTGAGACAATAGTTTGAATGACATTACAGTACAGAACGGCTCTTTATCCTGAACATATATAAGCATTAGTGTCATGTGTCATTGAACAGAAGAGAGGCTCTCAGGAGCGCGTGTAAACCACACATCCTTTGAGTTTCCCGGAGAAACATCCCGAGTCCTTCACATGCAAATCAGACAAACTAGGAAGTCGGGGAAGGTCTCGCTCGTCCGTTTCGTCACCAGCTGTTCATGCATTGGCAATAAAACAGTGATTAATAACTGAAAAGCTAATTGTGACATCAGTGTTGAAATGTCTGCCTAGCTACCAAAAATATGTTTTAAGAATGCTTTGCTAATATTTCGGAATGTTCTCTGCAAATCCAAAACAGGATTCAGTTAAAAAAAACAAATTTTCTTGGTTGTGTGAACGTTAAGGAAATATTCCATTGTATCATTCTTCTTCTAACATTATGGAAACGTTACTTTTTAAATGTTCTCTGAATGTTCTGAAACAAGTAGTAACATTAAAAAAAAAATTAACATCCAGCTAAAACATTTCAGAAAAAACGATGCATGAATAATGTCTTTGTGCTGATGTTTTGAGAACATTATTAAAGACCAGATAACGTTGAACGATAATTTATTTTTATTTATTTTTTATAATATTTTAAATATAAGAGAAGAGGGTATTTATCTGACAGAATTATTTGGCAAAAAATGCAAACTACAGCTACAGGTTTTATTTTACTATGCAAAAAAAATACACCGGAAAAAGATAATCAGTTATTAATATTTTGTTAGTTCTCTCTTGTTTTTGCATGTGCTTATATTTTTATTTAAACTGTGTCTGCACAATTTGATGTTTCATTGCATTATTATCACAAATAAAACAAACTGACACCAAGCACAACTACGCAATATGCTTACAAAATCTTTAATAAATAATATTTAAATAAAGGGTGAAAGGCCAGGCATCTCTTTTGGCCACTACTGTATATTTGCACCGCTTATTTTTCATGCATTTAAACCACAGTTATGTTTTAAAAGAGCATTATTAATGATTCAATTTTAATTCTATTTAATAGATAAAGATTGCAGATGTAATTGTTGCCGTAGAGCAGGGCTGCATTATGACAAAGTTCAGATGTGTGTCTGGTAAAGTGAATGAACCTGATAATGTCTCATGATGTTTTGATCCAGGTGGGGATCTACGTGTTCCAGCTGATGGATCATTACACCGCGATCGTGTCCATCATGTTCCTGGCGTTTTTTGAGGTGGTTGGTGTTTGTTGGATCTATGGTGAGAGAGAAACATCTGATAGATACGAGTCTGTTTCTCCAGACGCTGTGCCATTCTTTTTCTGGATCATTAAAAAATAATAAAAGAGCAATTTCTTGATTAACCTGAGCTCTGTTTTGTCAGGTGTAAAGCGTCTGTCCAGTAATTTAATAGAGATGACAGGAAAAAGACCCAACATTTTCTTCCGGATCTGCTGGTGGGTCATTTGTCCTGTTTTGATCACCGTAAGTGCGATCACACCGTTACTGACACAATGGTACATTTGAAATCCCACAATGGATTGGCATTGGAATTGAAAGGTACACTATATTGGCAAAAGTATTGGGACACCCCTCCAAATCACTGAGTTCAGGTGTTCAATCACTTCATGGCCACAGGTGTATAAATCAAGCACTAGGCATGCAGACGCTTCTACAAACATTTGTGAAAGAATGGGTCGCTCTCAGGAGCTCAGTGAACTCAAGCGTGGTACCGTGATAGGTTGCCACCTGTGCAATAAGTCCATTCCTGAAATTTCCTCACTACTAAATATTCCACGATCAACTGTTAGTGGGATTATAACAAAGTGGAAGCAATTGGGAACAACAGCAACTCAGCCACGAAGTGATAGGCCACGTAAAATCACAGAGCGGGGTCAGCACATGCTGAGGGTCACAGTGCGCAGAAGTCGCCAACTTTCTGCAGAGTCAATAGCTACAGACCTCCAAACTTCTGTGGCCTTCAGATGAGCTCAAGAACAGTGTGTAGAGAGCTTCATGGAATGGGTTTCCATGGCCGAGCAGCTCATCCAAGCCTTACATCACCAAGTGCAATCCAAAGCGTGGGATGCAGTGGGGTAAAGCACGCCGCCACTGGACTCTAGAGCAGTGAGACGTGTTCTCTGGAGTGACCAATCACGCTTCTCTGTCTGCCAATCCCATGGACGAGTCTGGGTTTGGCGGTTGCCAGGGGAACGGGACTTGCCTGACTGCATTGTGCCAAGTGTAAAGTTTGGTGGGGGGGGGGGGGGTTATGGGGTGGGGTTGTTTTTCAGGGGTTGGGCTTGGCCCCTTAGTTCCAGTGAAAGGAACTCTTAATGCTTCAGCATACCAAGACATTTTGGACAATTTCATGCTCCCAACTTTGTGGGAACAGTTTGGGGATGGTCCCTTCCTGTCCCAACATGACTGCGCTCCAGTGCACAAAGCGGCGGTCCATAAAGACATGGATGAGCGAGTTTGGTGTGGAGGAACTTGACTGGCCTGCACAGAGTCCTGACCTCATCCTGATAGAACACCTTTGGGATGAATTAGAGCGGAGACTGCGAGCCAGGCCTTCTCGTCCAACATCAGTGCCTGACCTCACAAATGCGCTTCTCGAAGAATGGTCAAATATTCCCATAAACACACTCCTAAACCTTGTGGAAAGCCTTCCCAGAAGAGTTGAAGCTGTTATAGCTGCAAAGGGTGGACCAACTCCATATTAAACCCTACGGATTAAGAATGGAATGTCATTAAAGTTCATGTGCATGTAAAGGCAGGCGTCCCAAAACTTTAGTGTATTTGTGTGTCTCCAGGTGATCCTGGTGTTCTCAGTGATCCAGTTTAAACCGGCTCGTTACGAGGGTTACGTCTACCCGCCGTGGGCTCAGGCTGTCGGCTGGCTCATCGCTCTGGCGTCCATCATCTGGATTCCTCTAGCAGCCGTGCACACGCTCTGGGTTCTGCCCGGGTCCTTCACTCAGGTACTGTACGGACTCTCCAATTATGATTCCAAAGGGAAATATCATGGCTTATTGGCTGAAAACATTTATTTACAGCACCATTCCAAAGTTTGGAGTCCGCAAGATATTATGTTTTTGAAAAAAGTCTCTTCTGCTCACCAAGGCTGCGTTTTTTTGATAAAAAAAAATACAGTAAAAATGTGAAATATTATTACCATTTAAAACAGCTGTTTTCTATATGAAAATATTGTACACTGTAATTTATTCCTGTGATCAAAGCTGAATTCAGTTAAAAAATGCTAATTCATGTTAGCAATGTGTTAAAACATGCTTATTCATGCTAGCAATGCGTTAAAACATTTTAGCAAAACATGTTAATTCATGTTAGCAATGTTTGCTAAAACATGCTAATTTATGTAAGTGTTAAAACATACTAATTTATGCTAGCAACGTGTTAAAACATGTTAGCAAATGTGCTAAAACATGCTAATGTATGTAAGTGTTAAAACATGCTAGCAAAATGCCAATTCATGCTACCAATGAGCTAAATCATGTTAGCAACATGCTAATTAATGCTAGCAGTGGTAAAACATGCTATCAACATGTTAAATCATGCTAGGAATGTGTTACATCGTGTTAGCAACATGCAAATTCATGGCAGCAGAGTGACAAAACATGGTAACAATATGATAATTCATGTTATCAAACGTGTTTAAACATGCAACATGGTAATTCATGATATCACTGCATTAATCACGTTAGAACATGTTAATTCATGTCAGCAAAATCCTAATTCATGTTAATAACATGCTAATCATGCTAACAACCTGTTAATTCATGGTAGGAACATGCTAATTCATGCTAAAAATGTGTTAAATCATGCTAACAACATGTTAAAACATGCTAGTAGAATTTGTTTTTACTTTGTGTAAAATCTTCAAACTTCAAGCTGTTCTAAATTATTTTAAACTTTCGGACCTGGCTTTGTCCAGCCAACATCAAAGTTTGTCATCAAACTTTACTCATCTAGTTAATATTATGCTAGCAATTATGTAAAAATTGTTTCAAAGTGGGGATGTGACGGTGAGGAAATTTTCCCACTGGTTAATCGACGTGTGACAACGCCGATAAAACCGGTATCACCAGCGGAGGCTTTTCAAATCGCTAATTTTAAACCGAAAGTGAAATGCGCACGGCCGCTCGGGCATTCATAACGGAGCGGTGCGGAGCAAAGTGAGTTCCTATGAAAGTTAAGCTTCCATAGGCATGAACTGAAAATGCGCCAGACTGGACACGCACTGTGAATGACTGTGTGGCCAAAATGAAGCGATCATTTTGTCATTCAGCTCCTTTCTAATGATGAATGAAACCTGACTCCTGCTGCTGATGTGCTGTGACTCTCGTTCGGCTCACACTCTATTCAGCAGACACGCTCAGTTTTTAACTGCAGTGTCTGTCCTCTAACTGAACTAAATGATTTTATTACTATAAAAACGACAGTGGGGGTGGTGCCGCGGTGGGCAAGTGATGTAACCGGTTTCACCTGAACACCAGCAACACTGACTATCGCAGCAAGCCTATTTCAAAGTAAATCCTAGATCTTTCTTTACAGTGTAATGTTGGAAAATATTTTAAATGATACATACAGATTTGTGCATCTCTCGTTTCAGAAACTAAAAAAGTCCATCACACCGTTTTCTCTGGACGAGGACTCAGAGAGCCTGTATTACCAGCAGAAAGGAGCCATTATGGAGGTGATTCCCAACATCGCCATCATCAGCTCTGATAAACCACCAATCCAGACTAGCTTATGAAATGCTGTTGAACCTGCCACTGGATCACTGGACTACAACCAGACCGCTGGAAACCAGGCTGATCAAATCCAGTGATCATGCCCGAGGACTATTTACTGGATCAGCGAAGATCTGTCTGAAATATTGGCACAAATGTTAGCCTCAACAAGTATATTCATCTCAACAATGACGAAAACAACCTATTTTAGGTTTTCACTGTTATACGGTAGGGGGGCGCATTGCGGTACAGATTCTCCTGAACAAAACACAGGTGAAGAAGAAGCAGAAACAAGCGAAAGCATTGCTGACGCACATGTAAAATAACACAGTCAACAAACATTAAAGGGGTCATGAACTGGCTCTTTTAATTTTTTTATACTGTTGTCTGAGGTCAACCTATGACGCTCGCGTGGTTTTTACATTCAAAAACATCATAATGAATAAGGAACAGGCTATTTTGTACCCTGGTTTTGAGCCTCTCTCATGGAACGCTCAGTTTTTATGGGCGTGCCGCACTGAAGACTTGGAAGTAAACGCCCACTGCTATGATTGGATAAGCTTTGCATATTATAATAAGCTTCGGCTCCCTCGTGAGTACACGTGAGGGATTGCTTTGAAAGCGTGTGAGAAAACGGCAACCGGAATGATTCGCCCACAGGGCTCGCAAAATATCTTTATCAAACAAACACAATGATTTATCTCTCATCCACCCGCAATTAATATGAATGTTATTTTTTATTACTTGGCCCGCCCAAACGGTGGATATAACCGCGAACCGTGCATCACTAACACACACACTCACACACAAGCCTCACTGCAGAGTCAGACAAATCAGCATGATCAAAACTTCCGCAATTGTATTTTTCCTTCAAATATCAAGTCAAGAGAGTGAACAACGCACATCAAAAAAGGGATGTTATTTCACTGTTTAAGATAGCCGGTGATACGTTTTGGTAGCCCGTCTGGAAAACACACAGCCCCGAGACGTTGGGCTTTGCGAGCCCTGGCCCATACATGTCCGAGTGTGATCACACAATGAACCAACAACACCTCAAATAAAGGATTCTCCAGCCTGTGACAGCATGCTAAGTTATGTTCAGTTAGACACGTACACATAATCAATAGATATCAAACGATCTGTAGCAATGCAATACTATCACATATAAAACACATTGTTGCTTCATTCATTCATGTAATCTAATCCTGTCTGCAAATCCAGTCTCTAGTTTACAAACGAATCCGTGGGGAAATTAAGCAAACAAACACGCAATGTCTTCCCCACGTGAGCTGGATATTCATTAAAAATAAAGTTCAACCACACATTCCTAATATTAGAATCCAAAGAAAGCTTATGCAGCGACTGTGTTCTTCCACAACCAGGCACAGAGCAATATTTTGCTATCTTCGGCATGTTTATTGCTTGGACGTTCGATCCGGTTTAGCTCCACGTATGTTATTTATCTATAACATGTCAGACATGAGTCGGTGGGCGGGGCTACAGAATCAGCCGTTCTTCTTCTTCGGTTAAGGCGGTGTTTCCCCACACTCTGACGTCACAGCTTGGCACATTCTGAGATCGAGCGTTTGCTGGGCCTGGTGTCAATAAAAGCTTTTCTTTGACTAACAAGGAAGTTTTCAGCTCCGAAACGTACAGGATATTCTTATATCACGATTAACTTTTATATATCAAAGGCTGAATGAAAAGTGGATTTCTCAATTCATGACCCCTTTAAACAACATATAAATCAAATTTGTCATGTTAACTGTGTTAAAACATGTTAGCAACATGATAATTCATGCTAGCAAAGTGTTAAAAACATGTTAATTCATGTTAATGTTAAAACATTTTAAAGTAAAAATGCTGTATTGATCTTACAGCTGCCTTTGATACTAGACCATAAAGTTCTTATCTGGCGTTTAGAGCATTTATTCGGTATCAAGGGGACAGCCTTACGGTGGTTTAGTTCATACCTTAAAGACAGGTCTTTCTCAGTAGAGTAAGTTCTCTTCATCTTCTGCCCCTATTATTAGTAGAGTACCTCTATTTTGGGTCTGCTTCTTTTGAACTTATACATGCGTCCACTGGGGGATATTATTAAGAAGCACAATGTAGCATTTCATTTTTACGCTGATGATACACAGCTGTACCTGCCATTGAAAGCTGGCGATTCAATTCAACCTTTGTTGGAATGCATCAGGGACATTAAGGAATGGTTATCAAATGACTTTCTACAACTTAATGATGACAAAACTGAAACAAATGTTTAAAAAATTAAGGAGTAGTCTTATTAAGGAGTTGTGTAATCATTTCCCCTCAGTTAGGAACCTTGGTGTTATCTTGGATTCAGTGTTTAACCAAACAAATTAATTCTGTTGTTAAGAATAATTTTTATCAACTGCAGATTATTACCAAACTTAAATCATTTTTGTCATTCCAAGACTTGGAGTAGGTTATTCATGCTTTTATTACCAGTCATCGCTTACACGCCTCCAGATGGTGCAAAATGCAGCTGCAAGGCTGCTGATCGGGACAAAGAAATATGATCATGTCACCCCAATTTTGGCTTTGCTGGATTGGCTCCCGATCCGTTTTAGAATTCAGTTTAAATTCTGGTTGTTTGTTTTTAAAGCTCTTAATGATCAAGCTCCTCGTTATCTTAAAGATCTTCTTACTCCTCAGTCATCTTCCAGATTTTTAAGATCTTCAGACAGGGTTATTTTATCCATCCCTCACTCTCGTCTAAAAACTAAGGGAGCTTTTTCTTTTGCCGCCCCCCGTCTATGGAACCAATTTCCTCTGGACATCCGCCTTGCACCTTCCATTACCATTTTTAAGTCAAAATTGAAAACATATCTATATTCCCTGGCATTTTAACATTAGTATACTTCTGTTTTACTGTTTGTTTTGTCTGGTTTCACTCCGTATCCATTTTATTCTTGTTTTTATGTTTTATTTTTTTCTCTCTTTACTCTGTTCAGCACTTTTGATAGTTCTGCTATGTTTAAATGTGATATATAAATACAATTTACTTACTAACATGCTGGTAAAACATGCTAATTCATGTTAGCAAAGTGTTTAATCAAGCTAGCAAAGAGCTAAAAACTGCTAGCAACATGCTAATTCATGTTAGCAATGTGTTAAATCATGTTAACAACATGCTAATAAAATTGGGTTTAATGCTTTAACTCTTTCTCCACCATTGACGAAATTTTCTGGCAATCCGTGTTTTAACTGTTATACAGTAGGGGGCGCTATTAGGCATCTTCTGAAAGAGTACAGAATCTCCTGATAAAAACACAGGTGAAGAAGCAGAATCAAGCGATAAAAGCATGTAAAAGAACACGATCATCAAACATTAAACAGCATATCAATCAAAATTGCCATGTTAAAAATGTGTTAAAACATGTTAACAAAATGCTAAAACCTGCTAATTCATGCTAAAATGTTAAAACATGCTAACTCATGTTAGCAAAGTGTTAAATCATGCTAGCAACATGTTAATTAATGCTAGCAAAGTGTTAAAACATGCTAATTTGTGTTAAAACATGCTAGAAACATGCTAATTCATGTTAACAAAGTGTGAAATAATGCTAGCAATGTGTTAAAAAATGCAAGCAACATGCTAATTCATGTTAGCAAAATGTTAAATTATGCTAGCTGTGTACTAAAACATGCTAATGAATGCTAGCAAAGTGTTAAATAATGCTAGCAATGCATTAAAACATGGTAGCAACATGTTAAATCATGCTAGCAACATGCTAATTCATGTTAAATCATGCTTGCAATATACTAAAACATGTTAACAATGTGTTAAAACATGCTAGCAACATGCTAATTATAACAGAGGAGGTGCGTCCCAATTCACATACTTATGCACTATTCTATGACGTTTTTAAAATAGTGCAATAGAGAAGTGTGTTCACACTGAAAATTCCAAAAAGAAAAAGTGCACTTTAAATACCCGGATGATGCACTAAATTAATGGAAAAAACGAGGTGCGGAATGTTGGACACTTAATGCTGGACACTTAATGACGTAACTGGGGGGGAGGGGCATCAGACTCCGATGTTGAATGACAAAATAACCTTATAAAATTCATACACTACACGCATGAGTACATAGTGCATAAGTACATAGTGTGTAAGTGCATAGTGCGTCATTTGGGACGCAACTAGGGACATTTTAGAACGCCTTCAGATTAAGACTTTGTTCATTGTTTCCACCCTGCTGTGAATTTATAAGATTCAAGTGGACAAATCTCACAGAAACACGTCTCGGTTACATTTCATATTAGCAATGTGTTGAAACATGCTAGCAACATGTTGGATCATGCTAATTCATGTTAAATCATGCTATCAGTACACGTTAACAATGTGTTAAATTCTAATTTATGTTAGCAATGTGCTTGTTGCTCAGAATATTTTTTTATTAAACTTATCCACAAAAAAAATGCATGAAGCTAGAATACAGTTATTTTTATATATTAAGTTTTGTGAAAATTATCAAAAATGCTGGCAGGGAAAGAGTAAATATCTACAGTTTGGCTGAGATTCCTGAACTTTCCCGGATCCACCTGGAAAAACAAGGACTTTTAAGGTTTACTGTATGTGCATTACAAAACATTCTAATGGAATTTCATGTTGATATCATTAAAATGAAAGATCTCGAACTCTTCTGTTTTAGAGACAAAGGCAAGAAAAAGAACACGAGTCATTTGTTGAGCCCATTGTGTTTTATTGTCATTAGCAGGCGTTTTGCAACCGCTCTGGGCGTGACGATGAACGACAGTCCAACATGAGATAAAACACTCCCTCCTCAGGGTCCAGACGCTGAACTTCAGCCTCAATAATAATAACAGTTCCTTATTTTGTACATCTTCAGTTTTTATAAGTGTTAAAAGCTGACATTCATGCAAATTCAGAATTAATTCATGCTAAAAATATACAAACCAAATACCGTTAACATTGGTTAACAAGAGTGGATTTATACATTATAACAGAGGGACGTTTCAAAACACCTTCAGATTTAAGACTTGGTTCATTGTTTCCGCCCTGCTGTAAATTTATAAGATTCAAGAGGGCGAATCTCACGGAAACACGTCCAGGTTACATTTCTGTGGAAGCTTTTCCGCCATGAAATACAACTATTTAAAAGATAATCTTGCAATTCTATCCTTTTTTCTCGCAAATGTGAGAAATAACCTCATAATTGCAAGTTATAAAGTACAGTTCTG
Source organism: Rhinogobio ventralis (assembly GCA_039654625.1). Lineage (NCBI taxonomy): Eukaryota > Metazoa > Chordata > Actinopteri > Cypriniformes > Gobionidae > Rhinogobio > Rhinogobio ventralis. The sequence goes on from CM077194.1 coordinate 2,115,572, forward strand.
AGGAAAAAAAGACTTTTTGAGTTTTTATCTCACAATTCTGACTTTATAACTCACTATTGCGAGTTTATATCACCCAATTCTAAGAAAAAAGTCACATTTACCTTTTATTATTTTTGATTCTGTGGCGGAAACGAGCTAAAAAAAAGGGGGGAAAGGAAAATGAAGTCTCTTTTAGGAGCATAAACATTTTTTTAATCGCAATTACGCACATTAAGTGATTATTTTACTGTATTGCATTCATAGAAAACTCAAATTTAAATCTGCATCAAGGCAGTGCAACAAATACTACCATTTTAAATACTTTAGAATTTAAATATTACATTAGAGTACTTTTACGATTTTTTCAAAACATAAAATATGCATAAATGCAACAATAAATATTACCATGATTTATAAATACTACATTTTAGGGGGGTTATGGTAATGAGAATTGTGGGAAAAGGTTCCTTTCATGAAAGAAAGGTTGAATGTGAACTGGACATGTGTCATGAGATTCAAATAATGAATTTCATATTTAATTTAAGCTTTTAATAGTTAAAAATAGTTCCCAAATATCAAGTTTTGGAGTTTTTTGAGATGTTGAGGTGAAAAGGAAAGAAATGTATCCATAATCAATAATCACCATCATCATGTTTAGTCAGTAAGAATAGATTATAACAAGTATTATTTCTTCTCAAGTGCTCACTACAGTGTTTCCATACTCGTTTTCCTATGAAAGAAGCCAGTGTCGTACCTTTTTCATTCAGTGTAAAAGCCAACATTTATCGGGTTCCTGATTCGGAGTGTGACTGCAGTCCAACGGGTTTCTCCCTTATGAAAATCATGTGCTTGATTTCATTTCATAAAAGCGCGAGCCTCAAAAGGAACGCACGGTATCCACGGTAAATACGGTATGAAAACCACATCTACATAATTCAAGTTCGAATGCTTAAAATTAACACCGTAATTAACACCACCTCAACCGACAGGGTTTCATATCGTCACACACTCTCAAACAGATATGCAATATGACCTAAAAATTAAACAAAAATGATGTGCAATATGGCAAACTCATCTCTGTATGAGCGTTCACTGATGACCGTGTCAAACAGAAACACGTTTTCATCTTCGTTCTGTTCCAGTTTCTCGCGTTGTGAGTTTTATAAAGGCTGAAAGTTTCCCCTTGTATTGAGACAGCAGCAGACCGTGTGCATCTGTAAATTTAAACGGTAATGGCGCGCTCCGGCTCGCTCCCGACCGCACGAGCGTCGCGTCAGATCGGCGCGTTCTCAGATTCCATCCGATGATCTGCAAACCCAAACCAATTCCCTTCAATCAGTTCTTTAAAACGAGGTGTTGTGCATGTTTTGTCCAGCAGGTGTCACCAGTCACTGCTTGTGTTGACTCTGCTCTCTCCCACTGCATGACTTCCCGTTCCCGATCTGCTCCTACGACACCTGCTCAACCGGACGCATCTGCACGTCACCGATCTGCAGCAGAGAGAGAGAGAGAGAGTAATGCGTTTATTCAATTTGACAAATGCAATACCTTTGCAGATGGCCGAGAGAATATCGATCAGCTGGGGATTTGATTAGTCTGTCTGAAGATCAGCACAACAGTCATGATGATCCCATCAATGATCCTACACACTCGATCAGTTGCCTCAATTTTTTAAGTTAAGAAATTAACCCCTGGTTTCACAGACAAGGCTTAAGCTAGTCACAGACTAAAATGCATGTTTGAGCTGTTTTAACTGTATGAAACTGACATATTTTAAGATTTTAAGATCTCAGTGCAAGTGACATTGTTTTGTCTCAAGCATAGACTGTAAAAAAAAATATGGACGTAGTGTCCGTGACGTCACCCGTAGGTTTCTGAAGAGCAGTTTTTAAGCCTAAAGCCGGCTGTCGCCATCTTGGCAGCGCGTCACCACGCGTCACTCCCGGATAACTGAAAATGGGCAAAGAGGCGGGACGTGGGCGGAGCTGAGGTGTCTGGTTGCTGAAACCACGCCCACCTAGCTCGACCATAGTGGCAATCCACCTGTCACTCAAGTGGCCACGCCCTTAATTATGCAGAACTTTAAGGTTTAATATAATTTAAAACGGATGAGTTACAAAAAAATTCACCCCCCTCACAGTTGTCATGAAGGGCAAAATTAGCCGTATAGACCAAAACCACTTTTTGTACCAGGCTGTAAACATACAGTTTTCTGCTGTAAAATTTGGCATTTTAACATGAGGGAGATACAGGTTTCGATGAACTGCTTCCGTGTTGGCTCAAGATGCACACCAGTAATGTTTTTTTCTAAGGCACATTTATAAAAGCTACTTAAATGTCCTAATTGAAGTAAGACCTAATCCTGGATTAGTCTAAGCCCTGTCTGTGAAACCGGGCCTTAAAGTTTAAGTAAGCAGAACTTGCAGATTTTTGTTTTGTACTTATTTGATATTTGATTAAGCTAATTCAGACATTTAACTTGAAATGATCATGTAATGTAATCTCATATTCTTAGTAGTGGAAACTTGACTAGCTTTAACCAGCTAATACCACCTTGCTAATTGGTTACACAATGCTTTGGTAGCATTAGCATAGCACTTATATAATACATTTAACATATATCTGTTCTCAAACTAAGCTCATGTCGTCACCATGATGGAAACCCTACAACAACAACAAAATCAACAACAACAACATAACAGAAAGTCTTCTAAACTAGCATAACAAAACATTAAACACTGCTAAATTTCCCACGTAATGTTAATCTTGCACAAAAAACATAATATAACACTTAATTTTAGCATTTACGATCCCTTTTGAGTGTCATGGCAAAGCATGCTGGGAAATATAAATCCCAGCCCAGTTTCGGTTAAATTTAAGTTAGTCTAAATTAAAAGAAACAAGTTCATAAAACTCAAAACAAATGAAACACTTCGGACGACTTCAAAATGTGTCCGTTTTGTGAACTCAAAAGAAAAATAAAGTTCTAAATACTCATTAAAGTTCATTTGTTTGAACTAATTGGTTTAATTTGAGTTGGTTCTACTCAAACCCATTCATTATTTTGAGTGTTAGGGTTTACAGTGCAGGATATTCACTCAAAAATAGGATTTATGTATTTGAATTGCATATTAAACTTCCATCCATGTGGATTACACAGGTTTAACACAAACAAACTAATAATTTTAATGTGAATCATATTTGTCAGTCATGCATAAGATTTCTGCACTAAAAAAAAATCATGGCATAGTTTATTAACTATTTGCATCTACTTGATTTTATTTAAATAATGATTTGCTGATGCATATATAAACTAACCGACCTCAAAACGGCAGCCAATATGTTTTGTGGAAACTTACACAATTCAAACGATTGGTGAACTTTTTTTTTTTTTTTTTTAATTGATACTTTTGAAAATAATAATAATTAATTTTTAAAATGATACAAAAGATTCGGTTTCAAATCAGTTCTATTCTTTAGAACTTTTTATTCATCAAAGAATCATGAAAAATAAAATGTATCACTGTTTCCACAAAAATATGAACTGTTTTCAACACTGATAATAATCATAAATCCTCATATTGAATGATTTGTGAAGGGTCATGTGACACTGAAGACTGGAGTAATGATGATAAATTCAGCTTTGATCACAGGAATAAATCACACTTTACTATATATTCACATAGAGAACAGCTGATTTACACTGGAGTCATATCTCACTGTTTTACTGTATTTTGATCAAATAAAAGCGTTTGGAGCAGAGTGTATATATTTATTGTGGACTCACCTGCACATGAGCAGGCGCGCTCAGGACGTATGTGACGGCACTGGCGATGTCTTCTGCTTTCAGACACTAGAAAACACAAGCGTGATGCAGTGACACATCTGGACACGTATGATGAGACACACACGTCACACACACACACCGTCTCTTTACCTTTATGCTCTCATACACAGCCGCTGCTCTCTCTGGATCACTGTTGTGATGCCGGAAGGCAAATTCAGTTTCCACTATTCCAGGTGATATACTCTAGGGAAAAGGAAAAGTGATAGGTTAATAAATATATCTTTGACTTGACTTCAAATGTTTCATTTTTAAAAAATAAGTGTGTCATTTTTAAAGAGTGTGTGTGTGAGTGCGTGTATGTGTCAGTGTGTTTGTATGAGTGAATGAGTGAGTGAGTGAGTGTGTGTGTGTGTGTGTGTGAGTGAGTGTGTGTGTGTATGTGTATGAGTGAGTGTGAGTATGTGTGTGCGTGTGCGTGTGCGTATGCGTGTGCGTGTATGTGCTCACCGTGGCTCGGATGTGTGTTTTGGCCTCCCATAGCTCCTGTCTCAATCCTTCTGTCATAGCGGTCACAGCATATTTCGTGGCACAGTAAAAGTGTTCGTCAGCACTGGGCACCATCCTGTGACCTCCCATACTGCGAGAGAAGAGTGTGTGTGTACATCAGGTCTAAAGAACAGACATTTCTGCTGTTACAGGGCTCAAACCAAGTGAGAAGTGAAGCTAAAGCATTTCAATCGCCCCCTGGTGGCCACCTGCAGTATAGTTCATAAACCCCACCCTCTCCATGAAATCAAATGGGAAGCAAGCCAAACAAACAAACAAATCCAATTACACTTCAAATAATTTAGTTATAGGTAGTTCTTATCATGCAGACATACACTTTATTGCCAAAAGTTTTGGGACGCCTGCCTTTACATGCACATGCACTTTAATGACATCCCATTCTTAATCCGTAGGGTTTAATATGGAGTTGGCCCACCCTTTGCAGCTATAACAGCTTCAACTCTTCTGGGAAGGCTTTCCACAAGGTTTAGGAGTGTGTTTATTTTTGACCATTCTTCTAGAAGCGCATTTGTGAGGTCAGGCACTGATGTTGGACGAGAAGGCCTGGCTCGCAGTCTCCGTTCTAATTCATCCCAAAGGTGTTCTATCGGGATGAGGTCAGGACTCTGTGCAGGCCAGTCAAGTTCCTCCACACCAAACTCGCTCATCCATGTCTTTATGGACCGACGCTTTGTGCACTGGAGCACAGTCATGTTGGGACAGGAAGGGGCCGTCCCCAAACTGTTCCCACAAAGTTGGGAGCATGAAATTGTCCAAAATGTCTTGGTATGCTGAAGCATTAAGAGTTCCTTTCACTGGAACTAAGGGGCCAAGCCCAACCCCTGAAAAACAACCCCACACCACAACCCCCCCTCCACCAAACTTTACACTTGGCACAATGCAGTCAGGCAAGTCCCGTTCCCCTGGCAACTGCCAAACCCAGACTCATCCATCGGATTGCCAGACAGAGAAGCGTGATTGGTCACTCCAGAGAACTGACCCCGCTCTGTGATTTTACGTGGCCTATCACTTCGTGGCTGAGTTGCTGCTGTTACCAATTGCTTCCACTTTGTTATAATCCCACTAACAGTTGAGTGTGGAATATTTAGTTCTTTCACAAATGTTTGTAGAAGCGTCTGCATGCCTAGTGCTTGATTTATACACCTATGGCCATGGAGTGATTGAACACCTGAACTCAGTGATTTGGAGGGGTGTCCCAATACTTTTGGCAATATAGTGTATGTTCAAGTGTTTGTTTTTCCCAATAAGTTTGGTTTTAGTTAGTCATTTGATGCTATAAAAATGGGGTGTAACATCATGATTGACATCTGTGCTTGTGAATGAGCGGGAGCGGGATTGTGGTGGACCTTGATGCCACGGCTCCGCCTCACGATCACTACTGCATGATGTAATCATACACACCTCTTTCAGTTGAATTCTACAGTTGCGTCGTCCATCTTTTGTTACAGTCTATGGCTCACACATACAGTGAAGCAGGAGTTCGAGGACTGCCGTACCTGTTGATGTTGATGATGTGTCCGTCGTCCACGTTTCTCTCCTTCATGGACTGGTAGGCCTCACGCGTGCAGATGGCCAGAGCGAGTACGTTTACCTGCACATGGTGAATGAATGGATGATAAAGATCCAGATCACATCCAGGTCATATTTAACACCAAAATCATTCCTGTAGCTCAAACGGTAAAGAATGACACTAGCAGCAACACCAAGGTCATGGGTTCGATTCCCAGAGAATGCATAAACTCTTAAAATGCAATGCACGTCTTCAAATCAGGAATCAGGTTCAAGTGAATGAATGATTAATCAATGCAAACGCACTCAGAATGCAGTGTCTTCCACATTTAAGCAAATGGTGATGCATCAGTGTCTTCACTCTCAGGGCAGTATCATACACCCGGCCCAGTGTGACGCCAGGCGTGACGCAAGTGTTTTTTGCTAGTTTCATCCTGACGCAGTTCTCATGTTCACGTCCAGCTCCTCGTTGTTTAAATATCAAATGCACTGCCGCATCTGTTCACCCATGAGAGTCTGGTCTGAACACCAGGAGTTCAGGAGCATTGTTGGAGCGTTGCTATTGTGAGGAACTGAAAACGACTGCGCCATTGACCAACACACACCTGCTCTAAAGTCAATAGTGCAGTATTTGTGTTATTCAGGGTTTCTGCAGGTTTAATGAAGGTAAATTTAAGACCTTTTTAAGACCATTTAAAGAAAATTTAAGAAATAAACTGAAGGGAACATAACACGTCAATATGTTCTCTAAATGTAAAAGTTCAAAGCTTGAAAATACAATTTCCAACAGCTCTCCATAACTTTTTAACTCATTTTACAAAAAAAAAAAAATAGCTTAAAGTTTGAGATAAGAAAAAAGATAAGAAATCTTGTGAAAGTGATTTTATGATTAAAAGAAAAACAAATATCGGCCAATGTGCCAAAATCAACTTAATTCAAATGCAAGTTATTATGATACCCACTGACATATTTGTTCTTGTTTGAAGCAGAAACTCACTTAATTTTGTTCAATTTCTCAGCAATTTCTTGCATCTCAGTAAATGTGTCTTGATTTAAGGATGTTTAGATATTTGTACTGGAAAACAAATAATCCTAATTATACATTTTTTGCAGTTCATGCTATTTAATTTTGCAAGTTTTATTAATTTATTTTTTGTTTTATAGTTTATTCTGTTTTAATTTTTATGGGCTCTTTAAGTTTTATTAATCAAAAAGCATGTCTAATTAATTGAAATCATAAAAGACAATTTAACAGCAATTTATTAAACGTTTAACAATGAAATACGTTTTATTTTTTCTCAAATTCCATCTTTTATTCCATTTTTATAAATGGATTCTGCGGTTCTGTCCATGTTTTTCTGCATCGCAGAACTCATGCTGCCCTAATTTAATGACATGATATTGAATTTAAGACTTTCTGCTCCGTTATAAGACATTTTTAAGGCCTTAAATTGTGGCTTTTTTAAGACCCACGGAAACCCTGGTTATTTAAATGGGCGTGTTAGTAATATGAGCCTATAGGTGGTGCACAACGCACGTACACTCTGATTATTACACACACAGGGACGCAGCAGCACACACACACATTTCTAAATATTAAGAATAAAAGGATTCCTCTCTGGAGAAGCGTTCAGTCTTTCCGCATGTAAATAGCGAATCCGCCATGGTGCGAGCGTAACTGGCTTTTAAAGGGAATGGGAGATGAGACTCTGATTGGTTTATTGCACGTTACGCCCAAAACACACCCATGACTCATTAAGAGACGAGGCACAACCCTTTTAGATCATGCGCCTGGCACGCCGACCGTTTTTCCCGCCGTTAAACTAGCAAAAGTGGATTCGGACATGCCCTAAAGTGCACCTGCGCCGTGAGTTCAGATCGTTAAAATAGGGCTCTCACTGCTATAGTTGTTGCGTCTATGCATTTGGCTTGTGCTTTACAATGCATTTAAGATATACTTTTAATCAGTTAACGGATGACCTGGGAATCGAACCCATGACTTAGAGCCATGCATTTTCCCTTTCTGAGCTGCAGGATTGCTCCTGCAACGCATCTGTCACTCATGCTGTGGTTCTGAGTGAGAACAGAACTGCAGTAAACAATTAAATGAAGTGGTTTTTGAGCGCCCACATCCGTCCATTTCACTGCACTCGATGAAGTGTTTAAAAACCGAGTTGAAGAGGTGAGCAAAAATTCAGTGGCAAAAATGAGTGGCTCTTTTGAGGCTTAATTCTATATAGACGGCAGACATCAATAGTAATGATGTGTGTGTTATTACTTACATCGATCATATTCCTCCAGCCATCTGTCCTTCCGCTGAGCAGCGGCTCGTTGTGAGCCAGGCCGGCGTTGTTAATGCACACGTCCACTCCCTGATGCAACGTCTTAATGGCGGAAAACATGGACAGAATCTCTTCCTCGTTGCACAGATCACACTTGTACGGGATCAAAGTGCCGCTGTATCCCGCGCTCTGACACTCGGCTGCCAACTTCTGCAAGGACAAGAGGAGAAGAAAACCTTTCACCTTCATGAACATGTTTCAGTTCCTCCTGAAGCGGCTGACGAGGCTGACAGCTGTCTGAGGACGCTTTAAAGCTCTTTTATCAGAAGAAAGATGCTAATAGATCTGAGAACAACTGAAATCTTGTCTTGAACATCACTGAGTAACACCAAGGCTTCATTGGTTCATTGCACATGTGGTGTTTTGGTTTGTATCTGGGCCATGTGCTCTTGTCTTCTGTCTGGACCCTGCCCTTCTTGTTATCTGATTATTGGTTAATTTGCCCCACCTGTTCTTCCCCATTACCTGCCTTGTTTATCCCCTATTTAATCTCATTGTGTCTTCAGTCCTGTGCTGGTTCGTTCTGTCAGGGTGTGGTATAAATGAAGAGGGAGCAAGGACTCAAGTGCAATGAAGAATGGGTATTTATTAAAATAAAAATAACATAAAACAAAACCCACGAGGGGGAAAATCAAACAAAGACAAACTACCAGGGTCGGGAACAAGGAACATGAAATGTACATTTCCTGAAGAAAATGTGAGTGGTGCTTGCCGTGGCAAAAGTCGGGACCCGGTTGCTACCGTGATGCAAAAAAAGCCAACCAACATGTCTGTACAATGTTGTGGAGCTGAGATATGGCTTATTCATGTGTATGTACGGTTGCTAGGGTGTTCAGGGTGGTTGCTAGGGTGTTGCTAGGGTATTCTGGGCGGTTGCTAGGCGGTTGCTATGGTATTCTGGGTGGTTGCTAGGGTGTTCTGGGTGGTTGCTAGGGCATTGCTACACGGTTGCTAGGCGGTTGCTAAGGTGTTCTGGGTGGTTGCTAGGGCGTTGCTAAGCAGTTGCTAAGGTATTCTGGGTGGTTGCTAGGCGGTTGCTAGGGTGTTCTGGGTGGTTGCTAGGCGGTTGCTAAGGTACTCAAGGTGGTTGCTATGGTGTTGCTAGGTGGTTGCTAGGGTATTCTGGGTGGTTGCTAGGGTGTTGAAAACAGGAGACGTACCACGATAACGAACCAGCACAGGACTGAAGACACAGTGAGATTAAATAGGGGACAAACAAGGCAGGTAATGGGGAAGAACAGGTGGGGCAAAAATGTGACACAAAAGTGACAGTGAAGACATTTATAATGTTACAAAAGATTCTATTTAAAAAAAAAAATGCTGTTCTTTTGAACCGATGAAACCGATGAAAAACTTTTGAACGGCAGTGTATATATATATATGTGTGTGTGTGTGTGTGTGTGTGTGTTCGTGATTTACGAGGACACACATTTGTGACATGGGTATTACACTGGTATTACAACGTAAACGTGGTTTATGAGGACATTTCATATGTCCTCATATTTAAAATAGCTTTAAAAACATACTTCCAAAAACAATGATATTGCTAAACTATAATTTGTGGAAAAAACAACAACTAATTATTGTATTTAATTGCCATGTGATGGATAACGATTACAACAATGATTGCAGCATTTCCCTCATTTAACACAGTAAAGCACAGCGATTACATTCGATTAGCAAGTGAACATCACAATATTTATTTATAATCAAAAATAATTATGAGTACTCTTTAATGGACAGAAATTCTGCATCACATAATCTACACACATTCACTGTCCAATCATTTCTTCACTGTTTTCTGCACAGCTATTTATGGAGCTAAGAACATAAATGTAATAAAGCTGCTCAGGGCACTTTTCCCATTTACACCCTCCTGAATCCGACTCGTATCGCTTTTCTTTTTTCAAACACATTCAATCCATTCTCTTTGCGACTAACATCACTAAGCAGGTCAAATGCTGACACTGATGGATGATGGGACGTGTCCGATCGCTCTCTGACACACACAGGTCTATAAAAGAGCTTTTGATCAATTCCGTTGACAAACTGCCTGAGTCGAGTGATTTCCACACAGCTGCCCTGATCAGACGCTTTAAATTCTGCATACGGATGTTGAGCACTAGATTTTGGAAAAGAGAGACGGCACTGTATTGGCTGGTTTAATGTAGTTCATGCTCCAGCAGTGTCATTACATGCCTTTGAGCTTCATCCCAGTTTAATAATGCAAAGAAAATTCATTTTAAAGCGATGATAGGTCAATAATGATATTTCACTAGAGGTCTACACGGATTTAAATTTTTTTGTGAATTGGAATAAATACTGTGCAAAATACCTGTTCATTTCATTTAAATAAGTATGAAAATAAATGTTTATGTGTGTGTGTATATAAATTTACAGTACTGGGCAAAAGTCTTAGGCACGTTGGTATTTTCACACGTAAAATGTTTTTAAGCCAGTTATTTATATCTTTTACTGTAGTGTGTCAGTAGGAAATATCAGTTTACATTTCCACACATTCATTTTGCAATTAATTGTAATAATCCAGTGAGATTTTTTTTTTTTTTCTGATAGCAGCCGGTCTGATCTGATCTCACCATCATCGAGTCTGTCTGTGATTACATGAAGAAACAGAAAAAACTGAGACAGACTAAATCCAGAAGAACTGAGGCAACGTCTCCCAGACACTCGAGGAAACCTCAAACCCCCTTTTGCTGCCAAAACAGCCCTGACCCGTCGAGGCATGGACTCCACTAGACCCCTGAAGGTGTGCTGTGGTATCTGGCACCAAGATGTTAGCAGCAGCTCCTTTAAGTCCTGTAAGTTGCGAGGTGGGGCCTCCATGGATCGGACTTGTTTGTTCAGCACATCCCACAGATGCTCGATTGGATTGAGATCTGGGGAATTTGGAGGCCAAGTCAACACCTCAAACTCGTTGTTGTGCTCCTCAAACCATTCCTGAACCATTTTTGCTTTGTGGCAGGAGCATTATCCTGCTGGAAGAGCCACAGCCACCAGGGAATACCGTTTCCATGAAAGGGTGTACATGGTCTGCAACAATGCTTAGGTAGGTGGTACGTGTCAAAGTAACATCCACATGGATGGCAGGACCCAAGGTTTCCCAGCAGAACATTGCCCAAAGCATCACACTGCCTCCGCCGGCTTGCCTTCTTCCCATAGTGCATCCTGGTGCCATGTGTTCCCCAGGTAAGCCACGCACACGCACCCGGCCATCCACGTGATGTAAAAGAACACATGATTCCTCAGACCAGGCCACCTTCTTCCATTGCTCCGTGGTCCAGTTCTGATGCTCATGAGCCACTGTTGGTGCTTTCGGCGGTGGACAGGGGTCAGCATGTCATCATGAAAGATCTACTAACATAAAACTATCAAACGTAGTTGAGCTGTGAGCATCTAAAGGATGTGAAATACAAACAGGATCCAGTTAGATTAATTTAGGTAGGTGGTACGTGTCAAAGTAACATCCAGCGGCTATGCCGCCCCATACACAACAAACTGAGATGCACTGTGTATTCTGACACCTTTCTATCAGAACCAGCATTAACTTCTTGAGCAATTTGAGCTCCAGTAGCTCGTCTGTTTGATTGGACCACACGGGCCAGCCTTCGCTCCCCACGTGCATCAATGAGCCTTGGCCGCCCATGACCCTGTCTCCGGTTCTCCACTGTTCCTTCCTTGGAGCACTTTTGATAGATCCTGACCACTGCAGACCGGGAACACCCCACAAGAGCTGCAGTTTTGGAGATGCTCTGACCCAGTCGTCTAGCCATCACAATTTGGCCCTTTTCAAACTCGCTCAAATCCTTACGCTTGCCCATTTTTCCTGCTTCTAACACATCAACTTTGAGGACAAAATGTTCACTTGCTGCCTAATATATCCCACCCACTAACAGGTGATGAAGAGATCATCAGTGTTATTCACTTCACCTGTCAGTGGTCATAATGTTATGCCTGATTGGTGTATGTGCACACATAGCAACAGCAAACTAAAAACTCCCCAGTCTCCAAAGTATTAATGTATGCAGTCATTCTCAGCAGTGAGTCGACAGAGCTCGCAGATGATTGGTTCTTTTTTTGGGGACTTGGTTAAGCTTGCGATTGGCTCACGTCCATCCCCGAGGGGCAGATGGGACATGAGAGAGAGGGGGGGGGACGGGATCTGTGTGTGTGTGTGTGTGTGTGTGTGTGTGTGTGTGTGTG
>CM077194.1:2132976-2147976 GCA_039654625.1 Rhinogobio ventralis
CATCATGTTTTGAGTGATATTTAATCTTAAGCATCAACGCTGATAAAATGCAAAGCGTGAGTGCATTTCATGCCAGATGATCTCGATCATTTATAACGCTATGCCTTTAAAAGTGCCATCAGTCTCCAGAGGCTGTTCAGAGAAAGCCTGTAATAAAGAGACAGTGCGGACGCATGGCACATCCTCACCGTCTGACCAGCGCCGGATGAATCCATCTCACGGCACGAGGGGGTTTCATTATCACGCAGCAGCTCGGTATAATCACGGATCACAGCAGACGAAGTCTTTCAGCATATTTCTTCATGCAATTATAGGCAGATTACTGCGAGAATAAAAGGACTCAATAAGAAATAAAGAATGCTTTAAGTCTTGTTATGAAATATAATCGCATTTGGTTTATTGCAGGATTGATTCTCCCCTCCCTCGCTCTCTCTCCCTCCCCGTGCACTCGATGAACCTGTGTGTGTGTGTGTGTGTGTGTGTGTGTGTGTGTGTGTGTGTGTGTGTGTCCGCGTCTGCTCGAGGATTGTGATGTCGTTCAGTCTGCAGAAACAGTGGCTTTCAGGACGTAGGACGTCCCCCGGAGGCCGTATAGAGGATATATTGCTCATTTCGAGAAGAAATATTAGATGTGCTCCATCTTTCCAGTAGGTGGATAGACATACACACACACACACACACACACTCATACACATACACATACACACACACTCTCTCTCTATCTTAAAAATATATCTAAATTACGGCACATGCTTTCAATGCACTGAACAGTTAGTTCATGCGTTCATGACCTCAAGGCTAGATTATTGTAATGTTCTACTGGGTGGTTGCCCCACTCGCTTAATAAACAAACTGCAGCTGGTCGAAATTGCAGCAGGAGTTCTTACTAGAACCAGGAAGTATGACCATATTAGCCCGGTTCTGTCAACACTGCACTGGCTCCCTATTAAACATCGCATACATTTTAAAATCTTGCTAATTACTTACAAAGCACTAAATGGTTTAGCTCCCCAGTACTTGAGCGAGCTCTTAACGCATTATACTCCATCACGTCTATTGCGGTCTCAAAACTCTGGCCAGTTGATAATACCTAGAATATCAAAATCAACTGCAGGCGGTCGATCCTTTTCCTATTTAGCACCCAAACTCTGGAACAACCTTCCTAGCATTGTTCAGGAAGCAGACACACTCTGTCAGTTTAAATCTAGACTAAAAACACATCTCTTTACTATAGCATACACACAGAACATTATCAATTTATATTATTTAAATCAGTTAAATGATTGTTAGGCTGCATTAACTAGGTCAGCCGGAACCGGGAACACTTCCCATAACACCTGATGTACTCGTTACATCATAAGAGGAATGGCATCTACGCTAATGTTAGTCTCTCTGTTTATCCCGAGGTTTACTGCAGTCAGCCGGATCCGGCCCGTATCCAGATCAGATGGTGGACCTGCGTCTAAACATGACCACAACACAGCCCAGGGGGTATTCCAGAAAGCAGGTTATGTGACATACCTGGGTATGTTTAAGAGTAAGTAAGCGGATAACCTCAACTTTCGCGGTATGTAAGTAGCCATAGCAACTCCGGAGCAGGTTATGTTCCAGGGTTAGTTTGCTTAAAAGGTATTCAGATGTGTTTTATATAATCAATATAATTATTAATATAACCAAATTTGTTTCAGTTATATAATATACAATATTATCTATTAATTATAAAGAATTAGAATAAACAAATAATAACAAGGTAATGTTTAAATGTTAATTCAATTCAAATATTTATTATTTATTTTATTGTCATCTCACACATGGATCTGCATTCAATAATTAGTATCAAATAAACAATATAATCCTTATGCTCAGTGAATAAAGAATACTTATTAAACAAAGACATTAAAAAAATTATTGCATAACCACCAAATAGTGATGTGCACTAAGTAGGTTATGTGATGTGCACTAAGTAGGTTATGTAAACCGCCATTAAACAAAAGAAGAAGAGGAAGTAGAATGGCGTGCTTTTTCTGAGCGTCTGTTTCAATCAATCGATTCGTCGCTCTGTTGAGAATGTCTTGTGTGTTAACCGGGAACACACTCTGAGTTGTCTGAACTTACTCCCGGACTCGTTTTTGGAACCAGCATACCTCGAGTATGCAAGGTTTGGGTAAATCAACCGAGAGTTCAGGGTATATGTGACGGTAAGTTAACCTTGCTTTCTGGAATACCCCCCTGAAGTGTCAGCAGAGACTGTGTAAACTAGACTCTCCCGTGACGCCTCCTTTACTTCCCCTCTGTACAGATAAAAACACACATGCACACATACGTATTCAAATGCGTTTGCCTATAGGCTGAACACATAATGCTTGTGTACATGCCGTCGCCATTTTCGCAGATTCACCTTTTTAGGGGTTTGCTCGTGGATGATGATGGTATAGTATCAAAACTATTTCAAACCTATTTCATGGTTTCGTTCTCCAGCCACCAGGTGCTGTTGCCGTGCAGATGGGGTCCGGAACACACTGGGGGGTTTCTGTTTTACTTGAAGATGGTGTTGTTTAAGTGGCGCCAAATTAAATAACTAATCATAATAATCTATTATCACTGTGAAGCTGCTTTGAAGCAATCTGTGTTGTGAAAAGCGCTATATAAATGAAGGAGACTTGACACACAACTTGCCTTGACACACACACACTAACACACTCACTCACACACTCACACACTCGCTCTCAAACAGACTGTAACACACACACAATCCACACACACACACTCACACACACACACACACACTAACGCACACTCTCCAGTCACACACACCCATAGACACTCTCACACTAACACACACCCATACACACTCACACACTCACACACTCACACACGCTCTCAAACAGACTGTAACACACACACACACACTCTAACCCATACACACACTCTCACACACACACAATACACTCTCACACACACAATACACTCTCACACACACAATACACTCTCACACACACACACACAATCCACTCTCACACACAAACACAATACACTCTCACACACACACACACAAACACAATCCACTCTCACACACACACACACACAAAATACACTCTCACACACACACAGACAAACACACACACTCCAACACACACACACACTTTCTCTCTCTCACACATACACACACACACACACACACACGCTCTCACACACATACACACACTCTCACACACATATACACACATTCTTTCTCTCTCTCTCTCTCACACACACACACACAATCTCTCTCTCTCTCACACACACACACACACAGTCTCTCTCTCTCTCTCTCTCTCTCTCTCTCACGCACACACACACACACAAAAACTAAATTTATTTGAAAACAAAATGTTCAAATAAATATCCAAATAAATGTAATTACTAAACTAAATTAACTATATCATCTACATTACTTGAATATATATGATAATTTAAATGAGCTGATGACATCACCGTTTTCTCCAGAGCGGCTGCACAGCCCAATCAAATTCTGTTCATTATTTTCCTGTTTAACACTGTGAAGCTGCTTTGAGACAATCTGCATTGTAAAAAGCGCTATATAAATAAAGGTGACTTGACACACATTCATTCACTCTCTCACACAGACACAAATGTATATAGGAGCGGTTTTTAAAGACTCTATTATGCCTTGATTGTGTTTTTTGTCAGTAACGCTCGGTTTAGTTCCTGTCTCTGTGAAGCCGCCTTCTGAAAAGCACACTGTGCTGATTGGTCGGCTGGAGCAGTGTGTTGTGATTGGTGTTGGGGAAATATCCCGCCCCTTACCATAACCGCCAGTTTCACCACACTACTAACTCAACCAGGCCCCGCCCCTTTATTCTGCGTATGTATTATTTAAATGAGGAATATTGTGACGTGTTGGTTCCCGGTAGAAACTCAAGACTACAATGGAGGAGTTTCAGGGAGTTCAGAGACACTGACACTGATATAGAGAAGAACTCCTGCTTTTCAAGCCAAATGAACATGTGAAAAAGCATAATAGGTTCTTGTTAATATAAGGCACAGAAAGGAGTGAATTGCTCTCGCTTAAAGCGTGGTTTATTTGCATCATATTGCATGTGCTGTTCACTCTGTTTTAGCAGCTGACTGACTTAAGACATTATGCAAACACGCTCATAAGGTCACTTATTATGCGATGACTTGGTCGTGATAAGACTCAGATCTACTGAAGCTAAAGAGAGAGATAGAGAGAGAGAGACGTGTATGTGTGACAGGTCGTACAGCTGGTAATGTCACCTGCAGGTTGTGATGTGTCAGCTCCACACCCAGCATGGAAAACTAGTCCAACGCTTCACACAAACAAAACATGCACAAACGTAACGTGCTTTAAAGCAATGCTTATCAAACTAAAGCAGCGTCTCAGCAAACTAACTCACAAGGGTCCCAAGATAACTGGAAAACAAAACAAGCATTAAAATAAAAACATCATTTACCAGAACCAGGTTTCTACTGCCTAGACCACATGCAAAGAACCTTTAACATCAAGGAATCTTTCCTTTGCACAAAAGGTTCTTTAGATCATTAAAATGTTCTTGACACGAAAGCCACGTTCACACAGCAGCAGAATACGGTTGTCAGTCCTACGGTTACATTCACACACAGTTCAGTTATTATATTAGTATCTATAACTGAAATTTATGAAAATTATATATATATATATATATATATATATATATATATATATATATATATATATATATATATATATATATATATATATATATATATATATATATATATATATATATATATATATAAGTTTGTGCTTATATATTAATATGACTAATAATCACTAGAAATGTCTAAGGATTTATTATAAAATATTATATTATCATTATTATAAAAATCTGTGATATCAATTTCTTAATTTTTTGTCGGAAGGTATGCAAAATCAAGAACGAGTCTATGTCTTTAATGTAGAATATGAGTCTCTTATGCATCCACTGTAGGGGGGGGGAAACTCCTGTACACTGGAGAAAAACATATGGACTGTCATATACATTTATTTAGAGAAGTATTATTTTTCCTATTTTTTACCCAAAATAGGATGGAGTGAGCACTAAACACACTCATGTTTCATTCATGCTGGAGCCAGAGGGCGCCCTCGAGCAGAAACGCCACACACGCCTCAGAGAGAATATAATATAACAACGCTTTCAGGAAAATCCCTAACATGAAGCTAGCGCTGTAGATAGAAACGCTTCGACTAATTAAACACAATATATGGTGAGTTCTTCAAGCCTTCTCGGGTATTTTCATAATAATAAAGTATATTATAATGCAGTGCTAATCGACTTTATCACTGTATAGAATACTATAAAATAACACATCTTCTGCGAAAAAAAGCCACATCA
The DNA here is from genome assembly GCA_039654625.1 of Rhinogobio ventralis. Taxonomy (NCBI): domain Eukaryota; kingdom Metazoa; phylum Chordata; class Actinopteri; order Cypriniformes; family Gobionidae; genus Rhinogobio; species Rhinogobio ventralis. Next base: position 2,138,373 of record CM077194.1, read on the forward strand.
GCTCACACTAGTTTGTTTTATCTTAATTAAGGTTAAGGTTTAGGTTTTTGCACAAACCTCTAACTTGGGATGCACCAATATGATCATTTTGGCCGATACCAATAACCGATAATTCTTTATATTTGAAAGCCGCTAGCCGATATATTGGCTGATAAATCTAAATCCAAATTTTTATATAATTTTTGAGAGTCTGATTACAAAAACAAAAGTCTCACCATTAAAATCCATGTCCCAAGCACACAATTATGATGTTCTCATTATAATCTTATGCAGCCTATATGACTGCACATTAACTGTATTTTCCTTTTTTGAAGTGATTTCAATCATATTTCAAGCAATTCAGACCCATCATGATGAACAGTGCACATCTGAAGTGTCTCAGCTGAAGGAAATAATACATTATATATCAGCTTTAATATATCGGCCAATTTTTCTTCTCGGCCCGATAACAATAACATTAAAAATGAACATATATCTGCTGATACCGATATGGTGGCTGATATACTGTGCATCCCTACGTTTAATGTCCTTTTTTCAAGACAAGTAAAAGCTTTAAAACAATAACACGGGGGATTTACTGATGCATTTCATGTCATATCACAAAACATGACAATATCTTGAGCTTTCCAAACCATGAGTGTTCATCACAGACCTTATTCCAGGCTTAAAGTATAATGCTATACTATTATGCTATTTTAAAGTTTCATAATTTAGTTTTGGAGTCTCCAACAACATGGTTTACATGCATCAAAGGTCAAAAATCTGTTTCATTTTCTCATAATATACACTGCACATCACCACCACAACAATCAATGATTCTCAAACGACTCGATGGATGAATCAGTCTCTCTAAATCCCTCCTTTCCACGAGCTACTCTGCTCTGATTGGTCAGATGGCCCAGTCTGTTGTGATTGGTCTACTCTGCTCTGATTGGTCAGACGGCCCAGTCTGTTGTGATTGGTCTGCTCTGCTCTGATTGGTCAGATGGCCCAGTCTGTTGTGATTGGTCAACTCCGCTCTGATTGGTCAGATGGCCCAGTCTGTTGTGATTGGTCTACTCTGCTCTGATTGGTCAGACGGCCCAGTCTGTTGTGATTGGTCTGCTCTGCTCTGATTGGTCAGATGGCCCAGTCTGTTGTGATTGGTCTGCTCTGCTCTGATTGGTCAGATGGCCCAGTCTGTTGTGATTGGTCTACTCTGCTCTGATTGGTCAGATGGCCCAGTCTGTTGTGATTGGTCTACTCTGCTCTGGTTGGTCAGATGGCCCAGTCTGTTGTGTTTGGTCTACTCTGCTCTGATTGGTCAGATGGCCCAGTCTGTTGTGATTGGTCTACTCTGCTCTGATTGGTCAGATGGCCCAGTCTGTTGTGATCGTCTCTGCTCTGATTGGTCAGATGGCTTGTGTGTTGTAATTGGTCATAAGTAGCTTTCCTGTAGCTCAAACAATAGAGCGTGGCGCTAGCAACACCAAGGTCATGGGTTCGATTCCCAGGGAAAGCAAGAACTGACAAAATGTAAAATGTGTACCTTGAGTGCAATGTAAGTCACTTTGGATAAAAGCGTCTGCCAAATACATAAATGTAAATGTGATTGGTCTACCACGTACAGCGTGTATTTCGGAAACAAACGTCCATAACCATAACTGAACTCCAGCTCCAGAGGCTTCCTAAAGCTCAGCGATTGTACACACTGTAAAGACAGTAAGGATGACGTCGATTTTACACCAATCCCAGCGCGAGTTTGAACTGATGATGAAACATTGGAAGAACTCGTTATTCAACCCCAACCTTGAGCAGGATGTTTCTCAGTGATGCTACTCAGTTTGAGGTACATTATGAGATGTTTCAACTGTAATTCCTCACCATCAGCATTAGCAAGTGTGTATCCATCAACAAACCCATGTGTATCCATCAACAAACCCATGTGTGTGTGTGTTTCTAATGTATTGAGGTGCACATGCGGGAACTGTATCAACAACAGGGCATACATTAGCCCAGCTGATGTAAACATTAACCTTTGCAAAACAAATCTTGCTCCATCCTTTATCTTTACTCAAAGTAGTAAGAACGACAGACAATCTGCATTAATAGACAAAGTTTTAGGTAATACTGTAGCCCACAGCTGATTTAGAGTAGTATTTCAGTAAGACAGTATTAACGTGAGTTAGCCAGAAACTTAAACAAAATATAACACAATAAACACATTGTAGAGCACAGCGTCTTCTCGACATGATGCCATCCAGTATCCACAGGAATCAGCTGCAGTGTCTGAGGGGGTTCAGGGTTTCCCTGGTGTCTGCGCGCACAATAAGTGGACGGGCAATATACTAATGTTACGTTGTGACATCATAACGAAACAGCTTGATTCGTTTAAAAAATGATTTGTTTAATTGATTTAGAGTCGACTACTTTTGAGAGACAATTACTTTATATATGTTGCACTTTCAGATGTTTCCATTCACTTAGAACTATGTTACACACTACATGAAAGGTCATTTTCAAAAATCCATAATAGGGGCTCTTTAAACCAAAAACCCATTGAATTCAGGACGACAGAACTGGAAGTGCTTTGTTTCCAAGTTTTGGCCTGCAAAAACACATCATCCAGCATGCAAAAGACAACAGATTCTGAAGGATTTGGCGTTACAATACCGGCAAGCGATATAAAACAATCAAAACACAAATATTGCTTAAAATAGTTTGAAAAAAAATCAGCTTGAACTTCTCCACATTTGGCCAAAATAAAGCATCTTAGCAGGCGCTTTTGGAACAGCCTTCACATCCATAATGCTGTCTAAGTTGGAAGCTCACTGGATTTTGGAACAGAGATAGAAACAGTGCATGCAAGTGTACATCAGCAAGAGCAACAGCACAGTGGGAAAAAACCCTCTTTACTCAAAGTGCGGCTGGCAAACAGCCCAGAGAAGCAGAAATAAAAGAGGAGTCCGGTCCGTCTGAAGGCACCGCAGGGACGCGCTTAAACAAATACAATAAACCGCCTGCCAAGACGACAGAATTCATTAGCGGCAGTGCCACGATCCTCGGCCACCGGAAGACTGAGTGTCTGTGTGTGTGAAGGCCATTTGAGGTCTGATTTAGTGCCTTTTACGAGAGCCGTGAAACTTGGCGTCAAATCTGACGACCGGGGCTTTTTCACAGATCTAACAGAGCACAGTTCCCACTGCAGTCAACTCACTGACTCCATTTATCTGTAGAAACAAACAATTCAACCACAAATGAAAATTCTGGCATCAGTTACTCAAACCTGTATGATGTTCATTCTTTCTTTTATGCAATGCACACTCTCACACACACTCTCACACACTCACACACACACACACACCTTTTTTGTCCTGAAAAGATTTTAAGATATTATAAACATTGATATCATGAAGATGCTTTGAAACAATATTTGTTGTGAAACGCACTATGACTATATAAATACATTTGACTCATTTCCAAGTGTGCTGTTCCTTTAAGGGAAAGATAAAAAGAGTGACTGATGGGACATTCGCTCATGAATGGATGGACGGTTGGCTGATGTCATCGTCCAATGTTTGTCCTTGTAATCCGACGCATTATAAAAGTGCCTGCAACTGGTTTGGTTACGCATGCTTCAGTTGCAACAAACCATACACAAAAGGCCATCCATTACTGGAACTGACAACTGGAATAATCAGTTCAGAGAACTGTGCTCTGAGGGAGCTGAGATTGACTCGGACAGGAATAACAACATTTACAATGACATTTCCTATTCATGCACAACATCTAATACACACAAATATGTAACATTTGCACATAAGTGTATGATGTTTCTTTTACTCCATTGAATGTCATTCAGGATGTCAAAAAGGCAAATTAATTCAATAATTAAAACACTTATGCTGAATTAGACCCTGAGTGCTTTAAGGTGTGGTATGTAACAGGAAGTGAGACTAGAATTACTGACGGCTCAGTCAACAGTTCAGATTTGATTCTTTCTTTTAGGAAACAATAACTTTATTTGTAGAGCACTTTTACAACTTTGCAGACTTTTTACATTCACAAACAGCTCTATTACACACTGCATGAAAGAGAATATTTGAAAAAGCATAATAGAGGAACAAAACCTGATCAGTTTGGTTGCACAAGCAAAAAATGAGCTCATTAAAGAAACCCAAAAAACATTAAAACCATTGGGGCTTTCATTTGTCTTCATGTCAAAACTTAAAGAGATGTGCAAAAAACATGAATAGAATGAATAAACGCATAGAAGAGCCAATAAAAAAGTTTTGTGTTCATGCAAAGCCAAAACCGGGGTAATCTGCAAAAATCTAGCTGTGTTCATCAGGATTTGCCTTATCCGTTCTCCTCAAATCACCCTATGCACCCAATATAACAAACATTTGAGTAAGCATAACTGCTGTAAGATGTGCATGGGAATATACCCTCATTGAAAGCTGATTATATATATTCCTGTAGTATCAATAACCTGTGTAAATACATAACCAGATTAGGAAACAATCTGCCAATGCACAGAGCTACACCATATTGCCAAAAGTATTGGGACACCCCTCCAAATCATTGAATTCAGGTGTTCAGTCACTTCCATGGCCACAGGTGTATAAATCAAGCACTAGGCATGCAGACGCTTCTACAAACATTTGTGAAAGAATATTCCAATCTCAACTGTTAGTGGGATTATAACAAAGTGGAAGCAATTGGGAACAACAGCAACTCAGCCATGAAGTGATAGGCCACGTAAAATCACAGAGCGGGGTCAGCGCATGCTGAGGGTCACAGTGTACAGAAGTCACCAACTTTCTGCAGAGTCAATAGCTCCAGACCTCCAAACTTCATGTGGCCTTCAGATGAGCTCAAGAACAGTGTGTAGAGAGCTTCATGGAATGGGTTTCCATGGCCGAGCAGCTCATCCAAGCCTTACATCACCAAGTGCAATGCAAAGCGTGGGATGCAGTGGGGTAAAGCACGCCGCCACTGGACTCTAGAGCAGTGAGACGTGTTCTCTGGAGTGACCAATCACGCTTCTCTGTCTGCCAATCCCATGGACGAGTCTGGGTTTGGCGGTTGCCAGGAGAACGGGACTTGCCTGACTGCATTGTGCCAAGTGTAAAGTTTGGTGGAGGGGGGATTATAGGGTGGGGTTGTTTTTCAGGGGTTGGGCTTGGCCCCTTAGTTCCAGTAAAAGGATCTCTTCAGCATACCAAGACATTTTGGACAATTTCATGCTCCCAACTTTGTGGAAACAGTTTGGGGATGGCCCATTCGTGTTCCAACATGACTGCGCACCAGTGCACAAAGCGTCGGTCCATAAAGACATGGATGAGCGAGTTTGGTGTGGAGGAACTTGACTGGCCTGCACAGAGTCCTGACCTCATCCCGATAGAACACCTTTGGGATGAATTAGAGCGGAGACTGCGAGCCAGGCCTTCTTGTCCAACATCAGTGCCTGACCTCACAAATGCGCTTCTAGAAGAATGGTCAAATATTCCCATAAACACACTCCTAAACCTTGTGGAAAGCCTTCCCAGAAGAGCTGAAGCTGTTATAGCTGCAAAGGGTGGGCCAACTCCATATTAAACCCTACGGATTAAGAATGGGATGGCATTAAAGTGCATGTAAAGGCAGGTGTCCCAAAACTTTTGGCAATATAGTGTACCTCTAAAGCACAAAGTCATTAAGTAGTACACACTTATTAAGGGCAATCAAATGATTTAACCTATCAATCATCGCTGTGGTTAGCCTGAAGGTCATGATTAAGATGCTGCGGTTTAGTGGAGCAAGCACTACTAAACACTAATGCAATACCATGTAAATACCTGTGGAATGTTTCACTGGTTTCCTCTTTAAGAATGTTTGTAGCTAGGGGTTATTCTGGTTTGAAAATATCCTTTAAACCACTGTTGCAATCAAATGAGGCTTTACATTTCATTTAACCAGCAAAGCAAGACAGAGTGGTGGTTTTCCGGTCCTGAGGATACGCAGAGTAAGTTCAGGTCATGCAGCTGCTCACGAGCTGATCTGAATCAGGTGTGGAAATAAGGCAGACGTACATGAGCACTACATCCAAGCAAACATTTCCCTAATATACAGTATGTGAAAAACGGCACACTACTTCCCCTGAGATGTGCATTCAATGGACACTGTACTATCCCGTGAGTCAAGAATGAACATGTGATCATTGTCATCAGTGAATCTAGCCAATCGTGAATCATCTGAGCTTGTGCAGCCGCAGAATGAACCAGCCGACTGCTCTCGAATCACTCTTTATGGCAGATGTCAGCTGACAAAGTCAGACAATTTTTACCAGGCATGCACTGATCGGTCTGCACAGCGCCGCATGAAGCCGAACACACCTAAAACATGCTTTAATAGAGTTGAGAAGCCACTTAGAGTTCATCCCAATCAGCCCTGATGATCTCAGTGTTGCCAAGGTCAGCGGAATTTCCAGCTTACTGATTCCATGCGTGATACAGAGATCATGACACCACCGGTGGGCCTGCATACACTGCGTCACACACATGATTTCTAAGAATCGATTGAGCTTGAAGGACAAACACTCATAGAGACACACTTACTACCACTGCAGATTTAACCTGAATTTAGATGTCTCTCAATTATATAAAATATGTAACAAAAATTATATATATAATTATATATAACACCTAACTGAAATCTACTCATGGAAAGTGAGTTGGTGAATATGGAAGGTGTTTCCAGTTTCCAGTTTCAGGTCTGAATGGATCATCGAGCATCTCACGTTAAGTGATAAAGATCAATCCAATTAAAGACACAAACCCTTGTCCAGCACTCAACATGAGTTAAAGTGTGCAGATGGATTTATAAGTGCAGCAGAGCATTATGGGTGGAATGAGATGTAGTATTATTGGAACAGACTGTTACAGTATTAATGGAATATGACTGGGCTGTAGTGTAACTACCATATGCGGATGGATGGATGGAAAGATAGATAGATAGATAGAGAGATAAAATAATATAACTATAGATAGACAGTCTGGCAAAATAGGTATAAAAATAATATAGCTCTAATGCCATATATGCTAACACAAGCACTGTTTTTGGATCAGTAAAATAATGACTCTGTAATTTCCTCTTTCTCATCTGAAGGGCTTTCACTGAAATCAGACAGAAGATGCTTTGCTGCTCATCCAGCAGGAATGCAAAACATAAAAATAAAAACCCCAACAATATCAAGCCTCTTCTGGGTAGATCTGGTTTCCATCATGTAGTTTGGGGTGTCCTGGGATCAGTGAACATCGGCTCAGAGGCTGCCCTGGGAAAAACTGATCCTGGAAAAGAGCGGATGCTGCCAGTGAAGGCCCCTCATCAGAGCCGCTTCCCATTCCATCCTGTGTCCCATAGCGACCACATTATTACTCCCTCAGAGTCTATCACTGTCCTGTTCCCAAACCTCTCTCACTGATATTCCCAGTCTCTCTGTTTGACTAGAATACAGACGCAGGGCTGCAAAGCTCAACTACACTGATATGATGAAAACACTCGTGCTTTACATGGACTCAAAGCATCTGGCTACTGTGTGTGTGAATGTTTATATTCTAGGGAGACAGTCGTAAGCCCGATGTGGCCCCAAACACACACACACACACATAATATAGCCTTTGACACAATTACACTGGTGCCTTGTGATCACACAGACACAAAGCTCGCCTTGTCTCTCATTTCACTCTGAGGACAAACAGTGGAAACGCATCTCATGAAGTAAAGACAAACTATTGATAAAAACCTGCCAAGACCCTCAACTCTGCTCCTCAACGAGCATTTACAACACGGACAGACGGTCACAATGAGGCTTGACCAGGAACAAAACATTTACCCGGAAAATCAAAGCGTTCAAGCGCTGCAGTAAATCTGAGCGGCACGTCATAACTTTCAACCTTTGCCCATCATAACAGTATATGGCAAACACACGTGTTATGAATGCACTGTGCTGTACACACACACAAAAAACAGAAGACTTTCATTCAATCTCAATTAATCAGCAGTGAGGAAATAAGTATGCACTTCAGTTAAAAGAAACAAGCAAAGCAGGACTCATATTATATTACAAGCAGGGTTGGGGAGCAACGAAATACATGCAACTTAGTTACATATTTAACTATTTCATTACAGTTACATTTTACAGAAATTACTTTGAATTTTAATGTCATTTATTTCATTTAAGCATGAATGTAAACAGCGACACTGCAAAAGTCATGCTCATAAGGTTCATAACCCTTGCAGAATAGGCATCATTTTAATAATTCTAACAAAATTAGAGGGATCTGGGATCATAAAAATGGCATGTTGCTTTTATTTAGCACTGTCCTGAATATGCCATTTCACATAATAGATGTTTACATACACTCCACAAGACAAAATGACTGAATTTATACAAACCGCCACATTCAAAAATGTACAAACCCTTGAATCTGAACCGTCTGTCTTTCCCTGATGATCCACGACTGTTTTCATGTTTCACGTTAAGTCATTTGTTTAAGTAATTGCAACTGAGAATTGAGATATTTTATAATGTCCAATTATGAGGGGGGGGGGGGCATTTTTTTTTCTCAGAATTGCGTCTTTTAATTTCATAATTCTGACTTTATAACACGAGAGAATCTCACAGTTCTTTTTATATTTAGTGGCAGAAACGTTTGTATTATGAACAGGGGGTGAAAACTTTTGAACAGGATGATGTGTACATTTTTCTTATTTTGTTTAAAGATCTTTTTTTTTTTTTTTAGCACTGCCCTTCAGAAGCTAATAACTACATGTTTCCCAGAAGACAAAATAAGTAAAATTGACCCTGTGTGAAAAAGTTTACACCCCCCAGATCTTAATGCATTTTTAAAAAAATATTTTTTGCTTCAAGAAACATTATATAAATATAAAAATAATATGCAGAGGAAATATGTTTTGTGTTACATGCCTTATAAGTATTCCAAAGTACTCTAAAGTGTTTAGATTATGTCACAAAATGTGTATAATCTAACGAAATACATTACAAATTACTTTTTAAAGCAAGTATTTTGTAATCTTTTTTAAAAGTAACCTTCCCAACCCTGATTATAAGGCATCAAATGTATCTCGCATTCACAACCACACAATCCCTGGAGATGTTTGAGAACTCAAGGGCAGGGCTGAACACATTATTAATGATTGACACGACATTATTCATTGATTGACAGCCTATGAGGACGGGCTGAGGAATGTTGCAGTGATACATTCTTAAAGGGACACTTACGCTAATAACACTGCCGAAAGTTCTTAAAGGGACAGTTCACTCAAAAATCACTCTCTCACCCTCAAGTTGTTCCAAACCTGTATGAGTTTCTGGTAACACTTTATTTTACAGCATCCTTGTTACACATGTTACATGTACTTACCATAGCAATAACAGTAAATTATGCATAATTACATGCAACTAACCCCTAATCCTACCCTAACCCTATAGTAAGTACATGCTGTTAATTAATATTACTCAGTACTTAAATATATAATTACACTGTAACAAAGTGTAACCGAGTTTCTTTCTTCTGTTGAACACAAAAGATAATACTTTGAAGAATTTTTGTATTTTGTA
>CM077194.1:2155476-2307976 GCA_039654625.1 Rhinogobio ventralis
GTGTGCGTTAGTGCGTGTGCGGCGGAGTCTAGCTGACGCTGGTGGTGGGCAGCCACGCTCCGCGGCAGTATTTGGTGAAGCGATCTTTAAGGTGCTGTCTGTACTGGTCTCGTGTGCGGTAGAAGGACTTGTTGTTCTCCACGAACGACTGGATCTCGTCCTGTGTCAGACAGTTCTCGTCATCCGAGGTCACTTCAGATTCATTCTGTTCACAGACAAAAAACAATCACTACTCAACTATTTCAATAAACAAATCGTAGTGAACAAACAATTTCACGATTCATTTTTAATGAGCGGATCAAAGTACATTAGTAGACAGTATTTAATAAAGTGAGCAAATGTAAAATAACACTGCAGTCTTCACTGTAGAAATTAAACATCCTTATTAAAGGTGGGGTGAGTGATATTTCAAAAATACTTTAGAAAAGTGTCTCGCCAAAACTCGTAGCCAATCAGCAGTAAGGGGCGTGTCTACTAATGACGGGGAGAAGAGAGACATGAAAAAAGACACGACACAGGACGGACATTAGCCAAGCGATGACAGAAAGAGAGAGGTGGCAGATAAAAAAAAAAAAGAAGGCTTACGATCAGGCAAGAAGCATCAGCTTTCCAGCGCTGGAGGAAGGAGCGAAGGCCGAGGTTGCTTTATTTCTTCTCGATAGGCGAGTAACACTGGTTTTGTTTCACAGAACTAATACATGCTGGCTTTTGCTTGAATGTGCTCGTGTGTCACGTTCGCTTGTTTGTCCATTTGCAATCGTAATCAGCGATGATAAAGACCCATTCATTTCCACACCCGATAAGCCTGGAGCGTCTAAACCTCCTCACGGTCTGTTTCAAGCGTCAGCTCGCAGCGTGTCGAAAAGTAAGATAATATAATCCTAATATATGTTTGTTTCCTTTGGTTTCCTCTTTTCGTGATCGATATAACCCTCTAATCTTGTCATAATTGTAATGTGTTCGTTAGTTGGACACGTGCTGTCGAGTTGTTCATGAGAACTGTGTTTTTGGGATGGAAGGGATGACTTTCATTAAACATTTGACCTGGATTACCATAGTAACACACATTGCTGTCACTTATTGATGACATCATAGCCTCGGCCGGCAGGCACAGCAGATTCTGCAATAGTCGTTGCCTGGGTTACGATCGTATGTGTGGGGCGGAGCTATCAAAATAGGGGTGAGACCGTTTTGGGGTAGGGGCGTGTTTGTTTTTGGTGATTTGAAATATCAGCATCGGTTACCCCACCTTTAACTCTTTCCCCGCCAGCGTTTTTAAAAAAAGTTTTTCTTATAATTTTCACAAAAATGTAATGGCCCATATAATATTTTGTTGTATGAATATCGGAGCATGCAATATATCAAAAGAAATAGCAGACCCTACTTTATTCTAGCTTCATGCATTCCTTTTTTATCAACACTTGTACGTTTCATAAAAAAAGCAACATTGAGCAAAAAGCTGAGAAAATGACGTTTTTGTCAAAGACTTCATCCAGATGTGATTCAGAATGATGATCAAACACAGATCGAGTCCATCAACATCCCTAATGCCCTCACAGTCCTGTAGCTCGTCCTGGGTCCACATTTCATTCAGTAACATTAGATCGTTTTGATTTATATGCTGTTTAATGTTGATCACGTTATTTTACATATGCATCTGCTTACATATGAGATTGCTTGTTTTGCATTTTCTTCGCCTGTGTTGGGATCAGGAGATTCTGTACTCATTCAGAAGATGTGTAATAGCGCCCCCTAGCGTATAACAGTAAAAACACGGAAAATTGTGCTTGTCGGAGTTAATTAATCCTTAAAAGTTACAAAAGTAGTCAAGAGCAGTGAGCGATTTTTTTCTTTGTCCTCTGTTGTTTGATTAACATTAAAACAGGAATATTAGGCTTGTCACTTTAACCCTTAAAGATCGAGACAGCCGCCCGCGGCTAAAAATAACTATTGTTGTAAAATGTTTAATAACTTTTAAACCGCTAATCCAATCTGTATGCTGTAAAATGCACCGTAGAGAGGAGAATCTCAGAAGTATCACATTTCTCGCAATTGATCATTTAGAGGTTTCATAGTGAGTGTGGATGCGTCATCAAAATCTGCAGCATTGATTCGTCAAGGAAACGCATGTGGGTTGTTCCCCTGAGCCAAACAGAAACGACTGTTGATCATTAAATAATATATTTCTCTGAAGAAAAATGTTTTCTTAAGTGTTCTGTTATTATATAACAATCTTTCTATTTACTTTACTCCCTGAACTTTTTTGGACACATCTACATTGTCAGTAAATAAAACACACCTAGAATAATATTATAATAAATGGCTATAACGCAGCGAGCTAGGGCTGGGCGATATATCGAGTTTGTACGATATATCGATATATTTTTTAGAAACTGTATGGAATGAGGCAATACCGTTTATATCGATATACAGTAGATTGATCTGAAAAATAGCTGAGTACGCAGAGTGAGCTGATGCAGGGAAAGTGCATGATACAACTTGTCCTAAACATGACACATGCTTTATATGAAGGGCTTCAGAATAACTGTTAAGATATAGTTAACACGTATAGTTTAAAGCAGCTTGCCCTGTCAGATGCTCTGAGAGATACATGTGCTGACAGACAGAGAAATACGTGCTGTGTTTAATGCGTTTGAGATGTGGTGCTTTCCTCAGTGCGTAACTTACATTTCCCAGGTATATTCTCCACCTGTAAATGTTAGAAAGTCATGTAAATATGTCCATTTTGCTGTCCGGAGAGGACGAGCCTTCTGCATGTGAATCTCTGCTCAAATTCAGGCTTCCGTGAACGAGCGCCACCGCGCGCAGTCACGCCAAACAGATGGAGCGCAATAGAATAGGAACGCAATAATTCTGACTAAAGTATACATATTTCTAAAATATTTGTTGTTGGACAATAAATGTAGGTATAAAATTCCACATATGGCACAAGTAAGTATATTTATATGAAAGTGACCATTATAATGGGGTAATCAAATATAGGCTACTATGCTTTTGTTTTTATTTTCATTTTTAGTTTAGTGAATTATTAATGTTGTGTTTAGATTGTAAACCCCCTTTTTGCACATAATATATTGCATAGCCTACATTACATTCACTGTATTTGTTTATAGCCTACAATATCAACACTGTTTTTAGGATATCACTGGGCAGGATGTGAAATAAAATGAATTATTATTAAAATAAATACAGATTTTTTTTTTCTTCATCCAAATAGAAAAACGTAGAAAATACCAGGATATATACCGTGCATCGCCATTCAACCAAAAAATACAGAGATATGATTTTTTGGCCATATCGCCCAGCCCTAAAGCGCGCAACATCGTTTTTTGAACGAGAAGAAATGGCGGAAAGGCAGTGACGGCACTCGGGGATTGTTCAGCCTTCTAAAAGGACCAAATCTGAGGTGTGGTCATATTTTGGCTTTTACAAAAGTCCCGAGGGAAACTTAACCGAGGATGGTCACCCTGTCTGAAGCACATGCAAAAAGAAAGTCTGCAATAGGGGCGAACACTTCAAATCTGCCGAGTCGTCTTCGTGACCATCACACACTGTTGTACAGCGAACGCAAAGCAAGTGGACTTTGACCTCATGTCTGGGAAACAATTGGACACAAAATGTTGAGTTTAAATATTTTCTCTCACTCGTAATTAACGTAAAGCTTCTGCGAAGAAAGGTTCGCAGTGACTTTGAGCCAAAGACGAACGAACACACTCTTAAGGGTGACATTTAAGGGATAATAATGTATATTCATTATACACTTGTTACACATTTTCTTTACCACATAAATTATTACGGGGACATATTGAGATGTTTTAAATCTTACCCGTTTATAAATCCATTTTGTACAGTGTACAAAACAATCATCCAGACAAGATGATCACAACAATATTATAGTAGTATTAATAGTTAATCAATACAAATCAAAAACAGAGACGCAAGATGCATTTGAATGAAACGAGAGAAACGATGGTCATTATAAATAAGGAAATGCCACAGAATAGAATCTTGGTTTAAAGTCCCAGTGAACCGGAAGTTGCAACTGATTTTATTTCAGTGCTGTGACGTATTTCCAAATGAAAGGGAATATTGAATAGAGGGCAGGGTTTTACCTCAGCGCTCCTCCTCTCCATCGCTCTCATAGCAGACTAACAGCTGGAGGGGAGTGGTTAAGGATATTCAAACCCAAGCCATCAAACTGCTGTCATCGTAAAGGGAACGCCATTCCAGACAGGAAGTTACTTTTCAGATTTTGATTAAAGATTACCACGGCAAACCTTTTTTTCTGTGTATTAACTTGCACAGATTAATTGTTGACCCTAAGATCTGCGGTCCGTTCTTCATACATCGTTTAATACATCTGAGATGATTTGACAGATGCCAGATCTTGTAATCGTGATTAATGATCTCGGGCTAATTTGGTTCTTGAAACGAATTTGCTGATTGGATTAAAATATCTGGATTAAGTTGTCTGAGATTACTGCGCGTTCCTGTGTTCCCTAAAGAGGGCAGATGTATGGATACTCCAAACGATCAGCAATGCAGCGATTGGCTGGCGGCAAGACAGCAACATAATGACATCATATAATTAAAGAAGCCACCTGGCAAAAAAAACGAAACAAAAAAAACGAAACACGAATTTCTGGACCTTTATAAGGAAACAGCCAAACGACCAAACCAACATAAAAGTTATAATAGATAAAAAATTTTTTTAAACAATTTATTTATAATGAATTATCATGAATTATTTATATTCATAATTATATAGTATTTGTACACCCTTTACATTTTTATTTCAATGTTGTAATTAGCAATTCATTTAATTTTTAAGTCAATTTGAAGCAGATTTGTATGGAAGCCTGTTTCCGCCACTAAATAAACAAATAAAAAGAGTAATTGCAAGAATTCTGACTTTTTTTCTCACAATTGCGAGTTATAAAGTCAGAAATCTGAGATATAAACTCGCAATTGCGTGATATAAAGTCACAATTCTGACAGAGAAAAAAGTTATACTTTATATCATGCAATTGTGAGAAAAAAAGTCCGAATTCTGAGATAAAAAGTCGCAATTAGGCTACTCTTTTTATTTAGTGGCGGAAACGGGCTTCCATAGATTTGTTATGTGACAGCATTAATTAAAGTTTCTCAAGGGTCAAGATCCAGTTATCTGCATCTCCTGTGCCGCATCAAGCCATCCCATAATATCCGTCATCACTCAAATTAATGCACGGCTCAGAGTAACGTTACAGCATGTGTGTAAAACTCCAATAAAATGATAATGTAATTATTCCATCACAAATAAATCTCTCAATCAAGTGGCTGTGTCTATAGTATTATACACCTTTTACACAACATAATGATATAAAAATGTATTTAAAAATATTATAATTTAAAATTATTATTGCCCCTGGTTCAGTAATGAACTCTTGTAATAAAGTAGCAGTGGCTGGGACAGATTTTAAGCATCACCTCAAGATCCAATCTAATCCTGTTTCCATGAAATAAGCTGCTCCCGAGCAGGTTTAAGCTTACGGACCTGTTGCTATGACAGCAAGTCCAGGAAGAGCGTCGACGAACCAAACAACCCAAGATCATGCCAAATCGTCAACAATCAAATCCGGCTAACTGAGTTAGTGAGGTACGAAGAGCGGACCCCTGTAATGTGTACTAACAAAGGTCGTGAGGACTTAAAAAAAAAGTGCATAGAGCTGCTTGTTTTATTTGTTGTTTGCTGATTTTCAAATATAAAACTACTGTTTTCAGTGTGCTTTATGAACACTTTCATCTCATTTTAACAAAACCGTGATAATATTGATAATCGTGATAATTTGGGTCACTATAATCGTGATGTGAAATTTTCATACAGTCTCTGTTTTGTACTGGATTGTGGTATGAGACGCGTGACCAGACTCACCAGTAGCTCCACGAGGCTCTTGGCGCAGCTGTTTCCCTGCGTGCAGGTGTCTGGCAGGAGAGGCTGACTGTGGCAATGCCTGCTGCTGCTCACATGATGGCTGAAGCTCGCTAAGGATTCACAGCTCAACTTAGAGCACGGAGTTTCTTTGCTTCTGCACAGATGTGGTGAAGGAGAGGAAGACTCGTGAGCGGCAGCAGATCCAGACCCTCTCCTGCTGCCGTCCGAGACGCAGTCCTCCTCCGCTTTAGATGCCTATGAGAGAGGGAGATCACAACTTCAGTAATCATGTCTGTCATGCATCACTAACAAACAGCGATGCACTGAAAATATATTTGTACTAAAACTGAAATTAAAGTTTTCATTTAGCCAAAAAACGAGAATAACTTATACTTATTGATCAGATTTATTCAGTAATCAAGACTGAAATAATTAAATGATTAAATAATAAATATTAAAATCAATCAAGTTGTGCTCCAAATTTGAAGTTGATATCACAAAAATTAAAGTTCCCATGAGATTTTGTTTAGGCGCTGTACCAGAAATAGCCACCGGGTGTCACATTACTTTTTTTTTTTTTTTTTATGCATTCTCCTGTAACAAATTAATACATTTCTGTCCAAATATCACTTCTATAACAAAACAGTCACTAAATATGGAACCTTGAGATACAGACCTTTCCGACGATATGTGTCAAGATTAGAAAAGATTTCGGTTATAAAGTAGTTAAAATATAATTTGTAATATGAAACCTGACTCCGCCCACTAGGGGAGGAGCACAAAGAATTTAGAGCACCGTTTCCATGGTAACGCAACGTCCAATTTCAAAACGGTTTTCACAGGATGAATTTTGAGCTTGCAAGCCTTCGAATGATACGCAATTTATGATGATTAATAAAATGTGATATGAAAAAAAGGCAATACAAAAAAAAAAAAGTGTCCCGCTAGCGGGATGGTAACAGTTAAGGGGTTAAATTGCACATAAGGCAGTATTTATATAAACTTTTTAATGATATATTAATTCATTGGCTGTACTAAAAACTTTTTTTCATGACAGATATATTTAAACATGAAATGATGAATACAAATATGATGAATTTGTAGTATAGTGCTTACATTTAGCAAAACTCTTAATTTGTCAGAATTTGAGTTTCATATTAAAAGTAACAAAGCTCATTGCGATTATTGGATGGAAGGTGTGCCACATGATGTTCAGTGAAGTTTTGTTCATGCATCAACTGAAAACAGCACAGATCTCAGTTCATCAAACTGAAGAAAAATGATCAATTGATACTGTCAGCCCAGACCTAGTGTCCAAACAGCGGCCATGTCTGCTTGTTGTAGTTTATCCATGTTGTGTGCACAAAATAGACACGGACACACTCAAAACATTCTATTGGAAAAATGCTAATTTAACATCAGTGTTTTTGCTGATTTCGGACAAAACTAATTCTGAAATTTCAGTGCATCACTAAGGCCCTCTTACACCTGGTATTAAGATGTGTTTTGGTCGATCGGATCACAAGTAGACGAGGGAGACTCATTCTCGTTTAATCTGTCTCTTTTGTCCACTTTCAATCACTTCTGTCCTGATTTGTTCGAGGGGAGGGTCTATGGGTGGGGGAATGTACAGGGTTTTTCAGATCTTTCAATCTAATGTACGAAATAAGCTCATGCAATTTACATATGAACGCGACCGGAGACGATGGAAAAACACACGGAGAGCATCAGCTTTCTGCTCTTGAGCTCCAAACTTGAGTCTTCAGCCGACAGCGTTTAAATTCTGTCTGGCTAGCACGCTTCCTGTAATGTTTACCGCTCATTTTTGACCGAAAAATTTTTCTTTTTTTTATTACATTTTTTTTTAACTTCATCGGAATGGTACGAAACCTGGTAAAGGTTTTAGCACTTGCTGTGTGAACACACATACAAAAAAATGGACATGATTCAAAAAGGTTAAATGGTCGTGAAAAAAAGAGTCTCACTTGTGTTCCTCGCGGTCAAAAATGAGCGCATTGGAAATGAATGGAAGATGAATTTCATCTAGTGGAAGCGTTTGGTACTGCGCACAAACAAAATCTGACTGAAAGCTCATTTTTTGAGTTATCAACCTCAAATTTGGAACGCAATTTGTTTAGATTTATGGCTTTGATTTTCTTGCCGTTTTAGATTAAAACGTGTGTTTGTACAAAACGTACATATTTCATATAAAAATTTAAAATAGTATTTTTGTGCATTTTTCATAACAATAAATGTAAAATTCTGTAACTTTAAGTGTACTTAACTTTTTCACTTCAGCAATAATCTGCCAAGTGTCGTCTTTTAAAAGAGATCAAGATTCAAGATTTACAACAGTTAAGTTGGAAATTTCATTTTCAGGTCTATCCTCAAAAAGTGAATTAATGGATTATAACTACAGCATAAATATAATTTAGTACCATAAAATCCCCTAAATGTATAAAGTATTAAATAAAAAACACTGAACTAAAATATAGTACACTCATTTCATTGAAATAAAAAAATCTGTCATTTTTGCATTAGGTCAGTAGGCGGAGAGTAGGGGGTCTTTTAATGGCTATTTGACACATTTGACCACACGTTTACACTACGAAAGCAATCCGGTCAAATGCGTTTGCGTCTACCTCTGTAAGTGGTTGAAAGTGGACAAGCTCAAAACGTTTTAGACCCCGTTTACACCTTAATACCAGGTGTAAACAGGGCCTAAAAGATACTTAGACATAAAAAAAATATTTGCTACATTTTGGCATTAAAGGTGCACTGTGTAAGTTTTAGCGACATCTAGCCGTGAGGTTGCGCATTGCAACCCACCACTCACCCCTCCCTTTCAAAGCACATAGAGAAGCTACGGTGGCCAAAACAAGACAAAGATGTCGTCGTCTGAGACAGCAGAGAGTGACTAGCGCTCTGTAGAGAAATTTGTCCATTTAGGGCTACTGTAGAAACATGGCGACGCAAAATGGCGATTTCACTGTAAGGGGACCCGCGGTGCGTGTAGATAGAAATGGCTCCTTCTAAGGTAATAAAAACATAACGGTCTTTATACACCACTGAAAACATTGTTATGTATATTATATTGCATTTCTGTCAATAAATCCACATAAATATTACACACTGCACCTTTAATATTATGATTTGTTCATATGACTGAAGTCCCCTTTATCCTGCAGAGCTGGTTGTATTTGTAATGTTTAGCAGATAAAGCATCCATAAGTCAACAAATTGCAGCTATTTTCATTTCATCAAGCCAGGTTGAATCAATAATGACAAGACGGACCTAAAAATATTTACTTCATGTAAACTCACATGCTCGCCCCTGCAAAGCGACCCTTTGCTTTTTCTTTTCTTCTTTTTATTTTTGCCCATTGTGTTGTCTTCGGAGTTGGCCCAGCACTCCACACAGCTGTCCACAGCATCCTCTTCCTTCTCCTCCGAGCAATGGTGACTACATGAGCATTCACCTGAAGACAAACATAAATATTATCACTATCCAACATCTATCAGGAGAACACTTTAGGTATGATCCTGACTATACATAAAAACTCTCGCAAAACAAGCTCAAATCTGACTGGCTGGCTTTACGCAAAGGTCTGAAATCATCTTGAATCAGTCTAACAGGAAACAAAAATTACGTTTACACGTTTCCAGAATAAGATGCAATGTCAACACAGTTGAATAAACAAATGTTTGACCATCTATAATCATAATAACGTTGCTTTACCCGTTTCATCATGGTTACACATGCCCTCGGTGCAGGCCACATCTGAGCCCTCTCTAGAGCCCGTCTCACTGCCCTCCATACTGGAGCAGTAACCACAGTCACTGCCGTTACTGTGAGGCAACACTACTAGAGGAACAAACAGGCACAAACACACCAGTCAGAGGCATTCTGGGTAATGGAATTATTTTTATTAAGGGGCAATATTTGCCACCTTATATTAATTTCCAGGGCATTTCTACCTTTATAAGAGTAGATCTTATTAGACGCATGCATCATCTTTTGTCAAATTCTCACATTTAATCAATAAAATCAATTAGAATAGAGACACTATAGACTGTTAGCAATCATACGAAATCAGCAAAAGACATTTTTGCACTGCAGAAGCTGCAGCTAAAGCAATATTTAGATGCATTTACACTGCAATTATAATTGCATAAATAATGCTATAACAATTGAATGATATTATAAAGTGCCCCTATTATGCTATTTTAAAGGTTTCTAATTTTGTTTCGCCGTCCCCTACAATAGGTTTACATGCAATCAAGGTAAACAACAAAACAAATTCTCATAATATACATTGCACATCAACTCATTTCTCAAATGCCGCATTTACAATACATGGTGCAATTGACCCAATTCCGATTTTTTCCTCCGTGGGATATGACCCACGAGCAGGAAAAAAGCACATATATTCTCAGATCGGTTTCAGGCCTCATTAATATGTAGAAATAAATCTGATATGAATCGGATACGTGCATTCGCCCCTGCTGTGCAGGCGGACAGATCGGATATTCACCTGACAATGCGAGTCGTACGTCATTGAAACATTTCGCAGATACAGATACATCTATAGCAGAGTTGACTAGCACAGTATTAATTTTGTTTGTTTGTGTTAAAGGATTAGTTAACTTCAAAATGAACATTTCCTGATAATTTACTCACCCCCATCTCTTCCAAGATGTTCATGTCTTTCTTTCTTCAGTCGAAAATAAATTAAGTTTGAGGAAAACATTCCAGGATTTTTCTCCACATAATGGACTTCAGTGGCAACCAACGGTTGAAGGTCCAGATTAATGCAGTTTCAGAGGAAGGGCTTCAGAGGCTCTGCACGATCCCAGAGGAATAGGGTCTTATCTAGACAAACCATCGGCCATAAAAAAAAAAAATTAACGTAAATTGCTCATCTTGCGCTGCTCTGCGACGCTCCACGGATTACATCATCACGTCGGAAAGACTAATACAAACGCCCTTTACCAGAAAAAAAAAATCGTCCAACATCGTTGTTTTATCTTTTTTTTGCTAAAGGCTGTTTGTATTAGTCTTCACACGTTCACTTTGCAAACACGGGTGCGGTACTTCCGCCTACGTCTGGCGTGAACTTTCTTACGTGATTATGTAATCCGTGATGCGTCATAGAGCAGCGCAAGATGAGCAATTTAGGTTAAAAAGTATATCAACCTTCAACCGTTGGTTGCCATTGAAGTCCATTATATGGAGAAAAATCCTGGAATGTTTTCCTCAAAAAAACGTAAATTTTCGACTGAAGAAAGAAAGACATGAACATCTTGGATGAGATGGGGGTGAGTAAATTATCAGGAAATTTTCATTTTGAAGTGAACTAATCCTTTAAATAAGAGGCGATCTGGAACAGAAATGTGTTACTTCTGAAATCATCCTGAGTGCGCGTCGTGGAGACTCTTTATTCAATCCAGTGAAATCACAAAATAAAATGCACACAAACAGGTCCCTGCTCTTGATATACAATCCATAATGAACAATGGTTTTAATTTGGAAAACCCAGAACCTCTGACATGCTTAACAAAAGTTCTACCACCAGACCATTAGTGCACACTAATATTTTACAGCCGATCTGTGTACATAATCACTGTCTTGAAGAATTTGTACTATATAACGATTTTTATATAATACGATTGCATTAATGTTTCTATGAATTTTGTTCGTTTCGCCAAGTGTTGTGATTGGTCGACCGCTTACAGTGTGTGTCGGAAATTAAACGGCCATTAGTATATCTGAATTTCAGCTCTTCCTCAGCACTTGATACACAACGATATGAACAGTAACGATGGCGACGGTTTTACCTCATCAATTCCAGTCACACACTGTGTCCTAACTACACACAACATGCGATAAAAGGTATCTTTTCCATGTTAAGAGTTGTCCTAACCAGTCACGGCTGGAGTAACAACACAAAACATGGCAATGATAATCTCAGTTAATGTTTATGTGCTTTATTTAAATGTCAAAAGTGTGTAATGTGACTATGAATTTATTTAGTGCTCCCAGCTTTGTAACGTAGTCGTACTAAAAGCAACAATGGATAATTCACCTCAGATCTTGAAATTAAACAAATGGAAACAAGAACGTTCAAACTGTGAACAAACAAGTATATTCTATAACAAAGATTGTTTTAGTAACTCTGTACGTATTTTAGTAATGTTTAAATGGTGTAATATGTGAATTTGATTATGTAGTCTACTTATACATTTCCTTGCGAGTGCCGTCAAGATTAATCTCTGGTGCCGTGCACTTGTGCCGCAAGAGCCCGCCCACACGCTGTTCTGATTAGCTGTGGTTTTTGATTGATTTGTCGCATCTCGTAGTCGCGTCGTGTGTGGTGTGGAATTGCTCGTCGCTGGAATCTTATCGCGTCGTGTGTAGTGCAAGTCCTTATCTTTTTGAAGTTCAAGCAAAGCAGAAAACAGCATCTTGACATTTCGACAACATGAAACAAACTCTTCCAGTCTCAGCTACAACTACAGTGTTTGAGGGCGGGGCCAAGTAGACGCTGTTCGCAAGCAGCCAATGAAAACCACAGACTGGCATTATGCAAATGTGTTACATTGTTACGTAGGTATGTAACAGGAAGTGAGACTGGAATTGCTGACGACTCGTTTCAGCAGTTCAGAATCGATTATTTCTTTTAGGAGACAAAGGCTTGTTCACGCCAAGGGCAATAACTAACTAACTATAACGATAAAGATATAATTCTAAATATAAAAGAATAGCAGAATCCACAGCACAACTATAACGGCACAGATACTTTCACTTTCAGAGCGATGTTTTCCAGCTGATGAACGATCAGAATCCATCCTGCTTTAAAGAGCTTGAGCATTTAAAGCGACAGGCGACAAAACTGCAGCGTGCTTATTATAAACAATGATATTGTGCGCTGATGTGGACGCTAATATAGTTATTTTTATCTTTATAGTTCTTGGTGTGAACGTGCACTTTGATTTAAAACAGACATTAACAAACAGCTGTATTACACACTGCATGAAAGGTAATAATCGAAAAAGCATAATATGGGCACTTTAAACATGAAACTAAAAGTTTTAGCAAGTCACCCTTATTGAGTGAGTCATTGAGTCAATTATTCAACTGATTCACTCAAACGGTTGATTAATTCGGGAATGAAGCAAGTGACGGTCTATGAACGGATCATTGAATCACTGATTTGTTCAAAAACACTGATTCATACAGGAACGAAACACCAATGTGTGTTACTCAACGGCACAACGGTTCTGTGTGCTGTGACTTTGTCTGGAACTATTTTCGTTGGTGAAAGAGCAAAAACAATATTGTGCCTAAAATGTAACACAATATTAAAGTATATAACAAAGTATAGACGAAAATAATGCCTCTTAATCATTCCTTAATCACGCTGATATCTGGCAAAAAAACAGCACGCTTGCTCATGTGTTATTGCTAACTATATCATGGAAATATACGACAAAATCTCATACAGGGACATATATTGAATTTCGGGGTCATTGTAACTGCATTCCACTAGGCTACATCACACAGCAAAAGCGTTCAGAATCGAGCCGTGTATTACCTTAGAATATACATACATGTATCTCTCCAAGCTCTCTTTACCTTTCTTAGTTTTGGGGGAGCGCAGGATGGAGGCCGCGGGGCAGGTGCAGGAGGAACTCTCACTGGTGATGATGACCTCCACGCTGCCGCCAGACTCCTCTCCACTGCCACACGACTTACAGCCGCCGTCCACAGACTCAGACGAACCCTGCGGAAAGACAACGAGGAAGGCTGTTAGGCTGCATTAACTAGGTCAGCCGGAACCGGGAACACTTCCCATAACACCTGATGTACTCGTTACATCATAAGAAGAATGGGATCTACGCTAATGTTAGTCTCTCTGTTTATCCCGAGGTTTACTGCAGTCTGCAGTATCCAGATCAGATGGTGGACCTGCGTCTAAACATGACCACAACACAGCCCTGAAGTGTCAGCAGAAACCGTGTCAACTAGACTCTCTCCCCTGTGAAGGCCTCCTTCCCTTCCCCTCTATACAGATGAAAACGTTATCAAAATGATCGGAAACGACTAAAAACGCTGTATTATGCATGCCAGACAAGTAATTTGGCGGTCATTTTGTAAAGAAAAACAATGCGCCTGCGCACTAGGGATGTGACGGTGAGAAAATAACGGCGGGGGCTTTTAAATCGCTAATTCTAAACCGAAAGTTAGTGCGCGCACTGTGCGGCCGTGAATGAATGACAGGGCGGACGTGTGCATTTTACTTTCGGTTTAGAATTAGCGCCAATTCGGGGGCGGGTTGCTTCAATGGTGGATTCATTAGCCTATTATTCATAATGAAAAACTCAATAACAAAACAGTACAATGACAAACTCATTTAAATAGGCGCTTTCACATTTCACGTTGAAACTAAATCTTTTGGTGCCTGAACACCGGCAACACCGACTATTGCAGCAAGCCTACTGCGCACATACGTATTCAAACACGCTTGCCTATAGACTAAACACGTAATGCTTACCGTGCCGTCACCGTTCTCACAGAATCACTTTTTTTACGTTTACATGAAGATGATACCGGTATCGTTTCAAAACCATTTCAAACCCTGTTTCAAGGTTTGCATTCTCAAACCACCAACAATTTTGCTATGCAAATGAACGGCCAGAACACATTAAAAGTTTTCTATTTTAGCCCCAAAGTAAATAACTAATGATTTTTTACAACGGAAACGAATCAAATACTTACTTTAGCTGGACAATAACTTTCTAGAGCTGATGTACAGACAAAAATCTCTCTTCCAAAGAAGTAGTAAAATGGCGAACCTGACTCCATTTTCTTCCACTCCACTGATTCAGGTTATATTTTTATTATGAATACTTGAATTCCTTTTCTGTGTAAAGCACTTTGAATTACTACGGTGTATGAAATGTGCTATATAAATAAGCTTGCCTTCCATTCATTTCCTATCACTGTGATGCTGCTTTGAAACTATCTATATTGTTAAAAGCGCTATATAAATGAAGGTGACTTGATGTGAAGTGAATGAGGGTGAAAGAGTTATTCTAAAACAGTGAATAGAGAGTAGCAACTAACTACATTTTCAACAGCTTGACAGTACAGTACTTCTTTTGTTGTATTTATTGTAAATTGAAGAGTCCGCATAAAATGTAAAATTCAAGTCACCATAATTGAGATCCTAATTATTCTCATACCACATAAATATTGCTCTGATTCTGAAATATAAATGATATCATATGATAGTTATATATACACACTACAGTTCAAGTTCAGCAAGGATGCTTTAATTGATCATTAAATGCATTTATAAATGTTACAAAAGATGTCAAATAAACGCTGTTCTTTTTAAATTTCTATTTAATCAAAGATTCCTGAAAAATAAAAGGATCATGTGACACTAAAACTGGAGTAATGATGCTAAAATTCAGCTTTGATCACAGGAATAAATTACACTTTACAACATATTCACATTTTGTTCAAATAAATGCAGCCTGGGTGAGCAGAAGAGACATAAAAATCTACTGAGCCCACGCTTTTAGAGAAGACAGTGAAGGAGAGGAACAGAGTCATTACCTCATCAAGGCTTTTATCTTTTTCACCCTCCGCCTCTTGCTCAAAACCACACTTGTTTTTGCGCCTGTTCTTGCGTTTTTGCCTCTTCTTCTCCTGTTTGAGTTCTTTGGCTCTCTCCTCTTCTGAGAGCTCCTCACAGAGCTGCTCCAGCCTGCTGATGCCCTGAACCCTCTCCACCGCCATCTGCACATCATTTAACACTGATCAGGTGAGCTTCACAAACAACATCGACATATACAGCACTTTCCACAAGCACAAAATAGGGCTTTAAACTGCTAATAAAGTCAATTTTCTCATTCACATAATGTCTTGCGAGGAACCTCAGAAGGTCAAACTAAAGATTACACAAGCCTTTTATTTTATATCCATTTTAGAAGTATAATTTTCTTGCAACCTTGTGTATGTATACCGTTCATAACCCTGTGATCTTGAAATTTTCCAGCAATAAGGATTTGCATCCTATTTATGGAAAGTGCCATTTAGGTATTCAGAATGAATCACAACAACATGAATATTAGACGAAAGCATTACCTCGAAGCTTTTGCGCAGTGCATCAATGCCCAAATAGAAAAGCATCTGCCACGTCTGCTCCTCTGCTCGCAGCTTCTGCCAGATTCTGTGCAGCCGCTCGTACAGGTGGATTCCTAGACACGTCAACACCTCCTCCTGAGCGATGTCTATGGTCTTTGCGTGTCTCTCTCGACGCCTGTAAATGATCCAAACACTTTTAATGAGGGTGTATGCATGACAAGGAGGACAAAGATATCGGATCACATTTTTCAGGCGGGATAGCAATCCACAAGTTTGTCACGATTCTTTTTAATGTTGGTTTAAGACGTTTTGCAAATTACCGAGCATTACAACCAAACTAATTAAAAATACAGCCATGCAAAAAGGGCTTGACATTAACTTTTTTGCTCACCAGCCACTGTGGCTAGTGGTTTTCAAAAGCCACTCAGCATTTTCACAGGCCACAATTTTTGACAATCGATACCATGGGGAAAAACTGCCATATAGATATTTTTAATATCTCATAATTTGTCAGCAGGAATATTAGGCTACTTTAAGACTTTAAGACCTGACACCCGGATCCTTTATACTGTTACACATGCGTTTTCTTTCTCACTGTTTACATTCACTTAAAACAGAACTGACTGTGTTTATGTGAATACTCGCCAAGACTGACATTGACATTTTCTGTGTATTTGACTGTTTAAGCAGCAAAAAATTACTCAAATTAGTGCTGAGAGGCAATATTATGTGCCGCACTTTGGGTGTGAGCACAAAATCTGAAGTAAAATTTTATGCAATAAGTGCCGAAATTCAAGCCCTGTAACAGCAACGATATTCATCCAGAGCAAATGAAGCGAGTGAGTGACGAGAGGCGGGTTTGTGTCACTCGCTGTCGGAGAGATGAGAGAGAGAGAAAGAGACGCTGGTATTGTGTGTCTATTCTGAGGAAAATGAGTATTAGAAGCGTTTCAGATATTTCAGTACCGATAAGCATTGAAAAATCTATCTTTTATGACAACACTACATTGCACTTAGTTTATTTCAGATGCCTTTTTAAAAGACTACAGTTGAAAACTGTATATATAAAATTCAAGCCGTCAAAGTGGCTAGTAGAAGTGACTGCGTTATTTTTGTACATGCTTCGGATGTGTTCACTCAGAAAACTGTATATCCAAAGTTTAAACTAGTAAGGGTTTAAAATGCATGCAAATAATAAACTTGTGATGATGAAGAACTGCAAAGTCAGAGAGATGATAATCAAACTGATAGAATGTGCACTGTAGCACAAAACTAATGATCTAATTTTAAAGAGACATCTCAATCGTTCACAATCTAATATTGTCATATCGCACACCCCTTTAGCTAATGCTTCCATTTGATGATACGGTATAATTTTAGTGCATATGACATGACATATCAAATAAACTCCACATGGACTCAAACACGCACTCATAACCCCCCGCGAATTCTGGTTCTGCCCGGCCCAGTAAGTGAGCGATGAAGTCGGTCTCGCAGCAGACGTGGATGTGGCGCTCGTGTGGGCAGCAGCGCAAACCCTCGTACAGAGCCGCACAGTAGCCTTTCTCTTTACTGCAGTCCAGATCCCCCACCAGGATGTTATACGCTCTCAGAACCTTGTTCTTACAGTCAGTACAGAACCTGAGAAGGATGTTGCAGAAAGACAAAATCAGAGAAAGCAAATAAAAATCAAATTGTCGTCACAGTGTATGTGTCACAATCTCTTACCGGTGTTTGCGCAGGTACGTCTCCAGAGTCTCTAACAGAAAGGTGCTGTCAATCAGAACCACTTCATCACGACACTCCTGTGACATCAGCTCCCACACGTCCATCCAGCTGCCCCTGCAGGACGGTAAGCACCGTTAAACCAAACAGCTTACTGATATGAGTAGGGATGCACCGGCCGTTCGCAAGTTCTTACTTAAAGGGGTCATGAATTGAGAAATCAACTTTTCATTCAGCCAAGTTAATCGTGATATAAGAATATCCTGTAAGTTTCAGAGCTGAAAACTTCCTTGTTAGTCAAAGAAAAGCTTTTATTGACACCAGGCCCAGCAAACGCTCGATCTCAGAATGTGCCAAGCTGTGACGTCAGAGTGTAGGGAAACACCGCCTTAACCGAAGAAGAAGAACGCCTGATTCTGTAGCCCCGCCCACCGACTCATGTCTGACATGTTATAGATAAATAACATACGTGGAGCTAAACCGGATCGAACGTCCAAGCAATAAACATGTTGCGTAAGCTTCCTTCGGATTCCAATATTATGAATGCATGGATGAACTTTATTTTTAATGAATATCCAGCTCACGCTGGTAAGACATTACATGAAGTTCCTTCATTTCACCACGGATTCGTTTGTAAACTAGAGACTGGATTTGCAGACAGGATTAGATTACATGAATGAATGAAGCAACAATGTGTTTTATATGTGATAGTATTGCATTGCTACAGATCGTTGTCACAGGCTGGAGAATCCTTTATTTGAGGTGTTGTTGGTTAATTGTGTGATCACACTCGGACATGTATGGGCCAGGGCTCGCAAAGCCCAACGTCTCGGGGCTGTGTGTTTTCCAGACGGGCTACCAAAACGTATCACCGGCTATCTTAAACAGTGAAATAACATCCCTTTCTTGATGTGCGTTGTTCACTCTCTTGACTTGATATTTGAAGGAAAAATACAATTGCGGAAGTTTTGATCATGCTGATTTGTCTGACTCTGCAGTGAGGCTTGTGTGTGTGTGTGTGTGTGTGTGTGTGTGTGTGTGTGTGTGTGTGTGTTAGTGATGCACGGTTCGCGGTTATATCCACCGTTTGGGCGGGCCAAGTAATAAAAAATAACATTCATATTAATTGCGGGTGGATGAGAGATAAATCATTGTGTTTGTTTGATAAAGATATTTTGCGAGCCCTGTGGGCGAATCATTCCGGTTGCCGTTTTCTCACACGCTTTCAAAGCAATCCCTCACGTGTACTCACGAGGGAGCCGAAGCTCATTATAATATGCAAAGCTTATCCAATCATAGCAGTGGGCGTTTACTTCCAAGTCTTCAGTGCGGCACGCCCATAAAAACTGAGCGTTCCAGGAGAGAGGCTCAAAACCAGGTTACAAAATAGCCTATTCCTTATTCATTATGATGTTTTTGAATGTAAAAACCACGCGAGCGTCATAGGTTGACCTCAGACAACAGTATAAAAATAAAAAGCCAGTTCATGACCCCTTTAAATTAAAATGTAAAGTCCACACTAGAGGTTTGCTGTCAAGCAAGTAAGGAATAAACTGTAATAAACACCAAATGTCACATGATGATTAAAAAAAACGGACTCACCCTAAAGGCTTCGGTTTGTGTGTGTCTAAAGAGTGCAGCTGACAGCGTTTGTTCTTTTTACTCTTGGGGATGGAATCAATTATGTTGTTTAACTTTGACCTGCAACAAAGGAATAAAAAACACGTTAAATAAAAGACAACAGCTAAATTATACAGGAAAAAAAACAAAGTTCATAACTATTCAAACGGCATATCCTTTATATTCGAGATAGATACACCAATAGAAAACTATAACCAACCTAATCAATGGACAAAATCAACCCCCGCCCTACATTTTGTTCTTGTTCAGGAAGTCACATTAGGGAATAAATGACAATCACAACTTTCATTTCATGCCGACTTTAAATTTAGATTGGATAGTCAGGCTGATGATGACTATTATAATATTTTCCCTGCCCATCATTCCACCAAAATTACCATGTTTTTCTTTGGAATAACTTGCACTAATTAAAAATCACACACACACACACTATAAGAACAATAACATTTAATAAGAAAGTAAATGGCGTCAATCTTGATTTTGTGCTTACTTCAGCTGGTCTGGAAACATTAGGCAAACGTTAAACAGTGTTGGCAGCACTTACCCATGAACATAAAAGAGTGTGTAGAGTTTCCTGGGGTCAGTGAGACATGCGCGTGTCACTGACAGCACTCCGGAGGATCCCACGGTGAGGGGTTCCAGCGCAAAGTACCCAGAGTCTGTGAGCTGAGAGAACAGGTGCTCCACACTGCGCCGGCAGCCCACGCACGGCACCGACTGAGACAGAGCGCTGATGACCTCACGTGACATCACCATCAGTGCCATGTTCAGGTCCTGCTGCTTTAGCATACTGTGATGCTGGTGGACAAAACACAAAAAGCCCTAAAAAATCTGACTCACTATCACTTTGTTTGCACCTTGTGCCTCTGTCAAGCTGGAAAAGTGATTCAATTTGTACGTACACACACACACGGGCTGTCCAAATTATTAACGCATTTAACACACTTGCCCCAATGACCCTAAAATTCAAGATATTGGGGCAAAAATGCCCCAAAATATGTGTATTTTGCACTCTTGATATTTTAGAGTGTCACCCCTACATTGCTGTGCACTTTTTTTCTGCATCATGGCTGATATGTGGTTTGTATCACCAAAAGATTCCCTGAGTTTTTGTATTTTTGCGTATCTCCCATTCATTTCCTATGTCTGTCATTTTTGACCGCTAAGGAGACAAGTGACTATTTTTTTCCCGACCCTTTAACATAATCAAATCATCTCCATGATTTTTTTGTGTGTTCACATAGCTAATGCGACAAAAGTCACCAAGTTTCATCCCATTCCGATGAAGCAAAAAAAAAATTACATTTCAAAATGTAAAATGTTTCGGTCATTTTTGACCGAAGAGGACCAGAGGGTTAAATTAACGAATAAATTAGGGTGTGTCCGAATCCACTAGTTTAACAACAGAAAAAAATGGTCTGCGGGCTGTACCTCGTCTCTTAATGAGTCATGGGTGTGTTTTGGGCGTAACGTGCAATAAACCAATCAGAGTCTCATCTCCCATTCCCTTTAAAAGCCAGTTGTGCTCGCACCATGGCGGATTCACTATTTGCATTGTGGGCGGTAAGACTGAACGCTTCTCCAGAGATGAACCCTTTTATTCTTAATATTTAGAAATGTTTGTGCTGCTACGCGTCCCTGTGTGTGTAATAATCAGAGTGTTTGCGTGTTGTGCACCGCCTATAGGCTCATATTACTAACACACCCTTTAAATAACAAAAAATAACAAAAAAACACATCGTTTCCTTTAAATAAATATTACATATATTTTCCATTAAGGGTGAAATATGACCCCAGGCATGTTCTTGACAGGTTTTCAACAATGAGAATTGGAAAATGTCACCATTTACCTCAATAAACTGCTTAATTTGTGAACTGTTGATCTGATAGCTATCAAAATCCAGAATACTGTCAGGAAACTCCATCACCATCTGAAACATAAACATGCATAATCAAAATAACACAAAACTTCTTCCAACATAACACTGTCTGTGACTTAAGTTTGCTTTCAGAAAGCATATATAAAAGGAACATAAAAACACTTGGTATTTCATGGTACTTGGCAAACCTCTAAAACTGGTTTAAATGTATTGGTCAATAAAATACGCAAATTGACAGATGAACCATGCACAATAGGTTTCATATCATATCAACTAAAGATGGCAAGTGAAACCAATGAAATGATCTTACAGTGAGTGTGTCATCGATGTACAAGGGAATCTGGCGTGCAAGAAAAACATAGTCCTCTTCCCCGTCCCTGCAGACAGCCACCAGACGTGCCATGTCTTTGTCCAGATCTGCCTGTAAGTGTGAGGACAGAGTCTCAGTTAGCAGACCCTAAGAATCCGAAAGGTCATCCGGCAAAAACCAAAGCATTTGAGTGGTTTGGCCCGCCTTAATTTTATATTTTATTACTGGGCTGTGATTGTGAATATGCGCTCCACACTATACTGGATTAATTCAAACAAATTGGATATCCCACACTTCATTTTACCCCTAAATGAAGAACGAAAAAGGTATATGATATAGAAGTATATTGGGGGCCTTTAGCGTCTGGTTTAAAGGTGCAGTGTGTAATATTTATGAGGATCTATTGACAGAAATGCAATATAATATACATAACTATGTTTTCAGTGGTGTATAAAGACCGTTATGTTTTATTACCTTAGAATGAGTCATTTCTATCTACACACACCGCGGGTCCCCTTAGAGTGAAATCGCCATTTTGCGCCGCCATGTTTCTACAGTAGCCCTAAACGGACAAACTGCCCTACAGAGCGCTAGTCACTCTCTGCTGTCTCATACGATGACATTTTTGTCCTGTGTTGGCCACCGTAGCTTCTCTATGTGCTTCGAAAGGGAGGGGTGAGCGGTGACCGTTTGCAATCCACAACCTCACCACTAGATGCTGCTAAAATCCACACACTGCACCTTTAAGACATGCTTTTTTTGGGTGGTAAATAATGGCGCAAATACCAGGGGCTTGTACCATGATGGTAAGCTGAACAAACTCAGGGTTACAGGATTAGTTTCGAGTTGACAAAACCAAACCAATCTATTCAGGCTTTGTTGTTACCATGACGCTGATCATCAGCTTTCTCTGTCAACTCAGACTTTGATCCGGAGTTCGTAAAGCGCATGCACATGAAAGTGTGACATCAGTAGTGAACAGCCAATCACATGCCTTTCAACACAGAGAAAGTGTGATTCACTTCTCACGAGAGAGCCAACCTGATTTAAAACTCTTTTGCAGAAGATTAAGAGATTGAAGTAAAGAATTTAAATGCATTTACACAGAAGAAAATACTTTTCCACGAAAGAGGATAAATAAAGAAAATATCTTGCTCTATCAGTGCAAGTGAAAGTTGCGAAATCAGTTATATATATATATATATATATATATATATATATATATATATATATATATTTGGCTTCACGACGGCCAAACCCCCTCATGGAAGAAGAAACTGTGACAATGAGCGCTTATCAGGGTCAACTAAATGCTGGAAGTATGTGAAGCTCACGGCATAAGCTCCTTGGCCAATGAAAGCTGCTGCGTGAGACTACATAGACGGTACAGTTGCATCATTTGACCAACTAACTGTTTTACAAATACGAGACTTTGTTCATAAAAATTAAGCAAATTTGCTCCACGTTCTTTTCTGACTGATATCATCCTAGGTCTTGAACCTTGATGTTTGTGTTAAAGACTCAATCTCCAAGTTAGTCAACACACTTGCTACTTTGCAGTCTTTACCCTTTGATAATCTGCATAGCAGCTTTAGACCTTAATATTGAAATAGACCAAGGAACATGAACAGGGTTCACTCCTCATCTCTTTTTGCCATATTATAGTCCATTGCTAAAGTGCAAACACCGTGTGCCTTCCCAGCAGCCCTTGTAGCTTTGCTAAGGATTATTAGCTTACACATACACTCTTATCTGACTACAGAGGCTTAAACACTTACTATACCCAACTCTACACCCCAGTCCTGAATGAGACACTGACGTACCTGTATCACATTCGCATATATTTGTATACAATCCCCAAATAAATGCAGGAAATCTTTAGAGGTCAAGCCACATAACGATAATGAGCAGCTAAACAACCTCTGAAACATCAAAATACACATTTCAGATTATATTCACATGCAATAAGCGTGATAGTCTGTTGTCATAACAACAATTACATTAATCAGAGCTGTGATAATAGCACTCATGTTCCCTTCGATGACACACATGCTAATAATTAGCCTGCTAGCCAACGAAATGTTCGCGCCTTAAACGAGTCATTTTAAAATATACAGTGTTGTAAATGTTGTAGGGATGCAATGTGAGATGATGTTACAAAATAAACAGACATTTTTGTGTGTCGAACTCGAGTTAGCACACGGCTAACCTGTGAAACTTTTCCAAGCCGATTAGCATGCTAGTTCTGTCAGTTCCTGCGTGAGCAACTTTAAACACAACAAAGCTGTTTTACAGCACGTCACACAGACTGCAAATGTGCTTTTAACATAACACAAGATATTTGAATTCAAAAGTGTGCTGTTAAAGGTCTACTTCGACTGACGGACGGACTCCCTCAGCATTAACTCCGCATTTATCCTCCCCGTAACGTCTCTTTTCAGCCGTTATTGTACTCAAAACAGCGTCTAAATGCACAAATATCAATCTGCAGCTGTCCTACCCACCTGTTCTCGACAGTTGCTTTCTTTTTTTGGACAAAAACAAACAAGTGCGACAGAGGCGTATGTGGCAGGCGAATGTTCTGTGACCCTTGGCCCCCCTGATACGTCAGAAAGTAGTTCCGGGCTCGGAGGGCTTGAAGTGACGTGTGCAGTTTGATTGACACATGGGTGGAGCAGAGATTCTTCTTCTTCTGTGGATTTACTGGCTGGTTGCAAACCAATAAAAGGAGATCATTTTGAGCATAATTTACTTTTGGGTAGATATGATATGCTAACTTCATCTAAAACTTTTTTATTATTCTTTTATAATTAGTGTGCATGCAGTTGTTATGATCGCATATTAGTTTATATATTATTTCATTAATTAAAATAGTTTTATGACTTAATATTAATTAAAAGTTTAATGAAAAGACTTTGGAATATTATTAAACAATTTTCCTAATTATTATGCATGCAGTTTCTATCGCATATTAGTTGATATATTATTTCATTAATTAAAAATAAAAATATTTAGCATATAGTTTTGACATAATATTAATTTAGTTAAAACATAACTATTGTAAAAATATTTAATTATGCATATTTGTTTAAAATGCAATATCATTAATATTCATTAAAAGTTTAATGAAAAGACGTTGGAATATTATTAAACAATTTTCCTAATTATTATGCATGCAGTTTGTATCGCATATTAGTTGATATTTTAATGCATCTAAATTTTAATTCAATTAAAAACTACATGAAAATAAAAATATTTTACATATTTTATGACATAATATTAATTTAGTTAAAATACTTTGGAATATTAGCAAACATCAGTATTGTAAAATTATTTCATTATGCATATTTGTTTAAAATGCATTTTCGAAATATTTTTCATGCGGTTTTATGACATAATATTAATTAAAAGTTTAATGAAAAGACTTTCTAATGATTATTTATGCAGTTGTTATGATTGCATATTAGTTGATATATTAATTCATTAATTTAAAAAAAACTACATGAAAATAAAAATATTTTGCATATAGTTTATGACATAATATTCATTTAGTTAAAAGACTTTGGAATATTAGCAAACATCAGTATTTTTTTTATTATTTTATAATTAGTATACACTCACCTAAAGGATTATTAGGAACACCCGTTCAATTTCTCATTAATGCAATTATCTAATCAACCAATCACATGGCAGTTGCTTCAATGCATTTAGGGGTGTGGTCCTGGTCAAGACAATCTCCTGAACTCCAAACTGAATGTCAGAATGGGAAAGAAAGGTGATTTAAGCAATTTTGAGCGTGGCATGGTTGTTGGTGCCAGACGGGCCGGTCTGAGTATTTCACAATCTGCTCAGTTACTGGGATTTTCACGCACAACCATTTCTAGAGTTTACAAAGAATGGTGTGAAAAGGGAAAAACATCCAGTATGCGGCAGTCCTGTGGGCGAAAATGCCTTGTTGATGCTAGAGGTCAGAGGAGAATGGGCCGACTGATTCAAGCTGATAGAAGAGCAACTTTGACTGAAATAACCACTCGTTACAACCGAGGTATGCAGCAAAGCATTTGTGAAGCCACAACACGCACGACCTTGAGGCGGATGGGCTACAACAGCAGAAGACCCCACCGGGTACCACTCATCTCCACTACAAATAGGAAAAAGAGGCTACAATTTGCACGAGCTCACCAAAATTGGACAGTTGAAGACTGGAAAAATGTTGCCTGGTCTGATGAGTCTCGATTTCTGTTGAGACATTCAGATGGTAGAGTCAGAATTTGGCGTAAACAGAATGAGAACATGGATCCATCATGCCTTGTTACCACTGTGCAGGCTGGTGGTGGTGGTGTAATGGTGTGGGGGATGTTTTCTTGGCACACTTTAGGCCCCTTAGTGCCAATTGGGCATCGTTTAAATGCCACGGCCTACCTGAGCATTGTTTCTGACCATGTCCATCCCTTTATGACCACCATGTACCCATCCTCTGATGGCTACTTCCAGCAGGATAATGCACCATGTCACAAAGCTCGAATCATTTTAAATTGGTTTCTTGAACATGACAATGAGTTCACTGTACTAAAATGGCCCCCACAGTCACCAGATCTCAACCCAATAGAGCATCTTTGGGATGTGGTGGAACGGGAGCTTCGTGCCCTGGATGTGCATCCCACAAATCTCCATCAACTGCAAGATGCTATCCTATCAATATGGGCCAACATTTCTAAAGAATGCTTTCAGCACCTTGTTGAATCAATGCCACGTAGAATTAAGGCAATTCTGAAGGCGAAAGGGGGTCAAACACAGTATTAGTATGGTGTTCCTAATAATCCTTTAGGTGAGTGTACATACAGGTTTTATGATTGCATATTTGTTTAAATATTATTCAACCCAAAGACTGCATAACATATTTGTTTAAAATGCATCATTTTACAATTATTTTTCATATGGTTTTATGACTTAATATTCTTTAAAAGTTTAATGAAAAGACTTTGGAGTAAACATTTTTCCTAATTCTTTTGCATGCAGTTGTTATGATCGCATATTAGTTGATATATTAATTAATTAATTAAAAGGCTACATTAAAAACTACATGAAAATAAAACTATGTTGCATGTAGTTTTATGGCATGATATTAATTTAGTTAAAAGACTTCGGAATATTAGCAAAACATCAGTATTTTTCTAATTATTATGCATGCAACTTTAAAATGTTGATATTAAAAGTCTACATGGAATATTTTTAATCCATTTACCACACAGGACTATGTAAAAAAAGATAATAGAAATAATGGCCAATTAGAGCATATAAAAAGACAAAAATCATCTGAAATGAAATCATCCCATTTGATATATAATACACATACAGTAACAGCATATTTACAAATAACACATTCAATTTTATTTGCACTTTTGCAAACAATTTATATATACATCATATTTCACAGCAGTTGAGACGAGCGAGCCATTCAGAAAACTAAAATTAAATGAAAAGGTGTTTACCAGAACTTAATGGTTATTTTATTTATATGCAAAATGAATATGATTGAGCTGTTGACGAACATATACAGGAGCAAAACACTCACAGCTAAAGCATCGCTGCTGTTCAGCGTGTCTATGAACACATTGGTCAAACCCGTCATGAGATTCGCCAGCAGGAAATACAACAGCTGGTTCCGGTTAACAGACTGAACGAGGCATAATGCATCCACGTCGCCTCTCGTTTTATCTGACTTCTTCTTTTGATACGGATACCACGATGCAGACACAAGTGAAAAATTAGAGATAACTTTAGAGAAAAGTAACACTAAATCCCCAATGCTTAAACACGACAGAAAGAGCACGGCTTGTGCAACAGTCCAAATACAGAAGGAAAGATTGGCCATTCTGCGGGAAACTGGCTCGGTGCATGTCTGGCACACGTATAAAGCGCAGAATAACCCGAAGCTGGTCAACAGAAGGTTACGGATCGCTCCGATCCAGTCCTGAACTGAAGCTCTGCTCTGCATGAGGTAGCGGCCAACCTGAACCCCAGCCATGTAGATGGCTATATAACCCACGACTGAGAAGATCCCCTCTTTGTTTTCCTGCAGAAAGCCTGTGCGCTCATCACTGCGGATGAGGAAGGCCTTCAGACCTGTCGTCTCTAAGATAACCTGGTACGCTCCACCGATGAGCAGAGCGAGAAGCCACGAGGAGCTCACAGGAAAGAGAGCCAGAAGTGCAGACGCCACCACTCGGACGATGGCGAGCGTGAAAAAGAAGTTCCAGTGAACCCCGTACTCCGTCACATGTTCGTGGTATCCGGATGACTTGACGCTTGCAAGTCTCACGAACCCTAACAGTACCAAAGGCCAGACGGAAACAGACTGTTTTAGCACATGACCGATCTTCGAGCCTTGTATGGGCTTTCCTCTTGCCTCGGCACACACCAGTGCATTAGCCATCACGTACGCTCCCACACCGAAATCCATCACCCCTGTTCCATACGTCTCAGTCTTTGCGTAGCGTCTTGGGAACACACTAAAATCAACAGCCAAAATGCTGATAGCGGTCTTCACGTTGACCAGAACGCGGAAGACGGTTACAAACGGGACCATGTTGGATTCTACTCTGCTCCGCACAAACCTGTCAATCGCACTGGAGAGGGAACCTTGCTTTCTGTTCTTGTACACAAGGCTCAGGACGGCGAAGTCAACCGCGGCGATGCCCATGATGACAAAGTGAAGGATGTCGCTCAGTGCGGTGCACGACAGGACCAAAGGCATTATCAGTGTCGTGAAGTCCAAGAGGAGATGAGCTGCCCAGGAGAACGGGAGGACGCCTTTTCCCAGGTGGAACACTATCAGGAAGAGACCTCGGCTGAGGAAACACAGCGGCGCTAAGAGAGATCCCAGAGAAACCTCCGTCAGACTGGTTCCATTGAGATTGCTGACGAATGCGACTTTCTCGTCTGGTGACGCCATTGTCTGCAAAAAGAAACAAACACATTTTATTTAGTTATAAAACATAGTGTACACATATACAGTACCAGTCAAAATGACAGCCTGCTTTTATTTGATCAAAATGTTTAAAATTCTGAAATATTATTGCAATTTTAAATTTAATATGCTTAAAAACATAATTTATTTCTGTGACGCAAAGCATCCTTACTCCAGTCTTCAGTGTCACATGATCCTTCAGAAATCATTCTAATATGGTGATTTGGTTATATTTTTTCAGGATTCTTTAATGAATAAAAAGTAAAAAACAACAGCATTTATTTAAAATATATTTTTTTTGTAACAATATACACTAACATTCAAACGTTTGGGGTCAGTATTAAAAAAAGGAAAAAAAATACAAAGAAATTAATATTTTTATTCAGCAAGGATGTGTTAAATTTATAAGAAGTGCTTTTTTTATATTTATTTATACACTTATTGTTATAAAATATTCTTTTTAACTTTTTTTTCATCAATGAATCCTGAAAAAGTAGGTTCCAAAAAAATATTAAGCTGAAAATATTAAGATAATAAATAAATTTCTGAAGGGTCATGTGACACTGAAGACTGGAGTAATGATGCTGAAAATTCAGCTTTGATCACAGGAATAAATTACACTTTACTATATATTCACATAGTAAACAGTTCCTTTATATTGTAATAATATTTCACAATTTTGCTGTTTTTTTCTGTATTTTTTTGATCAAATAAATGCAGTCTTGAGCATAAGAGACTTCTTTCAAAAGGGTGCTAATAATCTCAAAATTACAAAATATTGTCTGATTCTCCTGGTAGTGAAAATATAAAGGATAAAGCAACCTAAAATGGACCATGTAGTTTTGATCTCTAAAGTTTATGTGCAAATAATCCCAGATATTAAAGCAATTTAATCAAAGCCATTGTATAATAGAAAATGTGACTTACCTCTTCCTGTGGGATGTGTTTAGACTACAGAAACCACATTACAGCAGTGGCCTGTCAGGATAAACCGGTTTAACACACTAAACAGGGACTCCTATTATCATTGCTTTATTTGTATATTTTTTATTAAATATTAGAAATACACATTCCTCTAATAGATCGTTTACTCTTCCGTAATAATCCTCAGTTTATAACAAAGTATCGTCGCACATTGGCATCAGGATGTTTTCCGCGTTGGGCGTGGCTTACAGGAACACGTCACTGTATGGGCAGGTGCGCCTAAAATGACGTTCCTGCGTGCGCGTGTCCGTACAACAGCCGGCGGTGTGAGTCGCGCGCGGGTGGGAGTTTTGTCCTTCACTCAGAAATCTCTTCATGGCTTAAAAAACATAAAATAACTCACATAATGGCAGAGATATAAAAGAGTAAATACCGCGAAACGCGTCTTTATTAAGTTTACAGTCATGGCGAATGTTAAACAGAAGCTTTTATTCCGAAATAAAGACGTTTCGACCGTTAACGGCTCTGACGGGACACTCAGGAGTTTTGAAAAAGCTGGAAAACCAAATCGATCGAAGGAAAAGGTACACTAACTTTATTTTACCTCAGTTTTTCTTTGTGTATATCGAAGTATAAGAGGGAAATTTTATCATCGACAAACAAGACTTGTTAGAGTTAAACTGACAAACTGGACATTACAAAAAAAGTACCGTATCGTGGTGGTATCAAATAGTAATACCGTGGTACTGAATTTATGCCATGTCTGTGTACCATAATATTTACATGGTAGGCAACTTCAAATGTTACCATGGTATTACAAATTTTACTATGGTAAGTTACCATGTCCAAAAAACATGGTAGTACAATGGGTATGCATAAGTATTCATCGTTTTCTCATTTTACCATCTCTCTCTCTCTCTCTCTCTCTCTCTCTATACACTCACCTAAAGGATTATTAGGAACACCATACTAATACTGTGTTTGACCCCCTTTCGCCTTCAGAACTGCCTTAATTCTACGTGGCATTGATTCAACAAGGTGCTGAAAGCATTCTTTAGAAATGTTGGCCCATATTGATAGCATAGCATCTTGCAGTTGATGGAGATTTGTGGGATGCACATCCAGGGCACGAAGCTCCCGTTCCACCACATCCCAAAGATGCTCTATTGGGCTGAGATCTGGTGACTGTGGGGGCCATTTTAGTACAGTGAACTCATTGTCATGTTCAAGAAACCAATTTGAAATGATTGGAGCTTTGTGACATGGTGCATTATCCTGCTGGAAGTAGCCATCAGAGGATGGGTACATGGTGGTCATAAAGGGATGGACATGGTCAGAAACAATGCTCAGGTAGGCCGTGGCATTTAAACGATGCCCAATTGGCACTAAGGGGCCTAAAGTGTGCCAAGAAAACATCCCCCACACCATTACACCACCACCACCAGCCTGCACAGTGGTAACAAGGCATGATGGATCCATGTTCTCATTCTGTTTACGCCAAATTCTGACTCTACCATCTGAATGTCTCAACAGAAATCGAGACTCATCAGACCAGGCAACATTTTTCCAGTCTTCAACTGTCCAATTTTGGTGAGCTCGTGCAAATTGTAGCCTCTTTTTCCTATTTGTAGTGGAGATGAGTGGTACCCGGTGGGGTCTTCTGCTGTTGTAGCCCATCCGCCTCAAGGTTGTGCGTGTTGTGGCTTCACAAATGCTTTGCTGCATACCTCGGTTGTAACGAGTGGTTATTTCAGTCAAAGTTGCTCTTCTATCAGCTTGAATCAGTCGGCCCATTCTCCCCTGACCTCTAGCATCAACAAGGCATTTTCGCCCACAGGACTGCCGCATACTGGATGTTTTTCCCTTTTCACACCATTCTTTGTAAACTCTAGAAATGGTTGTGCGTGAAAATCCCAGTAACTGAGCAGATTGTGAAATACTCAGACCGGCCCGTCTGGCACCAACAACCATGCCACGCTCAAAATTGCTTAAATCACCTTTCTTTCCCATTCTGACATTCAGTTTGGAGTTCAGGAGATTGTCTTGACCAGGACCACACCCCTAAATGCATTGAAGCAACTGCCATGTGATTGGTTGATTAGATAATTGCATTAATGAGAAATTGAACAGGTGTTCCTAATAATCCTTTAGGTGAGTGTGTGTGTGTGTGTATATATATATATATATATATTTATATACACACACACATTTCTTTGCAGATTTATTAACATTGTAAAAATAACAATACACATTTTATTTTTAAAGGACGTAATTAAAAAAAAAGTTAATAAGTAATTATATTAATCTTAACAATAACTGTTATTAAAGTGATTTACTGTGATTAAATCTAATCACTATGAACAGGCTTGTTTTTCCGGCGTTACCTCATTTGCATGTTCATTGACGTGGCTCGTGTTGTCATTGGCGGATTATTGCCATTAATCTGAAGAAGGCCATGCTCGGATTATTCCGCAGGTTTGCCTAATCTGAGCATGCGCACAAAACTACTTTATGTTAGGCTCTCCTTTTTGGCATAACTTTATATGACGTTAAGGGATCCTACAACCTGTCCAGGAGACAATATATTAAATTGTGTTCATGTGTTTTGATATGTTCATTAGTCTAATAAAGTTGCACTATTAAAGGTCACCCTCAGGTCTTGTTTACTGTTAGGTGTGTATAGTGCAGATGGTTTGTTGTGCCATGCAGATACAGTCTTCATCTCATTTTTTTCGGAGCCATTATGATTCATGCATTATCTTCAGTGCTGGTGCCACTCGGAAAGTTCCCCGCAGTTGAAATAGGATCATGTTAAAATCTATGGGAATCTGTAATTTTGTTATTGATCTATATGTGATCTCTGTACACAAACCAAAGTCTGTCTTACCATTTTTTGTTTTTAAGTTCATCACTCAGATTTCTCCAAGTAGTCGTGCTGAAGTTAACCTGTGTTTGTTATTGGATTAGGAGCAGGCCTGTCCAGCAGACAGTGTGTACTGTGTATTATTAGCTTGTCTTCAGCATGTCCTGACCCGTCTCAACACATGCTGTCAAGTAGATTCACAGCAGAATCGGAGGAAGGATGTGCAATTACATTACTCCGTCTTTACCCGATATTCATAATTTTCTTGACAAAGGCGTGTTATATTTGGATAATGTTGTTTTTACTCTTGTCGCTGATTAGGTGCATTTGCTTGCAAGCATCTTTCAAGTGAGGAATAGTATGATGTCAGAAATATGGCATTTATATTATGTTGCAGATAAATATGGCTCTTTCCTTTGATGTCATGCATAAACACAGCTGACATAAAACAGGCTTAATGATGATATTGTTTGTGTGACATGCCATGAGCTTTGAATGGATGTGTTTAAATTATACTGTTTTTAATTAAATTTAGGGATGCACAATATTTCGGCCACTATGTCGGTATCGGCTGATATTAATAATAATAATAATAATATGTTTATTTTTTATAGCACCTTTCAAGAACCCAAGGTCGCTTCACAATGGAGTACAAGAGTACAATCAATTTACAATCAGAAAGACAGTCAGCCTGTTCGTTATAGCAAATAAACAAGCAGGTGTACAACAAATAACTACAGATAGACAACAACAACAAAGAAGAAGTTATAGAATCAAAGAGAACATTAATACAATAAGTAGTCATGTAGCATAACATGAAGAAGTGTGAGATCACTTGAAGGCAGAAAAGGTGAGAGAAAGATGATTTACTGAGCAAAGAGAATAGATGAGTTTTAAGTTGGGACTTAAAAGTCTGGAGAGTAGGTGCGTTACAGGGGCAGCTTATTCCATAGTTTAGGGTCAATAACACTAAAAGCCCTTCCTCCCACAGTAGAGCGTTTCAACTTAGGTACGACAAGCAGGTTTTCATTGCTGGATCTGAGGGTCCGGGCAGGAACATATGGTTGCATTAACTCAGCAAGGTATTGTGGTGCAGGGCCATGACTGGCTTTATAGACTAAAACTAAGAGTTAAACTGGATATGACTGGCCACAGGAAGCCAGTGAAGTTGGTTGAGGATGGGAGTGATGTGTACAGATTTTTTGTTAAATGTTAGGGCTCGAGCAGCAGAGTTTTGCACCATTTGGAGGCGATGTATGTCTTTAATAGGTAAGCCGCTGTATAAGGCATTACAGTAGTCCAATCTGGAGGCTATAAAAGCGTGAATAACAGTTTCAGCATCGCTAAAGTTAAGGGAGCGGCGGATACGAACAATATTTCGCAAGTGGAAAAAGCATGATTTAACTGTCTGACCAATATGTGAGTCGAAAGATAACGTGGAGTCAAGCAATACTCCCAGTTTTTGAAGGTCTAATCTGGACACCAGATTAGGGATGCATGATTTTTAAATTATATTGTTTTTAATTAAATTTAGGGATGCACA
Organism: Rhinogobio ventralis; assembly: GCA_039654625.1. Lineage (NCBI taxonomy): Eukaryota > Metazoa > Chordata > Actinopteri > Cypriniformes > Gobionidae > Rhinogobio > Rhinogobio ventralis. The sequence continues at coordinate 2,189,424 of CM077194.1, forward strand.
ATATTTCGGCCACCATATCGGTATTGGCTGATATTAGGGATGCATGATATTTAAATTATATTGTTTTTAATTAAATTTAGGGATGCACAATATTTCGGCCACTATGTCGGTATCGGCTGATATTAGGGATGCATGATTTTTAAATGTATAGGCTGATATATGTTCTTTTTTAATGTTATCGTTATAATTATATAAAAAATGTATATTAAAGAAAAAATATGGATTTATCGGCTGATTTATCGGTTATCAGCTTTTAAATATAAAGAATTATCAGTTATTGGTATCAGCCAAAATTTTCATATCGGTGCATCACTAATTAAATTTGTAGTAATGTTGTGCAAAACAGCATCAGGGCTTGCACAATGAAATTGAATTGGATTGCTGCATCAGTACAGTGAGTGGAACCTATTCTTTTTGAATGCATGCTCTGAGCAGATTTATTTGCATTGCGCAGGTAAATGGACTGAAAGACAAAGCCCAGGGCCTCGGGAAACCTCTCAATGATTCGCTGGAGGGGGAAATCAGAGACTTTCTCATCAATGAAGCTGAGCTTCACACGTACGATGACCTCACTAAAGTCAACCCGGTTACCCCTTCTACAGGTACAGTGTGTGTGTTGTGCAAATGCACTTGGGGACAGGTTTGTGTGATTTATGTAAGTGACAATATTGGTCAACTATCAGCATTGACCATATTGTAAGTAAATAATGTCAAGATTTGTTTTCCCCCAATTCAGATGGTATGCTATTCTTTCTGCATTTTGATTGCCTGATTTCAGTTTTAGAATGTGAAATTTTAGATTGGAGCTTGTATTCTAATTCATAATATCAACCATCCCATCAATATCAACATATCATCACATCAATATCAACATATCACATCAAAAATAACCATCACTTTATACAATACAGATCAAAGCATGCTGCCTCGCACTCACATGCATCCAGCCTCACACACACATGCGCATGTACACGCATGCCGTCTCGCACACACACACTCTCCTCTCACCGCCATTTAACACTAGCGCATGAAGCGCGTATGTGACGAATGATGTCAGAGAAACGTCAGTAGGCTATAATCGATTAATTTCAACAGCCGTACGTCTAACCTGCCTAAGGTCTATAGTGTCATTATCCAGCCCAATTAAGTTCAAATTGTTTTCATCCGATAATGTCAGTGCAGTTAAATAGATATTACTGATAATGAATTGTCTTTTAACCCCCTTTCAAATCTCTACTTACAAGACTTTAACAAAGTAATACAAGAAACATTAATTATTCGTTTTCCTTATCTTATATGTGACCCTGGATGGCAAAACCAGTCATAAGGGTCAATTTTCCGAAACTGAGATTTATACATCATCTGAAAGCTCAATTATTATTCAGTCGCGTCTGTTTCTGTTTTTTTGTAGTCTCAGGACATTAGCCTATTGCATAACATTTAGAAAGAACAATCATTTCTATACATTTTCCAACAAAAATACGACCTGAGCAGCTTTAGCACTCTCTCCAGTGACAGTCCGAATAGTTATATTTTCAGTCAGAGAAACCGAGGAAGCTCCCGAAAACTTTTGGCACGACTGATGTATTGTTAACTATTGCCACAAATATACCCGTGTGACTTATGACTGGTTTTGTGGTCCAGGGTCACATATTTCTAGCCCTTCTGCTATTGTGAGTCGCTGTTTAATTTCTGCTGTGGTGTTTTGTGTGTTCGGCAGTGCTGAAATGTCTGCAGGCCAGGTACAGCGCAAAGGTTTTCTACACACATGCTGGCTGTACGCTAGTCGCCCTCAACCCCTTCCAACCCATCCCTCACCTGTACTCTCTGGATGTGATGAAGGAATATCACTCCGCCCCTCAGCCTCAGGTAAACACGTGATGACATGAACAAGTCTATCAGTACATCTCCTACATAAAAATGTAGAAGTTACAAATACTTTGGTGTGGAAGCCATAAATACCTTGAGTTTATATGGTCATATGTTGGGCTGGGTGGTTTGATGCTTCATGCCATGCAGAGGTAGATGTAAACGGTGCAGTAAGTGATTTCTGAAAAACGCTGTTGAAAGTGGATTGGACCGAGCACCACAACCCACTTGTAGCCAATCAGCAATAGGGGGCGTGTCCACTCATGATGGTGAGGAGGGAGAGTGAGCCAATCAGCAGTAGGGGGCGTGTCCACTCATGATGGTGAGGAGAGAGAGTGGGCCAATCAGCAGTAGGGGGCGTGTCCACTCATGATGGGGAGGAGAGAGAGTGAGCCAATCAACAGCAGGGGGTGTGTCCACTCATGATGGGAGGAGAGAGAGTGAGCCAATCAGCAGTAGGGGGTGTGTCCACTCATGATGGGAGGAGAGAGAGAGTGAGGCAATCAGCAGTAGGGGGTGTGTCCACTCATGATGGGGAGGAGAGAGAGTGAGCCAATCAGCAGTAGGGGGCATGTCCACTCATGATGGGGAGGAGAGCTAGAGTGAGGAAATCAGCAGTAGGGGGCATTCCCACTCAAGATGGGGGAAGGAGACGGAGTGAGTAAGAGAGAGATTTGAAGAAAGACTGTAGAAAGAGAAATGGCTGAGAGACATCACAAAAGAGAAAAGCTCAGAGGAAAAATCGCTGGAAAAAAAGGGTCAAATGATCAGACAAGGACTTTAGGACCTGCGTTAACTTTAGAAAAGATTTCCAGCTTTGGAGAGAAATTAGAGAGCGAGATGGCCTGAAAGAGGTTGTGTTGTTTTTGCTCCATACATGAGTAACATTGGATTTGCTGTTTCACAAAACCAAGATATGCTGTTGTTGTGATGTTAGCTATAATAACATTACTGCTTGTAATAGATATTCTTCTAATAGACATTACTGCTTGAGTATGTAATACAGAAAATATTTATTGGTTAAATTGTTGTTGAATTAAGCAAAAATGACTACATTGTGATTATGACCATAACCATGATATATGTAAAGTTGCTCGTACCATAATATAAGGTTTTGGTCATACCACCCACACCTCTATGTTGTCTTTTGAAACTAGAGATCTGTACAGTTAATGCATAACAGATGACAGGATGATGTTTAGCCGTCTGTCTGCCTTTTGTCATAGCGGCAGACAGTGTCAAAACAATGTTTGCACACCTGGTCTGTTCAGTGTGCTGCAGGTTCTGTGGGATTCAATATAAAGCTAATGAGTCAGTCTTTAACTTTGTATATTTAAAATGGCATCGAACAATCTACAATGTTTTTGTTACGTCTTTTGGTCAACAGCTGCCATTAATTTGTGCAAAAGTAAAATACAAACTATGAGTTTGGACCTTTTCGCATTTACGCCATGTTTATTTTAACATCTGAGAATGTTAATGGAAAAATAGCAAAGTTGGATATAAATAAACTGAGGTCACTCTAGATTATATTAACTAGCATTTAATGGTCATTTCCTGGGATTATATTATATACACTAGGGGTGTAACGGTACACAAAACTGACGGTTCGGTACATACCTCGGTTTTGAAGTCAGGGTTCGGTACAGCAGGGGAGAGAAAACAACTAAATATAATATTAAATACTTTTTTTGTTTATTAAACTGGTTTACGGAAACAAATTTTGTCTGTCCTTAAAGGGTTAGTTCACCCAAAAATGAAAATAATGTCATTTATTACTAACCCTCATGCCGTTCCAGACCCGTAAGACCTCCGTTCATCTTCGGAACACAAATGAAGATATTTTCGTTGAAATCCGATGGCTCAGAAAGGCCTCCATTGGCAGCAATGACATTTCCTCTCTCAAGATCCATAAAAGGAACTAAAGATGTCGTTACAAAGTCCATCTCACTACAGTGGTTCTACAATAATTTTATGAAGCGACGAGAATAGTTTTTGTGCGCAAAAAAAACAGAAATAACGACTTATATAGTGATAGCCGATTTCAAAACACTGCTTCCTGAAGCTTCAGAGCGTTATGAATCAGCGTATCGAATCATGATCCGAACCGCTGATTCGATACGCTGATTCATAACGCTCCGAAGCTTCCGGAAGCATTGTTTTGAAATCGGCCATCACAAGTCATTATTTAGTTTTTTTTGCGCACAAAAACTATTCTCATTGCTTTTTTAATTTTTGTAAAAATTATTGTAGAACCACTGTAGTGAGATGGACTTTTTAACGACATCTTTAGTTCCTTTTATGGATCTTGAGAGAGGAAATGTCATTGCTGCCAATGGAGGCCTTTCTGAGCCATCGGATTTCAACAAAAATATCTTCATTTGTGTTCCGAAGATGAACGGAGGTCTTACGGGTCTGGAACGGCACGAGGGTGAGTAATAAATAACATTATTTTCATTTTTGGGTGAACTAACCCTTAAAATGAATTCAATTAGAACTAAAAGTTTCTTAAAGATAAAAAAAAAAAATCTGCTAATGCTGTGAAGTGTAAACTATATAGGGAGCCCTTACTTGCACATTACTATAATAAAGTTTAACAGCAGAGCCTAATTTTTAAACATAATAATCAACACTAAAATAACACATAGTATGCAAACATGTAAACTTCACATTAGGCAGGTTGTGCATTAGCCTAACTTCTAAATATTTATAAAATTATGTTTTTACTACAATTCGTTGTTGAAATATAATTATTTATACACAGTGGCTGTCATTTTCTTGACAGATTCATTTAAACACATTCATTAAATAATCCAGACATCAGTAACGGGTTCAGTAGAATATAATGAATATATAGGCTAATATAATGCATATATTTAGTGAAAGAGTTGATTTCTCTAGTGAACTAAAAGCTGTGGACACTGAGTGACTTCTGAGGTAAATGTGATGCTACAGGACATTGTTCTCAAGCTGTTTTATTGATGTCTTTCCACCGTTGAAACACTGATTGAGCGATTACATGACATGATATGTTTCAGTAAGTTGTAATGTATCCTCAACATACCTTCAGATGTTAATTCATGTTTATTCTTTAGGAAGAGATGATCGCGTTCACTCGCGCGCCGCGCTGCCGCTTGAACTGACGCGCTTACACAGTGATCTGTCACGTCAAATTAAAGGGTGTCAACTGCATTTATCGTTTGAATTTCGTGATAAAATGGACTGAATACTTAATATGTTCGTGTGGGAACTCGAACTGAAGTATGTTCCGTTACACCCCTAATATACACTGAAACATTTTCCAGCTCAACCGTTGAACAACAGTGCATGCATGATTGGAAAGCGCTGTCTATCTCTTTGTACACAGGAATTTAAGCCACACATCTTCATCGTAGCAGAAGAGGCTTATAGGAATGTGCAGGGCCAGGTGGAACCCATGAACCAATCGCTGGTCGTCTCTGGAGAGAGTGGAGCTGGGAAGGTAAGTGGTGTTTGAGTGGTGTAGGTTCCTTAATTCATGTTTTCCAATGCATATGTGCTATAAATACTACACAAATATCTCTTCAGACATGGACGTCGCGCTGTCTGATGAAGTATTATGCCACTGTGGCCGCCTCTTCACAGAAGTCCCAGGACACAGTAGAGAAGATAGAAAGACGAGTACTGGACTCCAACCCCCTCATGGAGGCGTTTGGTGAGAAAGACTGAGAGCAGTTGATGCTTTACTCTTGTTTCCATTATGATGGTCAGTGAAATATTCATTACATTCTTTCTAAAAGCCTTTATTTTCCTTTTCCCTTCTTCCCCAGGCAATTCCTGCACATTACGCAACAGCAACAGCAGTCGCTTTGGAAAATACATTCAGCTTCAGCTTAACGGGTCAGTTGTGCTTTCTTTCAGATTCATTGACTTCAGGCACATGAACCTAAAGCGATTGGTTTAAACCAATTTTATAATTCAGCTCTCAGCTGCTGGTTGGGGCGTCAGTGCATACATATCTCTTGGAGAAGACCAGAGTGGCTATCCAAGCACCAAATGAGAGAAATTTTCACATATTCTACCAGGTGAAGTAAAGAGCCTGCGTTCACAGAATACAAATACTACAAAAGACTTTCAGTTCCAGTAATACTATCAGTTGTAATGCCCATTTATGTGTACATCATCTGCAACCATTCTGATGTGTCAGACAGTCAGACAATTGTTTACTTGTGTGTTCATTTGTATGTTTGTTGTTTATTGTTCGTTTGATTTGAAGATGATGAAAGGAGCCACAGAAAAACAGAGACTGGAATGGATGCTGCCTTTGGAACAAGACTTTGCTTGGTTGCCACATGCTGAGAAAACATTAGAAGGCAAGAATTGAAGTTAAATATTTTCAACCCACTTTTGCTCTAGCCCTATGCGAGTATACTGTATGTATGTAGATAAAGATGGACATACACTATATTGCCAAAAGTATTGAGACACCCCTCCAAATCATTGTGTTCAGGTGTTCAATCACTTCATGGCCATAGGTGTATAAATCAAGCACTAGAATGGGTCGCTCTCAGGAGCTCAGTGAACTCAAGCGTGGGACCGTGATGGGTTGCCACCTGTGCAATAAGTCCATTCCTGAAATTTCCTCACTACTAAATATTCTACGCTCAACTGTTAGTGGGATTATAACAAAGTGGAAGCAATTGGGAACAACAGCAACTCAGCCACGAAGTGATAGGCCACGTAAAATCACAGAGTGGGATCAGCGCATGCTGAGGGTCACAGTGCGCAGAAGTCACCAACTTTCTGCAGAGTCAATAGCTACAGACCTCCAAACTTCTGTGGCCTTCAGATGAGCTCAAGAACAGTGCGTAGAGAGCTTCATGGAATGGGTTTCCATGGCCGAGCAGCTCATCCAAGCCTTACATCACCAAGTGCAATGCAAAGCGTGGGATGCAGTGGGGTAAAGCACGCCGCCACTGGACTCTAGAGCAGTGAGACGTGTTCTCTGGAGTGACCAATCACGCTTCTCTGTCTGCCAATCCCATGGATGAGTCTGGGTTTGGCGGTTGCCAGGAGAACGGGACTTGCCTGACTGCATTGTGCCAAGTGTAAAGTTTGGTGGAGGGGGGATTATGGTGTGGGGTTGTTTTTCAGGGGTTGGGCTTGCCCCCTTAGTTCCAGTGAAAGGAACTCTTAATGCTTCAGCATACAAAGACATTTTGGACAATTTCATGCTCCCAACTTTGTGGGAACAGTTTGGGGATGGCCCCTTCCTGTTCCAACTTGACTGTTCCATATTAAACCCTACGGATTAAGAATGGGATGTCATTAAAGTTCATGTGCATGTAAAGGCAGGCGTCCCAAAACTTTTGGCTATATAGTTTACGTATATATCCAACTTTATATAAAGATCTGGGCAATAATATAGTTTCAACATCAGGAATTTGTCTTTTGAAGCATTTCAGGAGGAATTTTAGGAGGCACATTTAATATTTGACATCTTGCATTCTGTTTGTCTGAGCAGAAGACTGTTTGCGAGAGACGGTGGATGCCATGATCAACCTTGGCATTGATGAGGGGAAACGGGCACAGATTTTCAGGGTAAGTTGTGAAATGAGTAAAATTACAACAAAACCTCAATGATGATTGGAGATTAATGGTTTTGGGGGTTTTAGAGACTGATTACACTTGGTGGTTTGGACCAATTAATTAAACTTGTTAAATGACTATGATTTTAATAAGACCTTACTTGTATGAATGGTGGGTGGAGACACTAAATTACGTCACACACTGTTAAGAAATTAACTATTTCTCAGTGCTATTACCCTTGAGGTTCACACACCAAAATAACACAACATAAAATTATGGAAATAAATATTATACTACGTTGTAAAAATTACTCGATTGTTGTCTTTTTGCAAAGATCCTTGCAGGTCTCCTTCAGCTGGGGAATGTGGACTTCAGTCCTGCATCAGAAGAGGCTCAGTCATGTGATCTTGATGGGCACTCCAAAGGTGTGGTGTTTCTGCTGTTTTGTTTATTTAAAAAGCAAAGTTATGTCTGTGAATTAGGTAAGGTGCATACTCCAGACATGATGAGACAAAGTACTATTATGGGTGATGCAAGTTCATGTCTGGGTTGTGTCGTGTCCCAATCGCATTCCTCCTCTCTCACGAGTACTTACCTGTGACTCTTTGCTATATACACACTCTTTTGACACATAAGGGGTCATTATTAAAATATCCTGTAAGTTTCAGAACTCAAAACTTCCTCATTAGTCCAAAAACTGCTTGAAACCAAGCTCCCAAAACGACTCGTTTTGGCCCGACCCACTGATTCACATGTCATGTTGTAGTAAATACAAGAGCGACGCAAGCACAGGATTACTCCAGCAACTAAACCAAGATGCCTTTGAGGATTACAAGACGTTGTGGAAAAACACAGTCTTTGCATTGCCTTCCTTGTGATCCTAACATTAGGAAAGCGTGGATGAACGTCAAGTTCCAGATCGTGTCAATAAGACACTTCCATTTGTTCGCTTCATTTTACTGTGGATTCGTTTTTAAACAGGACAAAGTTTGACCGCAGGCTTTTCAGAGAGACTGAAAATAAAAGATGATGCAGTGACGACTTTATGGGATCTGACAGTAATGTCACACACTATGGTACATTCATTCATAATTCATTTACACAAAACACTGCAAGTTATCCAAGTACTTAAACTTTATTTGCCACAACCAACACTTATAAAGCATATGTAATACGCATAAATGTTTCTCAGTTGCAACTATGTAACAAAATAAACCCCTTTCTGTTGCGTCTTCATTTCAACACTAATATAATGTATTAAAATACAATACTACCTTACAAATACATAAGGAATACATATAAATAAAGATGATTAATTACCAAGCTGTCGCAGACTGGAGACTATGCTTGGTATTTGAGGTGTAGGTTTATCTGATTCGGGATCAGACTCTGGCTCAAACATGGCGAACATCAGAGGTGTTCATACATGTAATGGCGGGGATGTTCAAAATTATTTTAATATGCCGAACTGCTACCCAATCATAGCAGTGGGCGTTTACTTCCAAGTCTTGAATGTGGTACGAGTGTTTCAAAGTGAGGGTCAAAAACAGGATAGAAAATAATTTAAAATTATGATGTTTTATGGTTAAATTAGGACTCTCTGTATGTGCAGGATTTCTGCAGAAGACCGCTGCCCTGCTGCAGGTGCCGTTAGACGAGCTGCAGTCGTGTCTGACAGTGAGAACTCTGCGCGCTGGCAAACAGAACGTCCTCAAGCCTTGCTCTCAGTCGGAGTGTGCCGTCCGCAGAGACTGTCTTGCTAAAGCCATTTATGCACAGTAAGTCACAGATGTATAAACTGGGCTACACTTTTTATGAAGATGTTCGTAGAGCTATATTTTATAGATAATGCAACATGTATAGTGTTGCATTATTTATTAAATGCAATATACTTAGGGTTGTCACAATACCAAAATTTCAGTAGTCGGTACCAGTAGAAATAGAAATCAGTTTTACCAGTTCTCTGTACCAATTTCGGTACCACAGCAAAAACTATTGAAGTAAACGGATAGCTCACCCTAAAATGAAAATTAAGTCATCATTTACTGACCCTGGTGTTGTCCAAATCAGTAAGCCCTTCTTTTCTTTTCAAACCACAAAAGGAAACATTTAAAATAAATCTGAAATTTGATGTATTATTTAACTAAAATCCTGACATTGTATCCATGACCGGATGTTCATGAGACTCTATTAGCGCCGCAGTTCACTCCGACTCGCCCAGAAAAACACACAAGTTGTTAAGAAAAACATGACCTGAAATACATTGCCTAGAAATCCCCAAAAAGTATCTGTGTATTTTCTTCACTGAATCTCACCAGACCAGAACTTGACGGATGTGAACGTGATAACTTCATGTGGCGACGAACACAACAGATATGTTAACCTCAGAGAAGAAAGTACATGGATTGTATTTCACGTCGCTTTTTTATTAATCTCACGAAAACTCGCGTTATAATAAGTCTTAATTGTACAATGAATGTCTTATTTACATAGTGTTTACACTTTGTTGGTTATAATGAAAGGATTCGCAAGTGTGCAGCTTGTGTTGAACTAAACAAAATCTTGTGCGTTTTCAGCGGATTGTGATTAACTTACTGACTAGCACCTCTTGATAGGCCGATGCATTCATGCGCTCAACAGATGTGTCTGATTGGCTTCAATGCTTGTAAAAACACACTGTAAAAAGAAACCTTTGAAGCTCAGGCAACGCTTAAACAAACACGAACGAGAATGCTTGAAATGCTGGTACCGTCAAATTTTTTTTTTGTATCAACTGGTACCGGTATGTTTGACAACCCTACTTATACTTAAAGGGAAACTGAAGAACGGAAAATATTTTTATAATACTGGTGCAAGTATTTTAATGACCACATTTAATTTTTATTATTATTTTTTTTTTCAGGCTGTTTGACTGGTTAGTCACTTTCATCAACAGCAGTATGTGTGCCGACAGTTCCATGTGGTGCAACTTTATTGGTACATATTATAACTATTTACTTATTTATTTTTAATATATTACTTTCCAGTCTATTCTGCATGTAATTTTAATATTTTAAAGGGTTAGTTCACCCAAAAATGAAAATTGTCAATAATTACTCACCCTCATGTGGTTCCAAACCCATAAGACCTTCGTTCATCTTCGGAACACAAATTAAGATATTTTTGATGAAATCTGAGAGCTTTCTGAACCACACATAAGCCTTATTCGGACGGTAATTGTTTCTCGTGGGGTTGTAAGGTATTTTCATCATTGACAGGCTAGTCAGTGATTTTATTGCCGTCCAAATCCAGAATGTCAGTGTTTTTCTTCCACCTCCCACGTAAAACTCTCCGGCCGAATTACCTACTGTTTTTGACAAACATCAAGGTCGTGTGGTAATTTAATTGCCGTCTGAATCCACATCTCTGAGTTTTCAAGAATACATCACTTCAAAATTCACTGTTTATATCCTTTTTGGCCACTGCAGAGCACCGTACGGTTGCGCTTCACTGTAATTTGGATGCATTTTAAAGATCTACACTTTTATTACTGGAATGCTGGCAAGTATTTACAAGAGCAATATATTTCATCACCGCTCAAAATATAAAAAGAAGAAAAGCACGTAAACTTTTAAAATGTGCTGTTATCACGGCAGCAATTATATATGTTAAAATAACCGCAGCTTTATGTTTACCTCATGTACATAAGAGGCTGTATTCACTTATTTCCGCTCATTTCCATGTGGAATAAAATGACAGCCTTTATTTTGAGATAAAATACAAGACAGAAAACCATTTTAGCTACAATGTGCATCTATATATCTTCCTATTTTCAAACAGATTTAAATAATTAAATGATAATTAGGATAGTATTTTCCTATTAAATTAAATATGCATTTATTCTTATTATACCAAGCATATGACATTTAATTTACAGCATACAATCATGTTATTGAATACGTGAGCTCCTCACTCCTCCACCGTGAATAAATCACCATCCGAATGCACGAGTTTTATCACATTTATGGCATGCACATTTATTTCTACGGACTTCCACGTGAGAAACAAACGTCATTACTACCTTTCTGAGCCTTGAACGTTGCAAAGACAACGTTAAAATAGTCCATGTGACTCTAGTGGTTAAACCTTAATGTTATGAAGCGACAAGAATACTTTTTGTGTGCAAAAAAACCCCAAAATAACGACTTTATTCAACAATTTCTTCCCGTCTGAATAACGAGGAGAATGACGTTGTAACAGTTTTAACCATGTTTTTACTACCTTTCTGGACCTTGAAAGTTGCAATGACGTTGCTGCCTATGGATAATTCAGAAACCTCTTGGATTTCATCAAAAATATCTTTATTTGTGTTCTGAAGATGAACGAAGGTTTTACGGGTTTGGAACGACGTGAGGGTGAGTAATTGGGTGAACTAACCCTTTAATTTGTGATATAATTTACTGTACATCTTGTTTTCTAAATGGAATGAAAGTAAAGCAATTCATTCTTGACTTGGTGTCTTCTACAGGCCTGCTGGATGTGTACGGTTTTGAATGTTTCCTCCTGAACAACCTGGAGCAGTTGTGTATTAATTACGCTAACGAGAAGCTGCAGCAGCACTTTGTGGCTCATTACCTGAAGGCCCAGCAGGAGGAGTATGTGACCGAGGGCCTGCAGTGGTCCTTCATACGTTATCAGGACAACCAGGGCTGCCTGGACCTGATTGAAGGCAGTCCCTCCAGCATTTTCTCCCTGCTCAATGAGGTTTGTTTCCACTACAGAGATAGAAAAATTGAAAAAAGATGAAAAAAGACTATTTCTTTTGCATTTGGTTTTACATCACAAATGTAGTGAATGACACTATTTATAGCTTAATGATACATGGTGAAAGAGCTTTTTTAATAGCATTAATGAGTTTCTTCTTCCTTCCTTCTCTTTCTGTCTGTCTGTCCTTCAGGAGTGTCGTCTGAACAGAGCATCAGATGCGAAGCAGTTCTGTGTGCGTCTGGAGAAGGAGCTGTCAGATAATGCCAGCATCAGCTGGGACAAATTCAGCAAAGAGCCCCATTTCACTGTGGCCCACTACGCAGGCAAAGTCAGCTACCAGATCAAGGGCATGATGGAGAAGAACAAGGTACAAACTATATAAATAGTTGCATACATACATATGTAGCTGGTCTAAGCTAAACACAATTAAATGTTTTCCTTGGGGAGCTCTCGTTTGTGTTTTTGTCTCATTTGCATGCATGTGTTCTGCAGGACCCGGTTCCTCCTGAGCTCACCTGTCTTCTGCAGAAGTCCCAGGATTCATTGCTGCACAGTCTCTTTGCTGATGGTGACCATGAGAGTGAGGGCTCTAGAGGACACAGTAAAGTGATCACTGTCGTCTCCAAATTTAAGGTACAGGTTTTAACCCTCATCCTTCCCTCGGGTCATTTTGACCCAAAAGTCATTCAAATTGAGTGTTCATCTGAGTGGTCCAAGGCCTTAGGACTTTTGTCCCACTTGAACCACGAATACACACAACAAAATTGACTGGATTCGAGGAGTTTTGTGGTTGAAATTTAAAAAAGGTAACAAATCCTTCCCCCGCGGGTCAATTTGACCCCCTTAGGAATGAATGGAATGTGAGGAATGCCTCAGTGCACATAGAAACACCTACAAAACGCTCAAACTTTACCAAACAATGACTATATAATGTCAACATGTGTATCTGAATGCATTCTGAAGAGAAACTGACTTTAGGACCCAGCGGAACAGCTCATTCGCTCCATATAGAGATATAAGAGTCATGAAATATCATGTTATATTATTTTTCCACAATAAAAAATAAACATTTTTAAAATAAAAAAAATTAAAAAAATTGTCCCCAAAAAAATGCATTAAAAATAGAAAAAAATATTGTCAAAATAAAATGAAATAAGCTTTCTGGACAATATAATTTTAGGGGTTCGGGTCATTTTGCCTCGTGAGGGAAGGATGACGGTTAAAGAGGTAAAAAATTATGCTAATGATTTGTTCATAGAAAGATTTCATTTTCACAAATAGCTTAAATTATTGTGTTTTAGCCCTTAATCATTAAGTTTTACATTGATTCACATTATAGGATGATTTCAAAAGTTTTCCTTGTCCCAGTCCTTTCAACAACTTTCTCACATATACCTATTATCATATTATATTCTTGATTGTACAAAGTGGTCAAGGATCAAGTTTTAAAGTGCTAGCCATAAAGGGCAATGTTTAATACTTAATACTTGTTTTACCAAAATGGTTGATTGACAGGTTAATAAGCTGGTCTTCACTGTTGTCTTTTGTTTATACCTGTATTTAACGCTGTCCACTAAATGGAGTTAATTATTTGGGATGTTAATGCCCCTTCAGACTTTCATATGCTATACAACTACAATCAGACTGTAATAGAGGATGTTCAGGGGTGATGCTTGGTTCAATTCAGGTTGTTTTTACATTGACCTGTGTCTTTGCTTAATATGATCATTTGTTTGTCTTCCTGTGAATATGCAGAACTCACTTGAAAGCCTGATGAAGATTTTGCACAGCACCACCCCGCACTACACGCGCTGCATCAAACCCAACCCTGACTGCAGACCACTCACCTTCAAAAAGGAAGAGGTGTGAAAAACATGCATTTCTGTCTGTTCACTTTGGATCTCCTTGAGATTCAGGTTGAAGAAGTTTATAGTTCATGGACTGGTTAGTGAGTCTTGTTTTGGTTTGGGTTTAGGTTATTGCTCAGCTTGAGGCCTGTGGGATAGTGGAGACCATAAACATCAGTGCAGCAGGATTTCCCATCAGGTAACACATCTCTTACCATACAATCTCCACATACAATTGTTTAACCCTTTCGCACGTACAATCAAACCCGTGTGATCAGTCTTGGCTGGTCCCTGGAGCGTATGATCACACCGGTGTGATCAGTCTTGGCTGGTCCCTGGAGCGTACGATCACACCGGTGTGATCAGTCTTGGCTGGTCCCTAAAGCGTACGAACACACTGGTGTGATCAGTCTTGGCTGGTCCCTGGAGTGTACGATCACACTGGTGTGATCAGTCTTGGCTGGTCCCTAAAGCGTACGAACACACCGGTGTGATCAGTCTTGGCTAGTCCCTAAAGCGTACGATCACACCGGTGTGATCAGTCTTGGCTGGTCCCTAAAGTGTACGATCACACCGGTGTGATCAGTCTTGGCTAGTCCCTAAAGCATACGATCACACCGGTGTGATCAGTCTTGGCTGGTGAATTCAAATGTGCTTTCATGGTTTGGCTGACGCCGAGCCAGAGACAGACATGCTCAGCACTTGTCATAAACAATAACTATTCAGTGTTTTCAACCGCATAATGTTTATTTTAGGTTTCAGACATTTAAATACATATAATTACCAGCAAAACAATACATTTAGAGTTTGTAAAATACACACTGATGTCTATGGAAGCGGCAATAATAATCATTTCCATTATAATTAGAAACACCTTTATTCATATTAGATACACATTGTGTAAGTAACTTTAAGGTTTACTCTATTCTTCTCCCAGTTCACCGGCCACTCACTTTCATGTATTTCGGGAGAAGTGGATGGATTCACGTGTTGTAAATCCAATAGATCTGATTCTCAGAATTGCGGCACACTCTAAAATGGCAGCGCCCATCGCGCCTATAGCTCAACTAACGTGATTGTTATAAAGGTGTTTAAACAACAAAACACATCCACTTGCCCATATTTGACATATTTGGTATTTTTAATAAAAAATTTTAATGAAAGCAGATCATCAGTCATACAGCACTATTTTGACTGCGGTGTCACATGACACGGAATGACGCGGCACCATGGAAACCATAAAGTGATGCGTTCTAAATAACGGTCGCCTTGAAAAACTCACGCTGGGGGGTCAGCAAGAATATTTTAAACTTACGTGTGAAAGGGTCAAAAAGAAAATGGGTATATCTCATATCTCAGCTCAAGTTTAGAGACATTATTACAGAATTCCCCTTGAAATCATTCTTTTGTATTATTTGTACAGGATCCCGTATGGCAGTTTCCTCCAGAGATATGGGCTGATCACAAACAACAGACTAGCAGCGCAAATGAATGGAGAGAACAGTACGTGAACACTAAGTGCACACAATACCGTCTGCTTTTCTTGTTCTCTTCTTTAATTCCTGATTCTTGTCTTTTTTCTTTCAGTACCCTCCTCTTATTTTTTCCTGCCTTTTTCTATGAACGCAGTGCTTAAAATAATGTGAATCTGAATTTTCAGGTGAATTACTGCATGCTTATCTTTGCATGCAGATATGTACTTGCTTGCCGTTTATTCTTACTTCTCCCTCTTCTGTATGTTGAGTTTAAAACTTGGCATAATCTGACTAACGTCTTGTATAGAAATAAATAGGTCTTTGTCCAAGTGGTTTGATTTATTTGCATGTAGTTTCATGTCACTGTATGTGGGATGTGGTACAGACTAGTTCTAGCTCATCCTGCATGAATTAGCAAATGAGTTGGTTATAAATGGTTTTAAATCTCAGATAAATCAAGTGTGCTCAATCCTCCTGAAGGTCCAGCTCTAGTTCAACACAGCTTAACCAATTAAGCAAGGTATTTTGGAAATTATAGTGTAGGGGACTAATTTGCATGTTCATTAATCCATGTATACTAAATGAAGCACAAATTATTTTCACAGGGGGGGAAAAAAACATTAAATATGCCATTTTGATTTTTAAAGATAAGTTTTATGTGATAAAATGATTGACTCCAGTGGGAGTGTGTATTTCTAAAGCTCAGCTTTCGCCCACAGACCCTGAGATGAGCGATCAGGCTGTTCTGGGATCTGCTGTAAAGGATGTGCTCAGTGTGGTCCTCAAGAGACACGTCCCAAACTCCACCCTCAGCCCTGGTGACAACAACAACATGGTGCATTGTGGGAGGACCAAAGTCTTTCTCACACAGTCCCTGGTAAAGCATACCCTCTGATGATTGTAATGCGAGGCAGCTGTTGAAAGATCACTGAAATCTTTGGCCCTGTCTCGGCTGATGAAATCACAGGCAGTCAGATGTCATTTTAGTCTGACGTTAGTAGTTAATTTGTCATGTGTTGTGCAGTTGGAGATGCTGGAGGAGCACAGGAACAGGGTGCGCTCACAGAAGGCGTTCTGTATCCAGTGCTGCTGGCGCAGGTATCAGCACCGTCAGCGCAACCTCAGGACACAGGCTGCCACCCGCATACAAGCAGGTTAGGATTTACCATCTGTACTTTTTGATTACAGGTATACTGGATGTGTAACAGATAGGGCTCCATGATTTGGGAGGAAATTGCGAATGTGATTTAAAACAATTGTAAAATCCAAGTTTGCTGTTCTTGTTTGAGGGATGCACAATCTGGATGCACCGATATGAAAATATTGGCAGATAACCGATAATTCTTTATATTTGAAAGCCGATAACCGATATATTGGCCGATTAATCTAAATCCAAATTTTTATATAATTTGAGAACCTGATTACAAAAACAAAAGTCTCACCATTAGGACTGTGTCCCAAGCACACAATTATGATGTTCTCATTATAATTTTATGTAGCCTATATGACAGACATGTTGCACTGAACAGTATTTTCCTTTTTTGAAGTGATTCCAATCATATTTCAAGCAAATCAAAACCATCATGGTGAACAGTGCACATCTGAAGTGTCTCAGCTGAAGGAAATAATCCATTATTTATCAGCTTTAAAGGATTAGTTCACTTCAAAATGAACGTTTCCTGATATTTTACTCACCCCCCATCTCATCCAAGATGTTCATGTCTTTCTTTCTTTGGTCGAAAAGAAATTAGGTTTTTTGAGGAAAACATTCCAGGAATTTTTCTCCCCTTCATAGACTTCCATGGCAACCAAAATGTTGAAGGTCCAAATCAATGCAGTTTCAAAGCTCTTCGAAGGGCTTCAGAGGCTCTGCACGATCACAGACGAGGAATAGCTCGTACCGCATATTTTTTTATTAAATCGCAGCCTTTGCGATTTGATAATCACACTAAGCCGTATCACAATGCATTCTTAGTAACAGATTACCTTGTTCTAGATATTGTGCAGTTAAATATTGGGGCTGGGAATCAGCTGGTTGTGTTTGAAAGACACCTTTAGAGATAAATTGCACAAGCGAGAAGCCATTATTCTCCATTCCATTTCTTTCTCTCTTCTGCTTTGCTAAAGGAGTAGGCATCTGCTGTGTGTCTAGACACTGACTCCTGATCACCTGATTATCCCTTAAACTCAGAACAGAACAGATGCAGCTCACCTGAGCCAAACACCTGCTTCACTGAGATCAGTAAAGCCGAAGGATAACCAAGTCACAGTATGATCCCGGGAAATAAAAGTGTGTCCTGTAATCAGATCACTGAATTTCAATGAATTCATAATACTTTTAACAACTAATAAATGTATTAAAATGTTATAGGGCCCTATGAAACATTGTACAAATGGCTCTATCATGTATTCATATAGTATTGTATTGTGTTTTTAACTCTCTTTACCTGTATCTTTATCACAGGTGTGAGATCCTGGCGGGTCAGAAGAAAAATTAAGAAATGGCACAAAGCTGCATCGGTCATCCAAACCAAATGGAGGCGCTGGAGAGTAAGCATAGTGCTGGTTTTTAATTTGATTAATAACAGTGTTTGGCAGGACTTGATTTTATCTATTGGGAATTGATTGTAATGTGATAGTGAGGACTTTTCTCAAATTTCTGGTGTGTTTAATGAATTTATGTTTTAATTCTTCTGGATTCTATGTTTTATAATTTAAAGGGGTCATATGATGCTATTTTAAAAGATCATTATTTTGTTTATTAAGTGTGATAGAATAGGTTAACATGCTTTAATGATAAGATACATTACACTCTAAAGGAGAAGGAAAACATTGAAAAGCGTTGTTTTTATGTTTTGGCAAATAAAGAATGCAAACTATTCAGAAATGTCACATTACAGAAGTAAAATGGGTTATGAACACTTTCATGCTGACTTGAAATGTGGATTGATTTAGCTCGAATCATGTGTTTTGTGCCGTTCTTTCTTGATAGGCGTGGATGGATGCGTTGGCTGAGGCAGAGCTGGATGACGCTGAGGATTTTATGGAGCAGGAATCGTCTGTGTTGCCGAAGCTGGATCCTCTGCTGAGGGAAAGAGGTTCTGTGCAGCTCTCCAGCATCCAGGAGCCGGTCCTGGTCAGAGGGTGGCCCATCGGGCTGGCGATTGCCTCTGCTCCCACCATCACTGTGTCTCTGACCGCCACTGGTTTCCAGCGGATCATGTCCATGATGGCCTGTCTGAAGATCCCATTCAGACACGGCGAATACAAAGTAGAGACCAACCAGTTTGACCAGGGTGTGGCGTCTATCAGAGCTCAGCCACGGGTGAGAGACAGCTCCAACATACTAGTTAACTGAGACTCGTTTAGATGAGGTTTTGAGTGGCCATGAATGATTCCAGGATTAATGCAGCTTAAGCTCATGTCTATGACATGCTGGTGATTACCATAGAAAATGACTTATACACTTACCTCGGTTTGTAAACATTTTGTAAAATTTTATTTTTAGGGGTTCAGACTCTATTGTATTTGTTAGAATTTCCAAGGATCAGCATTCTCCCCTAAAAGTCATCAGTCAGACCAAACCGAAAGTTGTAGAGATTTGAAACTTTAAAGGGATGGTAGTACCCATCCCGTCTGCAACGTCACCAAGGCTCGCCCCAATCGGCCTAATGGTGGCACTACAGCGATCGAAAGTACAAAATGGGTCATAAACCGTTCGCCACAGGCTCAAGTGTCTTATATCGTTGAGAATTCTTGGCTCGAGACGAACAAATCGGGTATTTTGGATTTGTCAAAAAACCTACTTTTGCAAACAAGTCCTAGGTTTTTAGCCCGATGGAACCAAACCAGTGCAGAAAGATTCTCTGGAGTCTATTTGTCAATAATTATCAAAGTCGAAATTTCAATTGACGTCCACGACTAGACGCCAAAATGTGGCCACTTTTACTAAAATGGCAATCCCTCTTGAACGGAATGAGATAATTTTTACCAAACTAAGTACACCCATGTATGGGCTCGGTCTGTGGTCGCGTGAAAAATGATGTGGCGACTGGCCACTCGGTGGCGCTATAAAATAAAAAAAATCACAAAAACGGCTATAGCTACGCAACAGTCAGTCTGATTGACCTGGAAACTGGCATGTGGTGTCTTTGTCCAAGGTGCCGCGATTGTTTACGAGGACGAAAAACATGGCTGCCGTCGACCAATGAATTTCGAGCGGCTGTTAGGTGTTGAACGACTTCAGATTTTTCTAAGTCGACATTTATGTGATGAAAGTCGAGTCGACTAGTCGCTGATGACGTCATTAATTAACAAATAAGCCTGAACCTTGAGCTGAAACGCCAACGCAGGGTTTTTTTTTATGGCATAAAAAAAGCTATGGCATATGACACAGCGCTGCCCAAAAGGTTATTGCTCCTACAAGACAGGTCTTTTGTCTTTGGGTCGTTATATTTCTCACAGATTTCTGCTCGTTTTGAATCATATACAGATAAAGTCGTCTAAAGATTACATTTATATGAATGCATTAGTGAGAGAGCGATTTGCGTGTGAATTAATTCTACCTGCAGTAGTGTTTCCCACAGATCAGAAAGCAGGGAGGGCGGATGATACTTTTTTTTCACACATGCCCACGACATTCATACCATATGGTAGAACTCCTCATTCTGAGCAACTTTGAATCGAACCATTCGTTAAATATTGGAGATCATTTCAAAAACCTATTTTGTGAACTAGTCCTAGGTTTTTGGCTCAACCTCGATAACTGTTAAAAAGCTTTAAAACTACTATATTTCCTTAGTAAATTGGCTGTAAATGGTCTTTTCCGTCTGTGATCTAAGTGGTTACAAACTAAAAGTCCTGTTTTAATTGCTTTGGCTAATTATGAAACCCTGTTTGTTTTGACAGGGCTCCATTAAGATGCATCTGCAGAGGTCACCGCTGCTCTACGCTGACAGACACCCAGTGCACAAGACCGATGTGGTGACCGGATTCAACCAGATCCTTCTGGAGAAAACCTGACGTGACTTCTCATCTTCTCATCATGTTCTCAAGAGCTTTCATGCAATCAATGCACCTTTGACATACACTACATTAAGTGATATTACACATTTAGCTGCCTTATTGTTAGTGCAATTCAGTGTTTAGTTGTATTTACTCTCAGCATGAAGCACAAGTGCCTTTTAATTCTGTGTTTTATAACTACTACTTTATACATCAGAGCTTCCGTTTTATACTAGCATTTTCTGTTATGATTTAAATAATGTTTCTTGCACAGCTTGAAAGTGATATTTATACATAAGAATTTATTCATAATGTGCTGCTCATATATATCCCAAATTCGGGTATTTTAATTGATTTGTATTAAAGTTCCCCTCTGATCTGTTAACTCATCTTTGATCACCAAAGTGGCATATTTATATGCTTTTTTCCTGTGAGAATAATTTCTAAATGCCTTAAAATAGCTTGAATGTAACTCGACACCCTTGCTTCATTTAGTATACGTGAGTATTCATGAATATGCAAATGAGCCCCGCCTCCACTCACTCACAGGATTTAATAGATCGCTCAACTTTACTCAAGTTACTGTAGTAAACGCTGTGCAATGGTCTCGCTCTTTACAACATCGGACACATAACGGTAAATAATCTGATTAGCCTTCGGCTTGACTACGTTATCAAACAGCTAATAATGTGTTGCTAATGTTAGCATGTTCCCGTTCACCATTTCAAAGGCAGACACTGCCTTCTGAACATCAGCATCCTTAGAAACGCTTTGAACGTCACAGAACGTCAGTGGAGAAAGTTCATCATAATATACATCATATACATAATTCACACGCTATATTGTATCCGATTTTTCATATCAACAGAAGAATATACCATGATAACCTGCTTCTCTTGAGACTCCCCTGCTTCAGAGAATAGTTAATGATATGCTATAGCCCCGCCCACACGTGACGTGTTTGGTTACGAGGTATTTTGCGACGTCAGAAACACCAGCGATTTCAAACCATGATTTTTGGACTGTTTTTGGTTCACTGGA
Organism: Rhinogobio ventralis; assembly: GCA_039654625.1. Taxonomy (NCBI): domain Eukaryota; kingdom Metazoa; phylum Chordata; class Actinopteri; order Cypriniformes; family Gobionidae; genus Rhinogobio; species Rhinogobio ventralis. The sequence goes on from CM077194.1 coordinate 2,210,974, forward strand.
CTTTTAAGGAGAAAATACTCAGCGTTGACTGATGAATTTGCACATGGTTTGTCTCAAAGCACATTAAAAACGCCACGTAGACATTGCTGTTGATGTTTGTTAACAGTAAATCACTTCAAAGGTAGTTCGACTTATTTTTACTTCCAAGCAAAGAATGAAAAAAGTGTATCAGGTCTTGAATCACGCTCTGTCTCTTGTGCGTTACGTGTGCACAAGTGTGAACGTGAGTAATAAGAGCTGCTGCAGTTCATATAACGGCCACCGGTGTCACTAATAACAAGGGTTTCTCAGTTCTACATATAGCACCTTTAAAACACTACGGGCCCTATCATACACCCGGCCCAGTGTGACGCCAGGAGCGACGCAAGTGTTTTTTGCTAGTTTCATCCTGACGCAGTTCTCATGTTCACGTCCAGCTCCTCGTTGTTTAAATATCAAATGCACTGGCGCATCTGTTCACCCATGGGCGTCTGGTCTGAACACCAGGAGTTCAGGAGCATTGTTGGAGCGTTGCTATTGTGAGGAACTGAAAACCACTGCGCCATTGACCAACACACACCTGCTCTAAAGTCAAGAGCGCAGTATTTTTTGTGTTATTTAAAGGGTGTGTTCTGTATATGAGCCTATAGGCAGTGCACAACGCGCGTACGCTCTGATCATTACACACACAGGGACACAGCAGCACATACACATTTTTAAATATTAAGAATAAAAGGATTCCTCTCTGGAGAAGCGTTCAGTCTTTCCGCATGTAAAGAGCGAATCCGCCATGGTGCGAGCACAACTGGCTTTTAAAGGGAAAGGGAGATGAGACTCTGATTGGTTTATTGCACGTTACGCCCAAAACACACCCATGACTCATTAAGAGATAAGGTACAACCCTTTTGGACCGTGCGCGCAGGTTTTTTAAAGTAGCAAAAGTGGATTTGGACGCCCTAAGTGCACCTGCGCCGTGAGCTCAGATCATTAAAATAGGGCCCTATATGATGTTAATTACTATATTGATGTTAATTAATGATGTTGAGTACAATATTAATTATTTAGAATGGAATATGATAACTGATATAATGGAGAATATAGTATTGATAAAGATTATATTGCAAGTTTTGTACACTGCTTGGTATCTTATTTTTTAACTTTATTGCACAATGTAAGACATGAAACACTACATGATAAAATACTGGGAAAAGCTGTGGTTTCGGCTTTGCTGTTAATGCTCATACCAAAGCAAACTGAATGAATGTACTTTTGCATGTGTATCTGTAATATTTTGTCTGATTACTCTTTAGTCGGAAATGTATTTTCATCTCAGGGCATTAATCAACTAAATGTATGACTATAAAACAGGTATTTGTGCTCAGGCACTGCTTTAAAGCAATCAAACACTTTTGTCAAACTTTGATTATTCAAATAAAAATTCATTACATGTTGTTTTTGGTTTCTTTTTACACATTCTGTAATTTTGGAGAATTCATTATCAAAGGCATAATGGTGTGTAATTACTGGCTGTATATATACACTCACCTAAAGGATTATTAGGAACACCTGTTCAATTTCTCAATGCAATTATCTAATCAACCAATCACATGGCAGTTGCTTCAATGCATTTAGGGGTGTGGTCCTGGTCAAGACAATCTCCTGAACTCCAAACTGAATGTCAGAATGGGAAAGAAAGGTGATTTAAGCAATTTTGAGCGTGGCATGGTTGTTGGTGCCAGACGGGCCGGTCTGAGTATTTCACAATCTGCTCAGTTACTGGGATTTTCACGCACAACCATTTCTAGAGTTTACAAAGAATGGTGTGAAAAGGGAAAAACATCCAGTATGCGGCAGTCCTGTGGGCGAAAATGCCTTGTTGATGCTAGAGGTCAGAGGAGAATGGGCCGACTGATTCAAGCTGATAGAAGAGCAACTTTGACTGAAATAACCACTCGTTACAACCGAGGTATGCAGCAAAGCATTTGTGAAGCCACAACACGCACAACCTTGAGGCGGATGGGCTACAACAGCAGAAGACCCCACCGGGTACCACTAATCTCCACTACAAATAGGAAAAAGAGGCTACAATTTGCACGAGCTCACCAAAATTGGACCGTTGAAGACTGGAAAAATGTTGCCTGGTCTGATGAGTCTCGATTTCTGTTGAGACATTCAGATGGTAGAGTCAGAATTTGGCGTAAACAGAATGAGAACATGGATCCATCATGCCTTGTTACCACTGTGCAGGCTGGTGGTGGTGGTGTAATGGTGTGGGGGATGTTTTCTTGGCACACTTTAGGCCCCTTAGTGCCAATTGGGCATTGTTTAAATGCCACGGCCTACCTGAGCATTGTTTCTGACCATGTCCATCCCTTTATGACCACCATGTACCCATCCTCTGATGGCTACTTCCAGCAGGATAATGCACCATGTCACAAAGCTCGAATCATTTCAAATTACTGTACTAAAATGGCCCCCACAGTCACCAGATCTCAGCCCAATAGAGCATCTTTGGGATGTGGTGGAACGGGAGCTTCGTGCCCTGGATGAGCATCCCACAAATCTCCATCAACTGCAAGATGCTATCCTATCAATATGGGCCAACATTTCTAAAGAATGCTTTCAGCACCTTGTTGAATCAATGCCACGTAGAATTAACGCAGTTCTGAAGGCGAAAGGGGGTCAAACACAGTATTAGTATGGTGTTCCTAATAATCCTTTAGGTGTGTGTGTGTGTGTGTATGTATGTATATATATATATATATATATATATATATATATATATATATATATATATATATATATATACACATATATACACATACACACACACACACACAGATCAGGCATAACATTATGCAACAATGCTTAGGTAGGTGGTACATGTCAAAGTAACATCCACATGGATGGCAGGACCCAAGGTTTCCCAGCAGAACATTGCCCAAAGCATCACACTGCCTCCGCCGGCTTGCCTTCTTCCCATAGTGCATCCTGGTGCCATGTGTTCCCCAGGTAAGCCACGCACACGCACCCGGCCATCCACGTGATGTAAAAGAACACGTGATTCCTCAGACCAGGCCACCTTCTTCCATTGCTCCGTGGTCCAGTTCTGATGCTCACGTGCCACTGTTGGTGCTTTCGGCGGTGGACAGGGGTCAGCATGGGCACCCTGACTGGTCAGCGGCTATGCAGCCCCATACACAACAAACTGAGATGCTCTGTGTATTCTGACACCTTTCTATCAGAACCAGCATTAACTTCTAGAGCAATTTGAGCTCCAGTAGCTCGTCTGTTTGATCGGACCACACGGGCCAGCCTTCGCTCGCCACGTGCATCAATGAGCCTTGGCCGCCCATGACCCTGTCTCCGGTTCTCCACTGTTCCTTCCTTGGAGCACTTTTGATAGATCCTGACCACTGCAGACCGGGAACACCCCCCAAGAGCTGCAGTTTTGGAGATGCTCTGACCCAGTCGTCTAGCCATCACAATTTGGCCCTTGTCAAACTCGCTCAAATCCTTACGATTGAAATTTTTCCTGCTTTTAACACATTAACTTGAGGACAAAATGTTCACTTGCTGCCTAATATATCCCACCCACTAACAGGTGATGAAGAGATAATCAGTGTTATTCACTTCAGGTTGAGGATTATTTGAGTTTATTTACCAGATAAAAGTATAAATTACGCAGTTTCAGTGTTTAAACCACTAAAGAGCAAAGAGTTTCGTGAATGCTGTCATTGCTACTGATTGTATTCAAAAGACATTTATTACATCAACATTAGTGCACAATAACCAAGCACAGTCAGTTTTGGACTGACTTGATGCATGTGTTTTAGTCCATATGTGCCAGTTCAATAAAATCAGTATTCGTCATCGTTGTCGTTCTCTGTTTCTGTAGGCTCAATGATCTTTAAGCACTGATCGGCAAACTCCACGAACAGCGGCTCCTGCATGGCGTCTTTCATGGCTTTGGCTTTATTTCCAGCCGAGTCCACGGACATCATCAGCTGCCGGAGATGAGGATTCCTCAACAGAGCCTTCAGCACCTCTGAATCACCTGTGTGAATGAGACATCTGTGAACCTGCTCGCTCACACACACACACACACACACACACACACACTGTACTGAAGACTGATATCATTCATACCGAGCTGCTGAAGTTTTTGTAGTGGCACTTTGTCAGTGTGACTGTCTTCATCAAGGAGATCCTCAACGATCCACGGCTGTTCGGCTGAAATCAAACAAAATGGCTGTTGGTATCCGATCTATAACATGTATGTGTGTGTGTGTGTGTGTGTGTGTGTGTGTGTGTAATCGTTGACTCACTCACCGCTGCTCACTGGTGCTGGGCTGCTGGAGGCCGGATCTGATTCTTTAATCGGCTGACATGAATCTATGAGAGCGAGGAGGAATAAAGACTTACACAGACTTGGTTTTGCTGTTCAGGGAGTATAAGACACAAAATAACTAATATTAACTAGATGAGTAAAGTTTGATGACTCTGATGTTGGCTGGACAAAGCCAGGTCTGAAAGTTCGAAATGACTTCAAAAAGCTTGAAGTTTAAATGTTTTACTCAGTCAAAGTCAAAACAAATGTTACTAGCATGTTGCTAACATGTTTTAAAACATTGTTAGCATGTTTTAGCATTTTGTTAGCATTAACATTAGGCTAACGTGATTTAACATATTGCTAGTATGTTGCTAACATGTTGTTAGCATGAGAAGCTTTTTGTTAGCATGTTGCTACCATGATTTAACACATTGCTAGTATGTTTTAGCATGTTGTTAACATGTTACCATGAGTAACATTTTGTTAGCATGAGTAGAATTTTGTTAGCATGTTGCCAGCATGTTTTAACACATTGTTAACATGTTTTAACATGTTGCTAACATGTTTAACAACATGCTAATGTTGACAACATGATTTAACACATTGTTAGAATGTTTTAACATTTTTCTAGCATAATTAGGATGTTGCTAGTGTAACAGACGTAGGCCAGTACATGTAAACCTCACTCCCCTAGCCTCAAGAGGCGTGCTAACTAATGACATTAGCGGCTGTGGTCTTTAGCGTCCTTGTTAGTGCGCCCGCCTCCCACGTCGGAGACCCCAGTTCGAATCTCGCTCACAATGAGATAGCACAAGTAGGACCAGTTGCACTAGCATGAATTAGCATGTTTGCTAACATTATTAGCATATTGATAACATGTATCTACATGGGCGTCGGAAGCAAAAAAAATGTGGGTGGGTCCTCTCAGAAATATTTTACTGGAGTAGATGCCATTTACATTAAGTACAAATATTCCGCCTTGTTTACTAAACGTCTGGTTGGGCCGGACAAAATTACAGAAATCACTGGATCATTTAGGGCGGCAATGGTGGAGAGGTAAGACGCATGGCAGAAAATGTTGACGCAAATTGACCCGAGATTCGAATCCGCCTTTTGCCAAACGTGCTCTGCTCCCTTTTCCCATCACATATCAAATCAGAAAGGCATTTATTTTCAATAAAAATGAAGAAGTGGAAATAAAGTGTCTAACATGTGTTTAATAATAAGCGTTTATCAGTTATGGGTAGGTAAACAGACGTGCTAAATTAAATATGGTAAAAGTGGGTGGGTCTTGTCATACCCTCATACAACTGTTCCGACGCCCATGTGTTTCTAACAGGATTTAACACATTGCTAACATGTTTTAACATTATTAACATGATTTAACATATTGCTAGCATGAGATAGCACATTTCTTGCATGATTTACAGGGGTGTAACGATAACACGTTATATCGAGATATCGCGATATAAAAATGCGCCGGTATGACCCTTGCTGGCCAGAACGTGTAAATGCAACAAACAAAAAAACTCGGGCCAAACATGCATAAAAACACCTTTAACAAACCCATTCCAAATGTTTTATTGAAAGTAAAATCTATCAAATGCAATTAACTAATCATCTAATAAGATTACATATCAAGTATGTATAATTTTATCAATTTTCAGGGCTTGTTTTGTTTGTTCCATAGATGGCTCAGCTAAACAGGCCCATAAGAGACTATTAACTACCATTATTCCTTTTAATTATACTAACGTCTAATTAAAACGTGTACAACTGATCAGGTCAAGGTCATGGGTTCGATTCCCAGAGAACCGAATGCACTGTAAGTCACTTTGGATAAAAGCTTCTAAATGTAACTACTTACCATCATCTTTGTGTGTTTTAAAGCAACTCACTGAACAACTAAAATGAAAAGAAAGGTGTTATTGGGCAAATATTGTAGTATCCAAAAGCAAACTGAATTTACAATCGAACATGAATAAATGACTTACTATCTGATTCTGCAGGCCGGGCATCTGTATTTAGGAACATGTTCGCTGCACACTCCACACAGCTGCATGACTGGTGTGGAAAACCGACAAGCTGTGAAATAAAAATTCGCTTGTAGTTACTGGAAACACGTGCTTGTGTTGTTGACAGCAGCGTGTGGGACTTTTAACTCATTTCCGCGTGTAACGCTTCCGGTGTAGAGTGCTGAGGTCACAGTGTCCTTCCCCACGTGTGTGTGTGTGTGTCAGTGTGATCAGCGGTCAGCAGCAGCGCGAGCACCTCAGAACCGAACCGAAGCCATGCTGAAGTCCGTGAGTCGCGCCGTTCAGCTCGCAGCGCGTCTGTCCAGCAGGAGCTCCGCGCCAGCCGCTCCCGCCATCAGACCCGCGCTCCGCCTCAGCAGAACCTTCACCAGATCCATCTGGAGCCTGAGCAACAGCGGCGCGGCGTCCGGCTCCAGGCCGAGGCTGCTCACAGCGACGCGGGCTCTGCCGACAGTGTCCTGCGGCTGCGGGAGTCTGCACACTGAGGGTAAGCGCTCATTACATACACACCAACTAAACACTACCATGGTGAATGTATAGAGGCTGACTTAAAAGGGTAGCTACTAATTGGTCAGTGGAAGGAGAAACCAGAACCATCTAGAACCAGGGTTATTAAAGTTAACTAAAACCATAAAAACAATAACTTCAAATAAAATAAACGTCAATTGAAATGAAATTTTAAGAACCTATTACATTTAGTTGCTAAGGCAACTATTTCTCATTTTCATTTATTTAGTTTAATTTGATGTAATAAATAATCATTAATAAACTTAGACTTTATCCAGCAATTCTTTTCCTCACAGTTACGAGTTTATATCTCGCAATTCTTATTTTTTTCTCGCAATTGTGTGTTATAAAGTCAGACTACAAAGTCAGATATAAACTCGCAATTCTGAGAGAAAAGTCAGTTTTTTCCCCCGCTCAGAATTGGACTTAACTCACAATTGCGTGTTTATATTTTACAATTCTGACTTTATAACACGCAATTGCGAGAAAAAAGTAAGAATTGCGAATATAAACTCGTAACTGCGGGGGAAAAAAGTCCGAAATGTGAATATAAACTTGTAATTCTGAGAGGAAAAAAAGTAAAAATTGCAAGATATAAATTCGTAATTGCGAGAAAAAAGTCAGGAGTGCGAATATAAACTCGTAATTGCAAGGAAAAAAAGTAAAAATTGCGAGATATAAACTCATAATTGTGAGAGGAAAAAAAGTAAAAATTGCAAGATATAAATTCGTAATTGTGAGAGGAAAAAAGTAAAAGTTGCGAAATATAAACTCGTAATTGTGAGAGGAAAAAAGTAAAAATTGCGAGATATAAACTGATAATTGTGAGAGGAAAAAAAGTCAAAATTGCAAGATATAAATTCGTAATTGCGAGAAAAAAGTCAGGAGTGCGAATATAAACTTGTAATTCTGAGAGGAAAGAAAGTAAAAATTGCAAGATATAAACTCATAATTGCGAGAAAAAAGTCAGGAGTGCGAATATAAACTCGTAAGTGCAAGGGAAAAAAGTCAAAATTGCGAGATATAAACTTGTATTTGCGAGAGGAAAAAAGTCAAAATTGCGAGATATAAACTCGTAATTCTGAGAGGAAAAAAAGTAAAAATTGCAAGATATAAATTCGTAATTGCGAGAAAAAAATCAGGAGTGCGAATATAAACTCATAATTCTGAGAGGAAAAGAAGTAAAAATTGTGAGATATAAATTCGTAATTGCGAGAAAAAAGTCAGGAGTGCGAATATAAACGCGTAATTGTGGAAAAAAAGGAAAAAAAGTCAAAATTGCGAGATATAAACTTGTAATTGCGAGATATAAACTGATAATTGTGAGGGAAAAAAAGTCAGGAGTGCGAATATAAACTTGTAATTCTGAGAGGAAAAAAAGTCAGGAGTGCGAATATAAACTCGTAATTGTGAGAGGAAAAAAGTCAAAATTGCGAGATATAAATTCGTAATTGCGAGGGAAAAAAAGTCTAAATTGTGAGATATAAACTCGTAATTCTGAGAGGAAAAAAAGTAAAAATTGCAAGATATAAATTCGTAATTGCGAGAAAAAAGTCAGGAGTGCGAATATAAACTCGTAATTGTGGAAAAAAAGGAAAAAAAGTCAAAATTGCGATATATAAACTTGTAATTGCGAGATATAAACTGATAATTGTGAGGAAAAAAAGTCAAAATTGCAAGATATAAATTCGTAATTGCGAGAAAAAAGTCAGGAGTGCGAATATAAACTCGTAATTGCAAGGAAAAAAAGTAAAAATTGCGAGATATAAACTCGTAATTGTGAGAGGAAAAAAGTAAAAATTGCGAGATATAAACTGATAATTGTGAGAGGAAAAAAAGTCAAAATTGCAAGATATAAATTCGTAATTGCGAGAAAAAAGTCAGGAGTGCGAATATAAACTTGTAATTCTGAGAGGAAAGAAAGTAAAAATTGCAAGATATAAACTCATAATTGCGAGAAAAAAGTCAGGAGTGCGAATATAAACTCGTAAGTGCAAGGGAAAAAAGTCAAAATTGCGAGATATAAACTTGTATTTGCGAGAGGAAAAAAGTCAAAATTGCGAGATATAAACTCGTAATTCTGAGAGGAAAAAAAGTAAAAATTGCAAGATATAAATTCGTAATTGCGAGAAAAAAATCAGGAGTGCGAATATAAACTCATAATTCTGAGAGGAAAAGAAGTAAAAATTGTGAGATATAAATTCGTAATTGCGAGAAAAAAGTCAGGAGTGCGAATATAAACGCGTAATTGTGGAAAAAAAGGAAAAAAAGTCAAAATTGCGAGATATAAACTTGTAATTGCGAGATATAAACTGATAATTGTGAGGGAAAAAAAGTCAGGAGTGCGAATATAAACTTGTAATTCTGAGAGGAAAAAAAGTCAGGAGTGCGAATATAAACTCGTAATTGTGAGAGGAAAAAAGTCAAAATTGCGAGATATAAATTCGTAATTGCGAGGGAAAAAAAGTCTAAATTGTGAGATATAAACTCGTAATTCTGAGAGGAAAAAAAGTAAAAATTGCAAGATATAAATTCGTAATTGCGAGAAAAAAGTCAGGAGTGCGAATATAAACTCGTAATTGTGGAAAAAAAGGAAAAAAAGTCAAAATTGCGATATATAAACTTGTAATTGCGAGATATAAACTGATAATTGTGAGGAAAAAAAGTCAAAATTGCAAGATATAAATTCGTAATTGCGAGAAAAAAGTCAGGAGTGCGAATATAAACTCGTAATTGCAAGGAAAAAAAGTAAAAATTGCGAGATATAAACTCGTAATTGTGAGAGGAAAAAAGTAAAAATTGCGAGATATAAACTGATAATTGTGAGAGGAAAAAAAGTAAAAATTGCAAGATATAAATTCGTAATTGCGAGAAAAAAGTCAGGAGTGCGAATATAAACTCGTAATTGCAAGGAAAAAAAGTAAAAATTGCAAGATATAAATTCGTAATTGTGAGAGGAAAAAAGTAAAAATTGCGAGATATAAATTCGTAATTGTGAGAGGAAAAAAGTAAAAATTGCGAGATATAAATTCGTAATTGCGAGAAAAAAGTCAGGAGTGCGAATATAAACTCGTAATTGTGGAAAAAAAGGAAAAAAAGTCAAAATTGCGATATATAAACTTGTAATTGCGAGATATAAACTGATAATTGTGAGGAAAAAAAGTCAGGAGTGCGAATATAAACTTGTAATTCTGAGAGGAAAAAAAGTCAGGAGTGCGAATATAAACTCGTAATTCTGAGAGGAAAAAAGTCAAAATTGCGAGATATAAATTCGTAATTGCGAGAAAAAAGTCAGGAGTGCGAATATAAACTCGTAATTTTGAAAAAAAAGGAAAAAAAAGTCAAAATTGCGATATGTAAACTTGTAATTGCGAGATATAAACTGATAATTGTGAGGAAAAAAAGTCAGGAGTGCGAATATAAACTCATAATTCTGAGAGGAAAAGAAGTAAAAATTGTGAGATATAAATTCGTAATTGCGAGAAAAAAGTCAGGAGTGCGAATATAAACGCGTAATTGTGGAAAAAAAGGAAAAAAAGTCAAAATTGCGAGATATAAACTTGTAATTGCGAGATATAAACTGATAATTGTGAGGGAAAAAAAGTCAGGAGTGCGAATATAAACTTGTAATTCTGAGAGGAAAAAAAGTCAGGAGTGCGAATATAAACTCGTAATTGTGAGAGGAAAAAAGTCAAAATTGCGAGATATAAATTCGTAATTGCGAGGGAAAAAAAGTCTAAATTGTGAGATATAAACTCGTAATTCTGAGAGGAAAAAAAGTAAAAATTGCAAGATATAAATTCGTAATTGCGAGAAAAAAGTCAGGAGTGCGAATATAAACTCGTAATTGTGGAAAAAAAGGAAAAAAAGTCAAAATTGCGATATATAAACTTGTAATTGCGAGATATAAACTGATAATTGTGAGGAAAAAAAGTCAAAATTGCAAGATATAAATTCGTAATTGCGAGAAAAAAGTCAGGAGTGCGAATATAAACTCGTAATTGTGAAAGGAAAAAAAGTCAGAATTGCGAGATATAAACGGATAATTGTGAGAGGAAAAAAAGTCAAAATTGCAAGATATAAATTCGTAATTGCGAGAAAAAAGTCAGGAGTGCGAATATAAACTCGTAATTGCAAGGAAAAAAAGTAAAAATTGCGAGATATAAACTCGTAATTGTGAGAGGAAAAAAGTAAAAATTGCGAGATATAAACTGATAATTGTGAGAGGAAAAAAAGTAAAAATTGCAAGATATAAATTCGTAATTGCGAGAAAAAAGTCAGGAGTGCGAATATAAACTTGTAATTGCAAGGAAAAAAAGTAAAAATTGCAAGATATAAATTCGTAATTGTGAGAGGAAAAAAGTAAAAATTGCGAGATATAAATTCGTAATTGCGAGAAAAAAGTCAGGAGTGCGAATATAAACTCGTAATTGTGGAAAAAAAGGAAAAAAAGTCAAAATTGCGATATATAAACTTGTAATTGCGAGATATAAACTGATAATTGTGAGGAAAAAAAGTCAGGAGTGCGAATATAAACTTGTAATTCTGAGAGGAAAAAAAGTCAGGAGTGCGAATATAAACTCGTAATTGTGGAAAAAAAGGAAAAAAAGTCAAAATTGCGATATATAAACTTGTAATTGCGAGATATAAACTGATAATTGTGAGGAAAAAAAGTCAGGAGTGCGAATATAAACTTGTAATTCTGAGAGGAAAAAAAGTCAGGAGTGCGAATATAAACTCGTAATTCTGAGAGGAAAAAAGTCAAAATTGCGAGATATAAATTCGTAATTGCGAGAAAAAAGTCAGGAGTGCGAATATAAACTCGTAATTTTGAAAAAAAAGGAAAAAAAAGTCAAAATTGCGATATATAAACTTGTAATTGCGAGATATAAACTGATAATTGTGAGGAAAAAAAGTCAGGAGTGCGAATATAAACTCGTAATTGCAAGGAAAAAAAGTAAAAATTGCGAGATATAAACTTGTAATTGTGAGAGGAAAAAAGTCAAAATTGCGAGATATAAATTCGTAATTGCGAGAAAAAAAAGTCAAAATTGTGAGATATAAACTCGTAATTCTGAGAGGAAAAAAAGTAAAAATTGCAAGATATAAATTCGTAATTGCGAGAAAAAAGTCAGGAGTGCGAATATAAACTCGTAATTGTGAAAGGAAAAAAAGTCAGAATTGCGAGATATAAACGGATAATTGTGAGAGGAAAAAAAGTCAAAATTGCAAGATATAAATTCGTAATTGCGAGAAAAAAGTCAGGAGTGCGAATATAAACTCGTAATTGCAAGGAAAAAAAGTAAAAATTGCGAGATATAAACTCGTAATTGTGAGAGGAAAAAAAGTAAAAATTGCAAGATATAAATTCGTAATTGCGAGAAAAAAGTCAGAAGTGCGAATATAAACTCGTAATTGCAAGGAAAAAAAGTAAAAATTGCAAGATATAAATTCGTAATTGTGAGAGGAAAAAAGTAAAAAATTGCGAGATATAAACTCGTAATTGCAAGGAAAAAAAGTAAAAATTGCGAGATATAAACTTGTAATTGTGAGAGGAAAAAAGTCAAAATTGCGAGATATAAATTCGTAATTGCGAGAAAAAAAAGTCAAAATTGTGAGATATAAACTCGTAATTCTGAGAGGAAAAAAAGTAAAAATTGCAAGATATAAATTCGTAATTGCGAGAAAAAAGTCAGGAGTGCGAATATAAACTCGTAATTGTGAAAGGAAAAAAAGTCAGAATTGCGAGATATAAACGGATAATTGTGAGAGGAAAAAAAGTCAAAATTGCAAGATATAAATTCGTAATTGCGAGAAAAAAGTCAGGAGTGCGAATATAAACTCGTAATTGCAAGGAAAAAAAGTAAAAATTGCGAGATATAAACTCGTAATTGTGAGAGGAAAAAAAGTAAAAATTGCAAGATATAAATTCGTAATTGCGAGAAAAAAGTCAGAAGTGCGAATATAAACTCGTAATTGCAAGGAAAAAAAGTAAAAATTGCAAGATATAAATTCGTAATTGTGAGAGGAAAAAAGTAAAAAATTGCGAGATATAAACTCGTAATTGCAAGGAAAAAAAGTAAAAATTGCAAGATATAAATTCGTAATTGTGAGAGGAAAAAAGTAAAAATTGCGAGATATAAACTCATAATTGCGAGAAAAAAGTCAGGAGTGCGAATATAAACTTGTAATTCTGAGAGGAAAGAAAGTAAAAATTGCGAGATATAAATTCGCTATTTGCGAGAAAAAAGTCAGGAGTGCGAATATAAACTTGTAATTCTGAGAGGAAAGAAAGTAAAAATTGCAAGATATAAACTCATAATTGCGAGAATAAAGTCAGGAGTGCGAATATAAACTCGTAAGTGCAAGGGAAAAAAGTCAAAATTGCGAGATATAAACTTGTATTTGCGAGAGGAAAAAAGTCAAAATTGTGAGATATAAACTCGTAATTCTGAGAGGAAAAAAAGTAAAAATTGTGAGATATAAACTCGTAATTCTGAGAGGAAAAAAAGTAAAAATTGTGAGATATAAATTCGTAATTGCGAGAAAAAAATCAGGAGTGCGAATATAAACTCATAATTCTGAGAGGAAAAGAAGTAAAAATTGTGAGATATAAATTCGTAATTGCGAGAAAAAAGTCAGGAGTGCGAATATTAACGCGTAATTGTGGAAAAAAAGGAAAAAAAGTCAAAATTGCGAGATATAAACTTGTAATTGCGAGATATAAACTGATAATTGTGAGGGAAAAAAAGTCAGGAGTGCGAATATAAACTTGTAATTCTGAGAGGAAAAAAAGTCAGGAGTGCGAATATAAACTCGTAATTGTGAGAGGAAAAAAGTCAAAATTGCGAGATATAAATTCGTAATTGCGAGGAAAAAAAAGTCTAAATTGTGAGATATAAACTCGTAATTCTGAGAGGAAAAAAAGTAAAAATTGCAAGATATAAATTCGTAATTGCGAGAAAAAAGTCAGGAGTGCGAATATAAACTCGTAATTGTGGAAAAAAAGGAAAAAAAGTCAAAATTGCGATATATAAACTTGTAATTGCGAGATATAAACTGATAATTGTGAGGAAAAAAAGTCAAAATTGCAAGATATAAATTCGTAATTGCGAGAAAAAAGTCAGGAGTGCGAATATAAACTCGTAATTGTGAAAGGAAAAAAGTCAGAATTGCGAGATATAAACGGATAATTGTGAGAGGAAAAAAAGTCAAAATTGCAAGATATAAATTCGTAATTGCGAGAAAAAAGTCAGGAGTGCGAATATAAACTCGTAATTGCAAGGAAAAAAAGTAAAAATTGCGAGATATAAACTCGTAATTGTGAGAGGAAAAAAGTAAAAATTGCGAGATATAAACTGATAATTGTGAGAGGAAAAAAAGTAAAAATTGCAAGATATAAATTCGTAATTGCGAGAAAAAAGTCAGGAGTGCGAATATAAACTCGTAATTGCAAGGAAAAAAAGTAAAAATTGCAAGATATAAATTCGTAATTGTGAGAGGAAAAAAGTAAAAATTGCGAGATATAAACTGATAATTGTGAGAGGAAAAAAAGTAAAAATTGCAAGATATAAATTCGTAATTGCGAGAAAAAAGTCAGGAGTGCGAATATAAACTCGTAATTGTGGAAAAAAAGGAAAAAAAGTCAAAATTGCGATATATAAACTTGTAATTGCGAGATATAAACTGATAATTGTGAGGAAAAAAAGTCAGGAGTGCGAATATAAACTTGTAATTCTGAGAGGAAAAAAAGTCAGGAGTGCGAATATAAACTCGTAATTCTGAGAGGAAAAAAGTCAAAATTGCGAGATATAAATTCGTAATTGCGAGAAAAAAGTCAGGAGTGCGAATATAAACTCGTAATTGTGGAAAAAAAGGAAAAAAAGTCAAAATTGCGATATATAAACTTGTAATTGCGAGATATAAACTGATAATTGTGAGGAAAAAAAGTCAGGAGTGCGAATATAAACTTGTAATTCTGAGAGGAAAAAAAGTCAGGAGTGCGAATATAAACTCGTAATTCTGAGAGGAAAAAAGTCAAAATTGCGAGATATAAATTCGTAATTGCGAGAAAAAAGTCAGGAGTGCGAATATAAACTCGTAATTTTGAAAAAAAAGGAAAAAAAAGTCAAAATTGCGATATATAAACTTGTAATTGCGAGATATAAACTGATAATTGTGAGGAAAAAAAGTCAGGAGTGCGAATATAAACTCGTAATTGCAAGGAAAAAAAGTAAAAATTGCGAGATATAAACTTGTAATTGTGAGAGGAAAAAAGTCAAAATTGCGAGATATAAATTCGTAATTGCGAGAAAAAAAAGTCAAAATTGTGAGATATAAACTCGTAATTCTGAGAGGAAAAAAAGTAAAAATTGCAAGATATAAATTCGTAATTGCGAGAAAAAAGTCAGGAGTGCGAATATAAACTCGTAATTGTGAAAGGAAAAAAAGTCAGAATTGCGAGATATAAACGGATAATTGTGAGAGGAAAAAAAGTCAAAATTGCAAGATATAAATTCGTAATTGCGAGAAAAAAGTCAGGAGTGCGAATATAAACTCATAATTGTGGAAAAAAAGGAAAAAAAGTCAAAATTGCGATATATAAACTTGTAATTGCGAGATATAAACTGATAATTGTGAGGAAAAAAAGTCAGGAGTGCGAATATAAACTCGTAATTGTGGAAAAAAAGGAAAAAAAGTCAAAATTGCGATATATAAACTTGTAATTGCGAGATATAAACTGATAATTGTGAGGAAAAAAAGTCAGGAGTGCGAATATAAACTTGTAATTCTGAGAGGAAAAAAAGTCAGGAGTGCGAATATAAACTCGTAATTCTGAGAGGAAAAAAGTCAAAATTGCGAGATATAAATTCGTAATTGCGAGAAAAAAGTCAGGAGTGCGAATATAAACTCGTAATTTTGAAAAAAAAGGAAAAAAAAGTCAAAATTGCGATATATAAACTTGTAATTGCGAGATATAAACTGATAATTGTGAGGAAAAAAAGTCAGGAGTGCGAATATAAACTTGTAATTGCAAGGAAAAAAAGTAAAAATTGCGAGATATAAACTTGTAATTGTGAGAGGAAAAAAGTCAAAATTGCGAGATATAAATTCGTAATTGCGAGAAAAAAAAGTCAAAATTGTGAGATATAAACTCGTAATTCTGAGAGGAAAAAAAGTAAAAATTGCAAGATATAAATTCGTAATTGCGAGAAAAAAGTCAGGAGTGCGAATATAAACTCGTAATTGTGGAAAAAAAGGGAAAAAAGTCAGAATTGCGAGATATAAACTCGTAATTGTGAGAGGAAAAAAGTAAAAATTGCGAGATATAAACTGATAATTGTGAGAGGAAAAAAAGTCAAAATTGCAAGATATAAATTCGTAATTGCGAGAAAAAAGTCAGGAGTGCGAATATAAACTCGTAATTGCAAGGAAAAAAAGTAAAAATTGCGAGATATAAACTCGTAATTGTGAGAGGAAAAAAGTCAAAATTGCGAGATATAAATTCGTAATTGCGAGAAAAAAAAGTAAAAATTGCGAGATATAAACGGATAATTGTGAGAGGAAAAAAAGTCAAAATTGCAAGATATAAATTCGTAATTGCGAGAAAAAAGTCAGGAGTGCGAATATAAACTCGTAATTGTGAAAGGAAAAAAAGGAAAAATTGCGAGATATAAACTGATAATTGTGAGAGGAAAAAAGTCAAAATTGTGAGATATAAACTCGTAATTGTGAGAGGAAAAGAAGTAAAAATTGTGAGATATAAACTGATAATTGTGAGAGGAAAAAAAGTAAAAATTGCAAGATATAAATTCGTAATTGCGAGAAAAAAGTCAGGAGTGCGAATATAAACTCGTAATTGTGAGAGGAAAAAAAGTAAAAATTGCGAGATATAAACTGATAATTGTGAGGAAAAAAAGTCAGGAGTGCGAATATAAACTCGTAATTGCAAGGAAAAAAAGTAAAAATTGCGAGATATAAACTCGTAATTGTGAGAGGAAAAAAGTCAAAATTGCGAGATATAAATTCGTAATTGCGAGAAAAAAAAGTAAAAATTGCGAGATATAAACGGATAATTGTGAGAGGAAAAAAAGTCAAAATTGCAAGATATAAATTCGTAATTGCGAGAAAAAAGTCAGGAGTGCGAATATAAACTCGTAATTGTGAAAGGAAAAAAAGGAAAAATTGCGAGATATAAACTGATAATTGTGAGAGGAAAAAAGTCAAAATTGTGAGATATAAACTCGTAATTGTGAGAGGAAAAGAAGTAAAAATTGTGAGATATAAACTGATAATTGTGAGAGGAAAAAAGTAAAAATTGCAAGATATAAATTCGTAATTGCGAGAAAAAAGTCAGGAGTGCGAATATAAACTCGTAATTGTGAGAGGAAAAAAAGTAAAAATTGCGAGATATAAACTGATAATTGTGAGGAAAAAAAGTCAGGAGTGCGAATATAAACTCGTAATTGCAATGAAAAAAAGTTAAAATTGCGAGATTTAAACTCGTAATTGTGAGAGGAAAAAAGTAAAAATTGCGAGATATAAACTGATAATTGTGAGAGGAAAAAAAGTCAAAATTGCAAGATATAAATTTGTAATTGTGAGAAAAAAGTCAGGAGTGCGAATATAAACTCATAATTGTGAGAGGAAAAAAGTATCATATTCCATGATATTAAAGGTGATGTCATATCCTGCAATATTTGCATACGTGTCATCAAAGCATCACAACAGGTGACCTTGAGATTGATTGACAGATGAACTACAGCATGTCATCTTAACCAACCAATGAGATCTCATTCATTACTAGTGTTGCTAAAACATGCGTGTGTGTTTATTCTTCAGGTGATAAAGCGTTTGCAGAGTTTCTCACAGATGAAATTAAAGAAGAAAAGAAGATCCAGAAGAACACGAATCTTCCTAAAATGTCCGGCGGGTGGGAACTGGAACTGAACGGCACAGAAGCTAAACTCGTCCGCTCGGTGTCCGGAGAAAAGTAAGACAAACAGATTCATATGTTAACGGCTGCTTCAGATCAGGCTGATGCAGTGTAGCACAGATGAATTATAGCTTTTATAAAACAATCACTGCACAAATGTTCATTAAAGAGCACCTATTGTGCTTTTTTTTTTTTACATTTCTATAGTGTGTGATGTTGCCGTTTAAGCAGGAGTTCTTCTCTATATCAGTGTCAGTGTCTCTGAACTCCTGAAACTCCTCCATTGTAGTCTTGAGTTTCTACCGGGAACCAACACGTCACAATATTCCTCATTTAAATAATTCATACGCAGAGAAAAGGGGCGGGGCGTGGTTGAGTTAGTAGTGTCTTGAAACTGGCGGTTTCTCCCAAACACCAATCACAACACACTGCTCCAGCCGACCAATCAGAGCACAGTGTGCTTTTCAGAAGGAGGGGCTTCACAGAGACAGGAACTAAACGGAGTGGGAAGAGAGGAGACGCAACAATGGATAATATGAGGGAAAAAGGGCAGAACAGGTCCTCTTAAAGAATGAGCAGATTAATAAAGTGTCGTCTGCAGAGCTTTTATGATCATTCTTATACATCATGTTTGTCTTTGACAGAGTCACCATCACGTTCAATGTGAACAACAGCATCCCGCCACAGCTGGAGGAAGAGCCCGAGCAAACGCAGAAGAGTCAGGAGGACGAGGTATCATCCGTTCACACTTCACATTCATGCTGGAAAACACACAGGTTATAGTGCAACGACGATCTTGCTATAGGGTTAGAGTTAGTTGCTTGCCGATATGCATCATTTAGTATTATTACTATAGTAAGTACATGTAACATGTTGTATTTACAAGAGCACCCGATAAAATGTTACAACTTTGGAATAACTACAAAAATGTATATTCATTATAAAAATGATTTTTAATGATCATCTTATTTAGGGTTTGAGAACCACTGCTTTAAAGACATTACATAATTGAGCAGCTCGACTAGCTTTTACCTTGTTGTGTTTTTAATACATTTTTTGTGTTTTTCAGCCTGACATTGTCTCGACGCCCAACTTTGTGGTTGAGGTGACCAAACAGGGCGCAAAGAATTCCCTAGTGTTTGACTGTCATTTCCCCGAGGATGAGGTGAGTTTTATTCCTCTCGTTGTTGTATTTCCTGTTAGTGTGACTGAAGGTCCGTCTGTCACAACCAAAAGATGTGCCAGTTTTCTCATTCATCTCACTCAATCGCTGGATTTCATATCCAAAGCTCTTTGTCTCTGAGCAGACCGGTCACGGTGAGGGCGAGGAGGAGAGCGACATCTTCAGCATCCGTGAGGTCAGCTTCCAGCCGGAGGGCGACGTGGACTGGAAGGAAACCAGTTACACACTCAACACAGACTCTCTGGACTGGGTTAGTCAAGTCACCTTCATTTATATACACTACAGGTTGTTTTAAAGGAGCTTCACCGATCAATCGACTTTTGAAAACATGACCTCTGACCCCTGTGACTCTCTAGGCCCTGTATGACCATCTGATGGACTTCCTGGCTGACCGCGGCGTGGACAACACGTTTGCGGATGAGCTGATGGAGTTGAGCACGGCACTGGAGCATCAGGAGTACATCAAGTTCCTGGAGGAGCTCAGCACTTTCGTCAAATGCAAATAATCTGTGCGGTGGAGATTTATCCCAAACTCTGTGATGCTTCTGGTTCTGGAGTGAAGATGAAGGCAGAACAGTTTTGTATTTAATTTTATATCATTTTTTCAAGTTATGTGCACCGGTTCAAATAACAGATGGCTTTACAGGTCGAGAATGTGAACTAAACATTCATGAGAAATAAAACAGGAAATATTGAGCCGTTTGTCTGCTTTACTTTCAATAGTGTTGCTAAAAAGTGAAAAGTGTGTGTGTGTATATATATAAATTTAGATTTTACATCTCACAAAAGAGTGACATTTATGCATGTCGCGGCAAAAATTAACTCTGTTGCATCACTGAATAAGAAACAAACCTTAGCCAATTGTCTTTATAAAGATTTATTTTCTTGCAAGAAAAGAGTCAGTCATACAGCCATCCTGAATGTCTGCAGAGTGCTAACTGAAGACATAACAGAAGCCACAATCTCTTATACCCCCAATATGTAAACAATTCTTCTCAGTAGTTTTCCATACATGGTAGAAGTAAGAAACACAGCATTAGAATTAGTTCTGCCCGACACCTTTGGTACAGGAGAGCCCTCAAATAAGGTGTCCCGCGACCCCGAAGGTCACAAACCTGTGTCTGTTAAGTTTAGTGGTGTCCTGCATGGCAGAAACACGTTAGCTCTTGTATGATCTCAAATATATGTCTAAATAATTAATCTTCCTCTGTGATTAAATTTTTCCACCACATGCATTTAGCAGATGATTTTATCTAAAGCAAGCAGTTTGTAATATACAATGTCAGGTTTATTAGACTAGATTAGGATAAATTGGCATGAAACAGACGGGACTGCCTGTTTTACTAAATACCGAAAGATGTAAGAACGTACAAGTGTTTTTGAAAGCGGTTTGGAAACAGTCATTCTTTTTCATGGTGCGTGTAGAAATGTTTTGTTAACTCGTTCTATTTTCTTGCATGTGTAACAATCTCACACCCCCCGAAATAAAAAAGATGCATTGTTTTACTATACAAGACTAGTATTAGGACATTACGGTTTCTGTATTGTGAAACTCCCCCAAAAGAGTTCACTGTAATGCAAAATTATATTAATGTGAAATGGCTGCTATTATTCTCAATGAAGACTTTATAAAACTATAACAGATACCACCATTACATATCAATGCTCTATATATATATTTTATGTAATTAACAATAAAACTGCAACATTTATTCAAATAAATTGTCATACAAAAATCTTAATATTTCTATAATGCGCTTTATTGCATGCATGATCATTTATTTCTGATTTATAGCGTTGTAAGATTTGGGTTAATGTACTAAAAACAGAAAAGCTTTCCCTTCGCATTTTCCACATTGTCAAAGCGATTAACGACTAAAATTGCTGTATTCTGATGACAGGCAGTAGGTGGCGATGTGACTAACAAAACTACACACCTATAGAGAACTTAACATGCATGCGCATGACGTCACGGTTTTCACAAATTCACCTTTTTGTAGTTTACGTGGAGACTAATGGTATCGATTTCAAATGCTTTCTGCTAAAAGTTTACGGTTTCAGGGCTGTGTAAATGAACGGCCAAAATGCATGACAAGTCTTCAGTTTTTAGTTGAAAACAGTTGTGTAATTTTCAAAACCGGTTTAATGCATGTTATCTCAGTGTAAACCACAAAACGTTCTTTGCAGTTCTGTACTTTAGCATTATGACTCAAATAAAAGATAGTGAGTGATTAAAGGTTAAAAATAATTCTTTATTTTCACAGAAATAAAATATTCACAACATTTAAAAACATCTATCAGTGCAGTGTAGATGAACGGCTCACAGGACGACAGACAGATAGTCACACACCTGCAAAGAAAGAAAGCAGATCACACGTGATTAGAATGCGTTTATCCGGATGCAGAAACGGACTGATCATGTGACGCGCCTGTAAGCCGTATGAATACCTTGCAGCTGATCATGAGGTTTGGGGATCCATCAGTGTTGAAGGCCATAGAGAAGGTGGGGTTGTGAAGACAGTCCTCCATGTGCTCCGTCACGCGTCTTTCTAGAAGATTCTCTAAAACCTCTGATGAAACGTTCCTACCCTGAGGAGACACGAGAGAAGACGCTCAAAATAAAGCACTTTAGGTTACTATATAGTATATACACTAAGACTTATCAGTCCATTCCTCTAGTGGTCACACGGGCTAATAATAAAACATTCACTATATTCTGCTCCATCCAGACCAATCCAATAATGGATTTATGGAAACGCTTTACAATAAAGTTTATTTGAGACTATAGACTAACGGTTTCAAACTGGGGTCCAGGGAAAAGTCAAAAACATGAAAAATGTAAATGAATAGGATTACAACAATTTATTAAATTAACATGATAAAACATAAGTAAATTTGCTTTATTATAAATGCAATTCATTTCTTATTTCTACATTTGCTTAAAAGTCTAGAGAAAACACTTAAATTAGATTAAACAAATATGATTGAAATGTTAAATTAACATGATAAAAATGTTTTAAAAACAATAAATGAGGTCAAAATAAATATCTGTGAAAAAGCCTACAGTAAAACTAAAAATATGAACACAAATATTAAAATAAGTAAATTAGCTTAAATAAACGTGCAAAAGTTAGAGAAATACTATTTATTTAAAAATAAATGGTATTTCTCAAACTTTTGCACATACACATACATATATACATAAGTGATTACATTTTATCAATCCATTAATTTTTATTAATTTTTTTTATTTTTTATTTAAGCTGCAATTTTCTAGACCGATATGGCTAGGGACTATACTCTCATTCCTGCGTAATAATCCAGGAACTTTGCAACTTTTCATTTTCCGTCGGTCTTAGTACACGATGTAACTATACACATCACAACATGTAAATAGGAAAATGTTGGCGTTATTTTGTCCCTTATTGAGCAGTAGGCTAGCTGGAGCCATTTACCTCCAGTCTTTGTGCTAAGCTAGGCTAGCGGTGGGTCAGACAGAGTTATGCCACGCACGGAGATGGGAATGGTATGTATAGATTTATCTAACTCTGGGGGATACGGTGAATAAGCTAAAGTCTCAAAAACTCGCAGTGTTCCTTTAAATTTTAGGATGGGGGTCCCTCACATAAGGATGTTCATATTTGGGGGTCCGTGGCATCTAAAAGTTTGAAAAGCCCTGATCTAGACTGTATAGATGTGACCGTGAGACTATAGTTTGAATGACATTACAGTACAGAACGGCTCTTTATCCTGAACACTGTATACACACATCCTTTGAGTTTCCCGGAGAAACATCCCGAGTCCTTCACATGCAAATCAGGCTTTCATAGACAAACTAGGAAGTCAGGGTCTCGTTTAAAAAAGCGATTAATACCGGACAATGTTAACTTTAAAAGTGTACTTACAATAGTGTTGACGTAAAGGCCACATGGACATGATGTAAAATGGCTGTTCACTGTGAGATTATTCCTGCACCGGGAGAGCAACACAATGAGGACATGACACGGATGGGTTTTGCAGGAAAGATTGGTTTATGGCAAACACTTACGCATGACATATGGGGCATATGATCCGTCCACTCTGCTCCATCCCCTCCAGCACTGAATCTAAATACTGCTCTTCATAACGCACGCTGCGGTTATATTCCTCTAGGATCGAGAGCTCTGAAGGAGAGAGACACTGAAATGATCTTAAATGTTTTAACACAATCCCCACACCTTTTAATCAATGCATTTCCACAATTTGTAACTTCTCTGACGCTTCCAGGTTTTTCACGACCTGATATAATGAGAGAACGGGTAACCTTGAGCTACGAGCTCCCGCTGGATTTCCTCAAACGCCGAGAGCTCCTCGAACTCCTGCTGTGCGGTGTAAACCTGAGGAGGAAAGGTTATGCATTCAAACTTTACAACTGGTTATGACGACATCAAATAATGCATCTTCACACCAAGTTTGAATATTCAATAATTCAGATGTTAAAATTAGAAATAAACTTTTTTTGTTGATAAAAACATAACTTTTGCTGCTGATCTATTCAACCCTAATGGTGATATTTCAACATATGAGAGTGTTATGAATATCTACCAATATCCTGTCCTGTTTAAAGAATTTAATTCTGTGATAAATGCTATTCTAAGGGGCATAATTTTTTTTGATGAAGACCTCACTTCCCCCTCAAGTCATGCTCTAAATGACCATCTCAATTATGTTTGGGAGGCTTTTCGCTTTTAAAAAGGTACAATATGTAAGATTTTTGGATTAAAATATCCAAAAACCACTAGAACAATGTTATATATTTTGTTGACTTGTGTACAGTATCCCAAATGTTTCCAAGAATGTTTAAATCCAGAGAAATATGCAATTTTAACCAGGACACGGACCGTGTGCGTGCGTCGCCTATCAATGACATCATACCCGCGTTACCCTCTGGTTTTATTTTGTAGAAACCATGGAAACACCAAAGACGCTTTGCATTGCAAGGGTAGATTTCATGCAGAATTTTAAACTGCACTTCTCTAATAATGCTACTCTGTGCGTTCACTCTGCGCTACTATGAGACACTTGTTCACACTGCAGTGAGCGAGATCATATCAGGCATGGTAAAACATGGTACTCGCGGTAAATCAAGAACACCAGATTTAAACAATAAGACTAACTGTGTTGAGCTAGAGAACAATGATTAGTTTCTGTCCATGAATGATCCAAACAGTTGCTCACCTGTCTAATAAAACACATCAGATATTAAAGCGTCTTTGGGGTTTCCATGGTTTCGACAAAATAAAACCAGAGGGTAACGCGGGTATGATGTCATTGATAGGCGACGCACGCGCACGGTCCGTGTCCTGGTTAAAATTGCATATTTCTCTGGATTTAAACATTCTTGGAAACATTTGGGATAATGTGCACAAGTCAACAAAATATAGAACACTGTTCTAGTGGTTTTTGGATATTTGAATCCAAAAATCTTACATATTGTGCCTTTAAGTGTATTTTTGTAAATATAAACAAATTTCGATTTTCATGGCTCATCACTTTGTGCCAAATTCTTGTGATTTTTTTTCATTGTTTGACAATTCTCTTGTGATATTTGGCACAAAAGTAGTGAGCCGTCTATGTTGGGCTGTGCGGTTAATCGGAATCGGAATAAAATCGTGAAGAAAGCACAATTTTTTCATTTGTCATGTGCGAGAGGTTGCAAAAGACGTGAAAAAGATTCTTCCAAACCATGTGTACAAAAATCGATAATACAGGTATTTGCAAAATGCACAACATAAGAAAAGTTCAAAAAGGAATAAAGAAATAACCAATGTCACAATATAATTTATGTAAAGATATTGTGCTCGCAAATATTGGCAATAAAGTCAGCTTCCAAAACAATTATACACACAAATGTGTGTAAGGAAATATTGCTTCAGAATTGTGAAAAATCGCACTACTGATCAAAAATATCTTGATAGATGCGTGTCCATAATCGCACAGCCCTACATCTATTCTCCTTTTACACTCAATCACGATACTCTCACCTATTAGCAAACCACCTGCTCATTGTGGACCATTTCAAAAGAGTTTAACTTGGACACTCTATAAGCCTTTTCACTTTTATTTCGCCTCTTTCCCAACTTTTTTGGAGTGTGTTGCAGCCACCAAAATCTAAATTTGTTTAAGTTGGTCAATGAAAACTTTGAAAATCTTTGCTTTGCACGTTTGTCAGTTAAATATAGGTTAAAGAGAATTAACAAATCACAGATTTTACTTTTCTGGATTTGGGGTTGTATATCCTTAGTGGAGTTTAAAACCCTGTGAACGACACAAGGGTTTGCGCGTCTCAAAACTGGTACAAACCGGTCCACAATACGCACATCTCGGATGCCGTTTCCGTTCCACAGCGACGGGAGACTGTGGTTGGACGACTGTAAGGCGCTCCACTCCTCCTCCATCACCTCCTGTACGAGCAGAGAGCGATTGGATCCAGCCGAATCGTCTCCCATCTGTCTGAACTTCTCTAGTAACCGCAACCGGCTGTTCTTCAACCGCTCCACACAGCGCTGGGGATACAGAGAATAATCTTATATGAACAGTTTAAAGAGAACAGGTTCATGAGGTTACATTAAAATTGGATTATAATCCTAAACAGTTGCTTGTTTTTAAAACATTTACTTTGCATGGAACATACACCGATCAGGCATAACATTATCCTAATATTGTGTTGGTCGTTCTTTTGCTGGCTAAACAGCCCTGACCCGTCGAGGCATGGACTCCACTAGACCCCTGAAGGTGTGCTGTGGTATCTGGCACCAAGATGTTAGCAGCAGATCCTTTAAGTCCTGTAAGTTGCGAGGTGGATCGGACTTGTTTGTTCAGCACATCCCACAGATGCTCGATTGGATTGAGATCTGGGGAATTTGGAGGCCAAGTCAACACCTCAAACTCGTTGTTGTGCTCCTCAAACCATTCCTGAACCATTTGTGCTTTGTGTCAGGAGCATTATCCTGCTGGAAGAGCCGCAGCCACCAGGGAATACCGTTTCCATGAAAGGGTGTATATGGTCTGCAGCAATGCTTAGGGAGGTGGTACGTGTCAAAGTAACATCCACATGGATGGCAGGACTCAAGGTTTCCCAGCAGAACATCGCCCAAAGCATCACACTGCCTCCGCCGGCTTGCCTTCTTCCCATAGTGCATCCTGGTGCCATGTGTTCCCCAGGTAAGCCACGCACACGCACCCGGCCATCCACGTGATGTAAAAGAACACGTGATTCCTCAGACCAGGCCACCTTCTTCCATTGCTCCGTGGTCCAGTTCTGATGCTCACGTGCCACTGTTGGTGCTTTCGGCGGTGGACAGGGGTCAGCATGGGCACCCTGACTGGTCAGCGGCTATGCAGCCCCATACACAACAAACTGAGATGCACTGTGTATTCCGACACCTTTCTATCAGAACCAGCATTAACTTCTTGAGCAATTTGAGCTCCAGTAGCTCGTCTGTTTGATCGGACCACACGGGCCAGCCTTCGCTCCCCACGTGCATCAATGAGCCTTGGCCGCCCATGACCCTGTCTCCGGTTCTCCACTGTTCCTTCCTTGGAGCACTTTTGATAGATCCTGACCACTGCAGACCGGGAACACCCCACAAGAGCTGCAGTTTTGGAGATGCTCTGACCCAGTCGTCTAGCCATCACAGTGTGGCCCTTGTCAAACTCGCTCAAATCCTTACGCTTGCCCATTTTTCCTGCTTCTAACACATTAACATTGAGGACAAAATGTTCACTTGCTGCCTAATATATCCCACCCACTAACAGGTGATGAAGAGAGAGCCAGTGTTATTCACCTCACCTGTCAGGTGTATATTGTAACATAAATATTAAAATGTAAATACATTTAGATCAACCATGCAAGCCAATATTCACATTCTAATTCTACATAATATTTATTTCACCTTTTGAGATACAAATGTATCTATATCAATGTCCTAAGGTCTGGGAAAGCGTTTTGGTTTGGCTAGACAAGATTGTTTGCATGTTTTAGCTGTGGACTAGTGAATATATTGATAATTTATTGGCATAAAGAAGAAATCACCACTAATTCTCATTCCTGTGACGGAATAATAGATGAACTGGTTGATTTTCATTACTGTAAATGTCATCAAAATAATGTCACAATGAAAACAATAACGTAATTGCCCTAAATAGTTTTTATTTTACATTCTTGTATGCAAAAGATAATATATTTAGCTCTTTTATAATAAGACCTATACCTGTTGTTGACAGCTTTCATGAGGTTTCCCACCACAGAAACGAGCAAACATGACATTTACCTTCCTGTAGGTCTCTTTCCATGGCGGAGTCGTGCCTTTGTACATGGATCTGTGTCTCTGTACCGCGTCCATGCTTCGACTGAACTCAAAACACTTCCAGCAGAACTCAATCCCACAAAACACACACACAAACCTAGCGGATGGTCGCCGCGACTTTTAACCTCACGCACACCCGGATGTTGTTTCAGCGCTCATGGGATTTGTAGTCCGTTATCTCTCCGAGCGAATTTTATTATTTAGATAAGGTTATTTAGACACAGTCAATTATTATTATTATTGTTCATTTGAATTAAAGTTTTTTATTATTTCACTTGTTTTATTCAGATTGTTTCTATTTTTGTATGCATTTTATAGAGGTTGTTTTTGTGATAAAATATCAAATATATTAATTTTAAAATAACTATTATTATTATTAATTAATATTAAAATATAATAATAATAATGTGATTTTTACTCAAGTTGATTTCACTTGTTTTTATTCATTTCATTTATTTGTATGCATTTTAAAGAAGTTATTTTGTGATAGAATATAATATATATACATTTTAAAATAACTATTATTATTAATTAATGTTAAAATAATATAATAATAATTATTACTATATTGTTCATTTGAATTAAAATTGATTTCACTTGTTTTTATTCAGATTGTTTCTATTTCTATTAAGTTATTTTTGTGATAAAATATCAAATATATTAATTTTAAAATAACTATTATTATTATTAATTAATATTAAAATATAATAATAATAATGTGATTTTTACTCAAGTTGATTTCACTTGTTTTTATTCATTTCATTTATTTGTATGCATTTTAAAGAAGTTATTTTGTGATAGAATATAATATATATACATTTTAAAATAACTATTATTATTAATTAATGTTAAAATAATATAATAATAATTATTACTATATTGTTCATTTGAATTAAAATTGATTTCACTTGTTTTTATTCAGATTGTTTCTATTTCTATTAAGTTATTTTTGTGATAAAATATCAAATATATTAATTTTAAAATAACTATTATTATTATTAATTAATATTAAAATATAATAATAATAATGTGATTTTTACTCAAGTTGATTTCACTTGTTTTTATTCATTTCATTTATTTGTATGCATTTTAAAGAAGTTATTTTGTGATAGAATATAATATATATACATTTTAAAATAACTATTATTATTAATTAATGTTAAAATAATATAATAATAATTATTACTATATTGTTCATTTGAATTAAAATTGATTTCACTTGTTTTTATTCAGATTGTTTCTATTTCTATTAAGTTATTTTTGTGATAAAATATCAAATATATTAATTTTAAAATAACTATTATTATTATTAATTAATATTAAAATATAATAATAATAATGTGATTTTTACTCAAGTTGATTTCACTTGTTTTTATTCATTTCATTTATTTGTATGCATTTTAAAGAAGTTATTTTGTGATAGAATATAATATATATACATTTTAAAATAACTATTATTATTAATTAATGTTAAAATAATATAATAATAATTATTACTATATTGTTCATTTGAATTTTTATTCAGATTGTTTCTATTTCTATTAAGTTATTTTTGTGATAAAATATCAAATATATTAATTTTAAAATAACTATTATTATTAATCAATATTTACATAATAATATAATAATATTAAAATAAATATAGATCAACCATGCAAGATAATGTTTACATTTCACATAAGTTTCATTGTATTTATTTTTATTTTATGAAATGTATTAATTATTTATGAATTTATAATTAATTTACCTTTATTTGATAATGCGTTAGTTATACAAATAATTTTATTATAGTTTATAAAATAAAATATATACATTATTTATACAAATTGTATAATTGTATTAATATTTCTTAAAATAAATAATTCTTTTTACCTTTTGTGATAATGCATTAGGTATAAAAAGTTACCATTTTTTGCATTAAAAATATTTTATTTATAAAATAAAATATATACATTATTTATACAAGTTGTATCATTTTTTTAATTAAAATAAATATAACAATAAACAGATCTGTTTTACTAGACAGACCTGTTTTTAAGACACACAAAGTACAAATTTACAATTCAGAATTTACGTCGTAATTCCCGTAATTTCGAGATGACAACACGTGACGTTCTACTGGGAGCTATTCACGTACTCGGACTGTCCGAGTGACCGCTGCAGATTCCCAGCTTAGGCCACACGAGCTCTACAAGTACGTGAATGCAAAAACCAGTTTTTGTAGTGATACAATATTTAGTGGGGATATTAATATAATAATAGATAAATGGAGTAACAAATAAATTAGAAATATTTAAAAAACAAACTATTTGCCTTGTTTAACAGGTCTACTAAATATGAAAATATTAACTGGAAAAGAGTATGGTCAATGGCAAATACAATAGAGAGGTATAACATTTTACACAGAAATTACCCTGTCAAGGAGTTGCTTAAACATTTCCATTTGAATATTGAAAACTTATGTGAATTTTGTGGCAATGCCAAAGAATCTATGACTAATAAACTTTTTATTTTACTTGGAAAATATCTAATGGACTAAAGCTAAACCTAAGCTTTGAACGAAAAAAAAAAACAATATGGTACTACATTAAGAACAAAAAAAGCAAGAAAAGCTTTTTGTTTACTTTAAATTGTTGTAATTTTACCCCTGGCATGACCTACTTTACTTTACATGTGTTGTTTTCTACTTGTTGTGAGTTGTATACATGTACACATTTTTTTGCATTAAAAAAAAGTTGAAATCTCGTAATTATGGTCATTACGCCATAGCTTGAACGCACCTCTACTAGGACATATTTACTGATCAAATAGACTCTTACTAATAATAGCAGCTAATACACTAACATGATGCAACAGCACATAGCTGGGACTGAGATCAACTCTTACATAAGTGTGCGCGAGCTTAAACTGCCTCGGAGTGCTTTGCAGAGTTTTAATCAGTGCGTTTTGATCATTCTATCACGCTTGACCTTTGACCCGCACTGTTGCGTACTGAGCAGAGAGTAGTGCGCGCGCCTCCGCACTCAGGTGGCGTTTTTCTCAGTGGACTGCTAGGAGAGAATAACACTAGACCCGCTGAGATGGCAAAGGCAGAATACTCAGAAACTGCAGAGCCCAACCAGATCGGACCGGATTCGGAGTCCGATTCGGATCCGGATGACCACTTGCCCAGTGTGGACGCCGGAGCGGGACTCGGGTCAGTCCGGCGGACTCAGGTGATCCACAGCGGGCATTTCATGGTGTCCTCGCCGCACAGCG
Organism: Rhinogobio ventralis; assembly: GCA_039654625.1. NCBI lineage: Eukaryota > Metazoa > Chordata > Actinopteri > Cypriniformes > Gobionidae > Rhinogobio > Rhinogobio ventralis. Next base: position 2,241,554 of record CM077194.1, read on the forward strand.
ACTCAGTCCGGAGGAGAAGCGCAGCTCTTTATGATAATTATGACACTGTTACTAAACCGGGCTGCCAGACCTACAGTTTCGGGCCATTCAGATCCCGACGGTTGAGCATCGACCCCACTCTCACGCGCCTGTTTGAATGCATGACACTGGCCTACAGGTAAAACAAACCATTTCACTCAAAATTACCTTACTACTAAGTACAAATTCATGTTAATGTTCACATTACAGTCAAAAGTACAGTTGAACTTATACCTACTACATAACTGTAAAACTGCACATAGGCCTATAATTGGTATTTTAAGTGAAATTCACCTGATTGCTGTGTTTATGTTGTTAGCAAACATCTAAACTGCAGTTAAATTACCATTTACCTTAAAATGTACCTCACTACAATACTACCGTTAACGAAAATTACCACAGTTGAACTTATACTGCAATGTTTACATGTGTAAAACAGCATATAACTGATATTTTGAGTGAAATTCAGCTGATGTCAGTGTTTATATTGTTGAAAAAACATCTAAACTGCAGTTAAATTACTATTTACCTTAAATTTTACCTCACTGCAATACATATATTACTATAAAACCGTTACAGATACATTTGAACTTAAACTGCAGTGTTTACATAGGCTAACTGTAAAACAGCATATAACTGATATTTTGAGTGAAATTCAGCTGATGTCAGTGTTTATATGGTTAAAAAACATCTATACTGCAGTTAAATGACCATTTGCCTTAAAATGTACCTCACTACAATACTACCGTTAACGAAAATTACCACAGTTGAACTTATACTGCAATGTTTACATGTGTAAAACAGCATATAACTGATATTTTGAGTGAAATTCAGCTGATGTCAGTGTTTATATTGTTGAAAAAACATCTAAACTGCAGTTAAATTACTATTTACCTTAAATTTTACCTCACTGCAATACATATATTACTATAAAACCGTTACAGATACATTTGAACTTAAACTGCAGTGTTTACATAGGCTAACTGTAAAACAGCATATAACTGATATTTTGAGTGAAATTCAGCTGATGTCAGTGTTTATATGGTTAAAAAACATCTATACTGCAGTTAAATGACCATTTGCCTTAAAATGTACCTCACTACAATACTACCGTTAACGAAAATTACCACAGTTGAACTTATACTGCAATGTTTACATGTGTAAAACAGCATATAACTGATATTTTGAGTGAAATTCAGCTGATGTCAGTGTTTATATTGTTGAAAAAACATCTAAACTGCAGTTAAATTACTATTTACCTTAAATTTTACCTCACTGCAATACATATATTACTATAAAACCGTTACAGATACATTTGAACTTAAACTGCAGTGTTTACATAGGCTAACTGTAAAACAGCATATAACTGATATTTTGAGTGAAATTCAGCTGATGTCAGTGTTTATATGGTTAAAAAACATCTATACTGCAGTTAAATTACCATTTACCTTAAAATGTACCTCACTACAATACTACCGTTAACGAAAATTACCACAGTTGAACTTATACTGCAATGTTTACATGTGTAAAACAGCATATAACTGATATTTTGAGTGAAATTCAGCTGATGTCAGTGTTTATATTGTTGAAAAAACATCTAAACTGCAGTTAAATTACTATTTACCTTAAATTTTACCTCACTGCAATACATATATTACTATAAAACCGTTACAGATACATTTGAACTTAAACTGCAGTGTTTACATAGGCTAACTGTAAAACAGCATATAACTGATATTTTGAGTGAAATTCAGCTGATGTCAGTGTTTATATGGTTAAAAAACATCTATACTGCAGTTAAATGACCATTTGCCTTAAAATGTACCTCACTACAATACTACCGTTAACGAAAATTACCACAGTTGAACTTATACTGCAATGTTTACATGTGTAAAACAGCATATAACTGATATTTTGAGTGAAATTCAGCTGATGTCAGTGTTTATATTGTTGAAAAAACATCTAAACTGCAGTTAAATTACTATTTACCTTAAATTTTACCTCACTGCAATACATATATTACTATAAAACCGTTACAGATACATTTGAACTTAAACTGCAGTGTTTACATAGGCTAACTGTAAAACAGCATATAACTGATATTTTGAGTGAAATTCAGCTGATGTCAGTGTTTATATGGTTAAAAAACATCTATACTGCAGTTAAATGACCATTTGCCTTAAAATGTACCTCACTACAATACTACCGTTAACGAAAATTACCACAGTTGAACTTATACTGCAATGTTTACATGTGTAAAACAGCATATAACTGATATTTTGAGTGAAATTCAGCTGATGTCAGTGTTTATATTGTTGAAAAAACATCTAAACTGGAGTTAAATTACTATTTACCTTAAATTTTACCTCCCTGCAATACATATATTACTATAAAACCGTTACAGATACATTTGAACTTAAACTGCAGTGTTTACATAGGCTAACTGTAAAACAGCATATAACTGATATTTTGAGTGAAATTCAGCTGATATCAGTGTTTATATGGTTAAAAAACATCTATACTGCAGTTAAATGACCATTTGCCTTAAAATGTACCTCACTACAATACTACCGTTAACGAAAATTACCACAGTTGAACTTATACTGCAATGTTTACATGTGTAAAACAGCATATAACTGATATTTTGAGTGAAATTCAGCTGATGTCAGTGTTTATATGGTTAAAAAACATCTAAACTGGAGTTAAATTACTATTTACCTTAAATTTTACCTCACTGCAAAACATATATTACTATAAAACCGTTACAGATACATTTGAACTTAAACTGCAGTGTTTACATAGGCTAACTGTAAAACAGCATATAACTGATATTTTGAGTGAAATTCAGCTGATATCAGTGTTTATATGGTTAAAAAACATCTATACTGCAGTTAAATGACCATTTGCCTTAAAATGTACCTCACTACAATACTACCGTTAACGAAAATTACCACAGTTGAACTTATACTGCAATGTTTACATGTGTAAAACAGCATATAACTGATATTTTGAGTGAAATTCAGCTGATGTCAGTGTTTATATTGTTGAAAAAACATCTAAACTGCAGTTAAATGACTATTTACCTTAAATTTTACCTCCCTGCAATACATATATTACTATAAAACCGTTACAGATACATTTGAACTTAAACTGCAGTGTTTACATAGGCTAACTGTAAAACAGCATATAACTGATATTTTGAGTGAAATTCAGCTGATATCAGTGTTTATATGGTTAAAAAACATCTATACTGCAGTTAAATGACCATTTGCCTTAAAATGTACCTCACTACAATACTACCGTTAACGAAAATTACCACAGTTGAACTTATACTGCAATGTTTACATGAGTAAAACAGCATATAACTGATATTTTGAGTGAAATTCAGCTGATGTCAGTGTTTATATTGTTGAAAAAACATCTAAACTGGAGTTAAATTACTATTTACCTTAAATTTTACCTCCCTGCAATACATATATTACTATAAAACCGTTACAGATACATTTGAACTTATACTGCAATGTTTACATGTGTAAAACAGCATATAACTGATATTTTGAGTGAAATTCAGCTGATGTCAGTGTTTATATTGTTGAAAAAACATCTAAACTGGAGTTAAATTACTATTTACCTTAAATTTTACCTCCCTGCAATACATATATTACTATAAAACCGTTACAGATACATTTGAACTTAAACTGCAGTGTTTACATAGGCTAACTGTAAAACAGCATATAACTGATATTTTGAGTGAAATTCAGCTGATGTCAGTGTTTATATGGTTAAAAAACATCTATACTGCAGTTAAATTACCATTTACCTTAAAATGTACCTCACTACAATACTACCGTTAACGAAAATTACCACAGTTGAACTTATACTGCAATGTTTACATGTGTAAAACAGCATATAACTGATATTTTGAGTGAAATTCAGCTGATGTCAGTGTTTATATTGTTGAAAAAACATCTAAACTGCAGTTAAATGACTATTTACCTTAAATTTTACCTCCCTGCAATACATATATTACTATAAAACCGTTACAGATACATTTGAACTTATACTGCAATGTTTACATGTGTAAAACAGCATATAACTGATATTTTGAGTGAAATTCAGCTGATGTCAGTGTTTATATGGTTAAAAAACATCTATACTGCAGTTAAATGACCATTTGCCTTAAAATGTACCTCACTACAATACTACCGTTAACGAAAATTACCACAGTTGAACTTATACTGCAATGTTTACATGTGTAAAACAGCATATAACTGATATTTTGAGTGAAATTCAGCTGATGTCAGTGTTTATATTGTTGAAAAAACATCTAAACTGGAGTTAAATTACTATTTACCTTAAATTTTACCTCCCTGCAATACATATATTACTATAAAACCGTTACAGATACATTTGAACTTATACTGCAATGTTTACATGTGTAAAACAGCATATAACTGATATTTTGAGTGAAATTCAGCTGATGTCAGTGTTTATATGGTTAAAAAACATCTATACTGCAGTTAAATGACCATTTGCCTTAAAATGTACCTCACTACAATACTACCGTTAACGAAAATTACCACAGTTGAACTTATACTGCAATGTTTACATGTGTAAAACAGCATATAACTGATATTTTGAGTGAAATTCAGCTGATATCAGTGTTTATATTGTTGAAAAAACATCTAAACTGGAGTTAAATTACTATTTACCTTAAATTTTACCTCCCTGCAATACATATATTACTATAAAACCGTTACAGATACATTTGAACTTAAACTGCAATGTTTACATGTGTAAAACAGCATATAACTGATATTTTGAGTGAAATTCAGCTGATGTCAGTGTTTATATTGTTGAAAAAACATCTAAACTGCAGTTAAATTACTATTTACCTTAAATTTTACCTCACTGCAATACATATATTACTATAAAACCGTTACAGATACATTTGAACTTAAACTGCAGTGTTTACATGGGCTAACTGTAAAACAGCATATAACTGATATTTTGAGTGAAATTCAGCTGATATCAGTGTTTATATGGTTAAAAAACATCTATACTGCAGTTAAATGACCATTTGCCTTAAAATGTACCTCACTACAATACTACCGTTAACGAAAATTACCACAGTTGAACTTATACTGCAATGTTTACATGTGTAAAACAGCATATAACTGATATTTTGAGTGAAATTCAGCTGATGTCAGTGTTTATATTGTTGAAAAAACATCTAAACTGGAGTTAAATTACTATTTACCTTAAATTTTACCTCCCTGCAATACATATATTACTATAAAACCGTTACAGATACATTTGAACTTATACTGCAATGTTTACATAGGCTAACTGTAAAACAGCATATAACTGATATTTTGAGTGAAATTCAGCTGATGTCAGTGTTTATATGGTTAAAAAACATCTATACTGCAGTTAAATTACTATTTACCTTAAATTTTACCTCCCTGCAATACATATATTACTATAAAACCGTTACAGATACATTTGAACTTAAACTGCAGTGTTTACATAGGCTAACTGTAAAACAGCATATAACTGATATTTTGAGTGAAATTCAGCTGATGTCAGTGTTTATATGGTTAAAAAACATCTATACTGCAGTTAAATGACCATTTGCCTTAAAATGTACCTCACTACAATACTACCGTTAACGAAAATTACCACAGTTGAACTTATACTGCAATGTTTACATGTGTAAAACAGCATATAACTGATATTTTGAGTGAAATTCAGCTGATGTCAGTGTTTATATTGTTGAAAAAACATCTAAACTGCAGTTAAATTACTATTTACCTTAAATTTTACCTCACTGCAATACATATATTACTATAAAACCGTTACAGATACATTTGAACTTATACTGCAATGTTTACATAGGCTAACTGTAAAACAGCATATAACTGATATTTTGAGTGAAATTCAGCTGATGTCAGTGTTTATATGGTTAAAAAACATCTATACTGCAGTTAAATGACCATTTGCCTTAAAATGTACCTCACTACAATACTACCGTTAACGAAAATTACCACAGTTGAACTTATACTGCAATGTTTACATGTGTAAAACAGCATATAACTGATATTTTGAGTGAAATTCAGCTGATGTCAGTGTTTATATTGTTGAAAAAACATCTAAACTGCAGTTAAATTACTATTTACCTTAAATTTTACCTCACTGCAATACATATATTACTATAAAACCGTTACAGATACATTTGAACTTAAACTGCAGTGTTTACATAGGCTAACTGTAAAACAGCATATAACTGATATTTTGAGTGAAATTCAGCTGATGTCAGTGTTTATATGGTTAAAAAACATCTATACTGCAGTTAAATGACCATTTGCCTTAAAATGTACCTCACTACAATACTACCGTTAACGAAAATTACCACAGTTGAACTTATACTGCAATGTTTACATGTGTAAAACAGCATATAACTGATATTTTGAGTGAAATTCAGCTGATGTCAGTGTTTATATTGTTGAAAAAACATCTAAACTGCAGTTAAATTACTATTTACCTTAAATTTTACCTCACTGCAATACATATATTACTATAAAACCGTTACAGATACATTTGAACTTAAACTGCAGTGTTTACATAGGCTAACTGTAAAACAGCATATAACTGATATTTTGAGTGAAATTCAGCTGATGTCAGTGTTTATATGGTTAAAAAACATCTATACTGCAGTTAAATGACCATTTGCCTTAAAATTTACCTCACTACAATACTATCGTTACCGAAAATTACCACAGTTGAACTTATACTGCAATGTTTACATGTGTAAAACAGCATATAACTGATATTTTGAGTGAAATTCAGCTGATGTCAGTGTTTATATGGTTAAAAAACATCTATACTGCAGTTAAATTACAATTTACCTTAAATTTTACCTCACTGCAAAACATATATTACTACTGTTACAGTTAAATTAGTTGAACTTATACCTCACTGTAATGTTTACATAAGTGTTAAACAGCGCATATTTGAAGTGAAATTCACCTGTTTGCAGTGTTTATGTTGTTACAAAACATCTAAACTGCAGTTAAATTACAATTTACCATTTAAAGGTGCAGTGTGTAATTTTAGCAGCATCTAGCGGTGAGGTTGTGAATTGAAATAACACACCACTCACCCCTCCCTTTCGAAGCACAGAGAAGCTACGGTGGCCGACACAGGACAAAAATGTCGTTGGACACGGCAGAGAGTAGCTAGCGCTCTGTAGAGAAGTTTGTCAGTTTAGGGCTACTGTAGAAACATGGCGGCGCAAAATGGCGACTTCACTGTAACTGTGCATTCACACCAGACGCGACTTGCGCTAATGAATTGCGCTATTCGTGTGGAGTTGGACACTTGAACATTTAGAGTTTACTCGCTTCATTCGCGCGTGACATTCACTTCACAACAGATGCGAATTTGTGTCATGGAAGGGGCTTCTGCCAGGCAGCTGCAGTCTTGTTGCGAAATGGCTGACATGGATTGTTTTAAAATACGGCGAATAAGCTCAATTTGCCGGCTTTAGGTAGCTTGTAGTCTCAATATGTATGTGTGTGTGTATATATATATATACACTCACCTAAAGGATTATTAGGAACACCATACTAATACTGTGTTTGACCCCCTTTCACCTTCAGAACTGCCTTAATTCTACGTGGCATTGATTCAACAAGGTGCTGAAAGCATTCTTTAGAAATGTTGGCCCATATTGATAGGATAGCATCTTGCAGTTGATGGAGATTTGTGGGATGCACATCCAGGGCACGAAGCTCCCGTTCCACCACATCCCAAAGATGCTCTATTGGGTTGAGATCTGGTGACTGTGGGGGCCATTTTAGTACAGTGAACTCATTGTCATGTTCAAGAAACCAATTTGAAATGATTCGAGCTTTGTGACATGGTGCATTATCCTGCTGGAAGTAGCCATCAGAGGATGGGTACATGGTGGTCATAAAGGGATGGACATGGTCAGAAACAATGCTCAGGTAGGCCGTGTGGCATTTAAACGATGCCCAATTGGCACTAAGGGGCCTAAAGTGTGCCAAGAAAACATCCCCCACACCATTACACCACCACCACCAGCCTGCACAGTGGTAACAAGGCATGATGGATCCATGTTCTCATTCTGTTTACGCCAAATTCTGACTCTACCATCTGAATGTCTCAACAGAAATCGAGACTCATCAGACCAGGCAACATTTTTCCAGTCTTCAACTGTCCAATTTTGGTGAGCTTGTGCAAATTGTAGCCTCTTTTTCCTATTTGTAGTGGAGATGAGTGGTACCCGGTGGGGTCTTCTGCTGTTGTAGCCCATCCGCCCCAAGGCTGTGTGTGTTGTGGCTTCACAAATGCTTTGCTGCATACCTCGGTTGTAACGAGTGGTTATTTCAGTCAAAGTTGCTCTTCTATCAGCTTGAATCAGTCGGCCCATTCTCCTCTGACCTCTAGCATCAACAAGGCATTTTCGCCCACAGGACTGCCGCATACTGGATGTTTTTCCCTTTTCACACCATTCTTTGTAAACTCTAGAAATGGTTGTGCGTGAAAATCCCAGTAACTGAGCAGATTGTGAAATACTCATACCGGCCCGTCTGGCACCAACAACCATGCCACGCTCAAAATTGCTTAAATCACCTTTCTTTCCCATTCTGACATTCAGTTTGGAGTTCAGGAGATTGTCTTGACCAGGACCACACCTCTAAATGCATTGAAGCAACTGCCATGTGATTGGTTGATTAGATAATTGCATTAATGAGAAATTGAACAGGTGTTCCTAATAATCCTTTAGGTGAGTGTATATATATATATATATATATATATATATATATATATATATATATATATATATATATATATATATATATATATAGCTCAAATTGAGTAAAGAGCACTTTTTACAACTTACCAGACTGTCCGACCTCCTCACTCACTTTCTTCCAAGTAAAATCCTTTTTATTCCTGTTTCTATAAAGTACTAAGATGTATCGTACAGCTCCGGGTATCCACATATGATTTTGTCCTCATTGTTGTCACTTCTAGAGCAAGCTCCTGATTGGTTAACGTGAATATCCGCCAAAGTGCAGATTTTTCAACTCGCGCGAATCACGCGTTACACGCGCCAAACGCCCGAAACGCTCAATTCGCGCGAATCGCGCTGCAGAATGTCTATTCGCGTCTTTGCATTGACTTAACATGTAAATCACTCACGCTTAACGCGTCATTCGCGTCTGGTGTGAACGCACCATAAGGGGACCCGCGGTGTGTGTAGATAGAAATGGCTCATTCAAAGGTAATAAAAACATAACTGTTCATTATGTAAGGTCTTTATACACTGAAAACATAGTTATGTATATTATATTGCATTTCTGTCAGTAGATCCTCATAAATACTACACACTGCACCTTTAAGTGAAATTTGCCTCACTGTAATGTTAACATGTTAAACTATTTGTAAATGAAAACTTAATTGGGACATTTCGTGTCAACTCAACCAGAGGTCCCCGGTTAAAAAATTTGTTTTTGATAATTTGTTTTCTGGTGAAAGAAATACATAAATGAAGAAGAAAGCCAAAATATGAAATGTCACAGATGTATATTTACTGAGTAATCCACTGTTTTGTAGAGGTAGGTTTTCACCTGAGATTTGGAGCCAAATTGCAGGGGTGTAAAAATGACTTTAGAAAGATGGCAACAACATTATTTTATTTTTACACATAGATTGGTAGGGCTGTTAGTAAAATCTGTTTCATTTAGCAATCTTTGTTGCATTATAAGCCAACGGTGAAGTTTGCAAGCCTGTAACTCAAGGAGTATTAAAATATCTCTTAATATCCTTTTAAATTTGGACTCTTAACAAACTTTTCTTTTGGTATCTTCATTTTAAACACTTTTTTTGAAAATAGGCTCATTTTCCAACTCCCCTAGAGTTAAACAGTTGAGTTTTACCATTTTAGAATCCATTCAGGCGATCTCCGGATCTGGCGGTAGCACCTTTAGCACAGCTTAGCATAGATCATTGAATCTGATTAGACCGTTAGCATCTCGCTCAAAAATCACCAAAGACTTTCAATATTTTTCCTATTTAAACTTGACTCTTCTGTAGTTACATCGTGTACTAAGACCGACGGTAAATTAAAAGTTGCGATTTTCTAGGCCAATATGGCTAGGGACTATACTCTCATTCCTGCGTAATAATCCAGGAGCTTTGCTGCCGTCCCATGGGTGCAGCGGCGCAATGATATTACACAGCACCTGAAAATAGGCTAACTTCTGTCAACATAACCAACGTGACAACCTGCTTGCACAGAGAGCGTGCTGGGGACTATTTTCAGGCTCTGTGTAATATCTCCTGGATTATTACGCAGGTATGAGAGTATAGTTCCTAGCCATATCGGTCTAGAAAATAGCAACTTTTAATTTTCCATCGGTCTTAGTACACGATGTAACTATACACATCACAACATGTAAATAGGAAAATGTTGGCGTTATTTTGTCCCTTATTGAGCAATAGGCTAGCTGGAGCTGCTTACCTCCAGTCTTTGTGCTAAGCTAGGCTAGCGGTGGGTGCGTCAGACAGAGTTATGGCACGCACGGAGATAAAAATGGTATGTATGGACTTATCTAACTCTGGGGGATACGGTGAATAAGCTAAAGTCCCAAAAAGTCGGCGTGTTCCTTTAATGCAGCTCCATGAGTAAATTGTACACATTTTCAGTGGTCAAAAACCAAATGTGGGTCACTTTGCAATGCATACAGCTGATACTTCGTTCTTTTAAAGAGGCATATCTGAACAACAAATAATGTTAAAAACTAGCAATGTATCTATCAACACAATTGCATAGAATAAACCTGTCTGAGTGCCATAAATATTGTTTTTCCAAAGTTTGTGTGCCTGTAACTCTATACACCTTATATGGTTCAGTCCCAGACATATTGGGATGCAATCTTTCTAAAGTCATTTTTAACTCCTGTAATTTGGCTCCATTTTGACCCTACCTCTACAAAACAGTGAATTAATTACACAGTAAATATGACATTTAATATTTTGGCTTTCATCACTATTTATGTTTGTCTTTCTTCAGAAAAAAATATTAACAAAATCAAAACCGGGAAGTTTCTGAAATTTGGTTGATCTGACATGGAATGACCCAATTCTGTTTAGATAATCCACTTTCAGTGATATTTATTGCAACTATAATAACTTTAATTGTCATGATTATTCATGACATAATAATAATAATCATGACAGTTGAAGTTATTATAGTGCAGGCTTGCAATACATATCACTAAAAGTTGGGAATTATGTAATGCTAATGTAAAAAAAAGTGAATGAAAAAAGGTTTGAATGGTATTTATAATATTTTATTTAATTTTTAATGCAATCTCACCACAGTAAGAAACTGAAGGTAGGTGTGAGAGAGACTGAACTCTTCTAAATTCAGTCTTGCTTTCGAAACAACTGTGAAATCCTTAAAAAAAAAAAAAAAAAAAAAAACGTATCTGGACTTTGATAGGAGTTGGAAGACAAACGAGGTGAGAGTTACAGAATAACGAGGGTAGAGAAACCAAAGCATACGCAGATTTTCTTGATGCAACACACAGACAGAGCTGTGTTTTTTTAGCTGTCTCACCTCTGACCAGAATATTGAATGTCTTATTTACTACAGGATATTGAGTCATTTATTTAGGCGATCCTGCTTTAAACCTTTTTTAGGTTTGCATGTACTATTAAAAGCCCAAATAAAGCATTTCCTTACATTTAAAGACGTCTCTTTAAGGTTTTGCAGCATTGCATTTACTTAAAGCATGAATTATTCTTTGCAGTTTCCATATGCTAATGACAGCACCAGACAGACTTTGTCAAAAGGCCTGGAGAAACTTCTACACACTAGCTGTTAGAAATATATTGTGATGCAACGTCAGTATGACTTTGGCCGTGAGTCAGCAGTAGCAATTTATGACATGCCAATGACCTGACGTCAAATGAAACAAGAAATCATGTCAGCTTAGGAAGGCTATCACAAACATCTACTCATATCAGCACATATGACAATAGCATTATGACTGTTGTTATTGGCCAGTGAGATACAGATATTGTCTGAATATTCTCTGGTATCATTCGTGCTATAGTATCTGATAAGTCAAGTGTCACTATATTGACCTCTTACTAGGGATGCACCGCATCTGAAGTGTCTAAGCTGAAGGAAATAATCCATTGTTTATCGGCTTTAATATATCATTACGATAACATTAAAAATGAATATATATATCGGCTGATACCGATATGGGGGCCGATATATCGTGCATCCCTACTTCTAACCCTATACACTGTGGTAAAGTGAATAACACTGATTATCTCTTCATCACCTGTTAGTGGGTGGGATATATTAGGCAGCAAGTGAACATTTTGTCCTCAAAGTTGATGTGTTAGAAGCAGGAAAAATGGGCAATCGTAAGGATTTGAGCGAGTTTGACAAGGGCCAAATTGTGATGGCTAGACGACTGGGTCAGAGCATCTCCAAAACTGCAGCTCTTGTGGGGTGTTCCCGGTCTGCAGTGGTCAGGATCTATCAAAAGTGCTCCAAGGAAGGAACAGTGGAGAACCGGAGACAGGGTCATGGGCGGCCAAGGCTCATTGATGCACGTGGGGAGCGAAGGCTGGCCCGTGTGGTCCGATTAAACAGACGAGCTACTGGAGCTCAAATTGCTCAAGAAGTTAATGCTGGTTCTGATAGAAAGGTGTCAGAATACATAGCAATGCATCTCAGTTTGTTGTGTATGGGGCGGCATAGCCGCTGACCAGTCAGGGTGCCCATGCTGACCCCTGTCCACCGCCGAAAGCACCAACAGTGGCACGTGAGCATCAGAACTGGACCATGGAGCAATGGAAGAAGGTGGCCTGGTCTGATGAATCACGGTTTCTTTTACATCACGTGGATGTGAAAGTAAAAAAATAAATATTTTATTTGTTTACCAACATTTCATGTGACATTTAACCGGCATCAGAGTACCGTGAACATGTGAAAGTGTTGTTTAATTATTTAAGTATTAACTTAAAATCAAGGTGTTTAATTAACAAAGGTGTTTCGACTGAAAATAAAGTTTTAGAAGTAAATATTTTGCACTTGTTGTTTTACTACACGGCTGCACTTAGGTGTTTCCTAGAAAGGGCATATACAGGAAGGGAAAACATATATTTTATTTTACTTCTTTCAGCTCAATGACGTCCTATCAGTGTTGTTTATCTGGCAGGCTTCAAGCCATATCCCACATTTTAGCAATCATTCTCACTGGACTCTTAGCAACAGAGTGAACACAACACTCTTAGTTCACTTGCCTCTTGTTTTTAGAGATTAAGTGCGCTAGAGCCGTCGGTAAATGGTGTAAAGTGTCGTCAGATAATGGGCAACTGTGTCGCTGCATTTGACTGATGAAATTATTCCGACTGCAAACAATGTTGGATGGAAAAAGCATGTTAATACAGAGCCAGCGGGGTGAAAAGGGAAGATTTCGCCATTGTTCTGCAAAATCATCAAGACCCATATTGTCAAAAATCAGTTCATTAATGTTGTTTATATTTACTAGGCTAGCATTATGGTGCAGTGTACAAATAAAATTGCATCGAATGTGTTGATTGATTGCATTGATGTTTGTGTTTCTTCTCAGTGGGAAGATTGTGTCTCCAAAGTGGAAATCTTTCAAAGGTCTGAGGTTGTTGTGGAGGGATAAAATCCGGCTGAATAATGGCATTTGGAGGGCCTGGTTCATTCAATGTGAGTCTCTTAATCTCATTTATAGTCTTTATTTACTTCGTTACTCACAGTTCACATCATTTCACATGTAAAAGTGTTTCTCAAAACTGTTGATTTGTTAAAACATCCTTCAGTATTTGTTCGTTTTATAGCAAATCTCGGCTGCGTGAATGTTTATATCATTGCAAAATGTAAACTGTATTATTGCACAGCTCTCTGTATATATTATATCCAATCTGCTTATTACATACAGTTTACTCACTTAAAGTGATATATATTATATAACAAATCTTAGATTTTTCATCATGCTCTTCATACAAATTTGGATAAATAAGTATGTCCAGATTTATCCGCATGTATACTAGGGATTCACCGATATGAACATTTTGGCCAAAACCGATAATTCTTTATATTTGAAAGCCGCTAGCCGATATATTGGCTGATAAATCTAAATCCAAATTTTTGAGAGTCTAATTACAAAAACAAAAGTCTCACCATTAAAATCCATGTCCCAAGCACACAATTATGATGTTCTCATTATAATCTTATGCAGCCTATATGACAGACATGAACTGTATTTTCCTTTTTTTGAAGTGATTTCAATCATATTTCAAGCAATTCAGACCCATCATGATGAACAGTGCACATCTGAAGTGTCTCAGCTGAAGGAAATAATACATTACATATCAGCTTTAATATATCGGCCAATTTTTTTTATCGGGCTGATAACGATAACATAAATGAACATATATCTGCCGATACCAATATGTCCATAATATATACAGTATACTCGTGTAGGCCGATTATATACTATAGCAAATCTCAACAGCTTGATTGCTTGCATCTTCTGAAACTATATTATCGCTAGGGCTGGCCCCTAAAAGTCGACTAGAAGAGGCTTGGTCGACCAGAATTTTATTAGTCCTTTAGTCGCAGAAAAAAAACTCCACAGGAAGTGGTGAAATCACGCAGGCTGTGACGGACAGGTTGTTAACGGCAGGAAATCCAAACATTCGCCCGTCATTCACCGACCTCAAATATGGCTCAAATATGCGTGCATTTAAGTGCTGATTAGGCTATGTATTATATATAGGCAATTAAAGGCTCATTATTATGATTTATGACATATTAATATAAATGCGCGATTAGTCGACTAATGGCTTAAATGAACGACTACTAGTCAACTAGAAAAATCTTTAGTCGAGGGCAGCCCTAATTATCACCCAGCTCTAATCTGCTAAATGCAACTATAAACCATGAAGATATTCTAAACATTCTGCCTTGAAACCTTGTGTATTGTGAAAAATGCTTTACAAATAAAATTGACTTTATAATATTTTAATACACAAAAGGTTCCAAAGGTTTTTTTTTTTTTTTTTTTTACAGTTTTGGCTTCCAAAAATAACCTTCAAGTGGTAGTTCTTCAAAGAACAATTGTTTTTTTTATCTAAAGAACCTTTTGTAGAATGCAAAGGTTCCATGGATGTTAAAAGTTCTTTATGGAACCATCAACGCCAAATAAAGAACCTTTATTTTTAAGTGTTTTAAAGTACTGTGTTTGTCCCTACCCTTACAAAGTAATGTGTTGGTACCGCTGGACCAATAATTATAACAGTGCATAAGGAACTACAAAATTGAAATTTGACATTAAATTGCTTTAGATGTGGAGAAAAGGAAGAACCCTGTGTGTGGGTTTGTCACGCCGCTGGAGGGTTCGGAGGCGGATGCCCACGGAAAACCTGAGGTGAGTCCGATCTCAAGGACAGAACTGAATCCATAAATGCATTTGATTGTAGAAGAGAAGATTTTAATGTTTGGCACGTGTCATAGTTTGTTTATTTATGCCGTTTCTAGGCGATTGTTCTGGAGGGAAGCTACTGGAAGAGACGGATAGAGGTGGTGATAAAAGAATATCACAAATGGAGGATTTACTATAAGAAAAGAGTGAGTAATTGAACAAATATAATGGGTCAGTTGTGTATGATACAGTGCTGGACGGTATACCAGTTCAAAAAAATGACCAGTATAATGCCAAAATATATAATGCAGCATGTGAGATGTACATAAAATTGTTGAAATTAAATAAATAGTCATTTTGCGCTCAGTGTTTGACAACAGAAAATTCTTAGTAGAATTTGGTACTGTTAATTGGCCAAGCGTTGTAGACTGATAATCTCAGAATGACCAAATATGGTTTGATTTTTCATTCTGGATGATATATCGATTTATCACCCCAATAATCCCACCATAATGATTAAAGACATCTTCACAGAAATGTTTAAGTGATTTCTGAAATGCACCCATTACTTCCTAAAATGAGCTTTTAATACAACATATGTAATGTGATTGTGTTTCTGAAGGTACCAGACCAGAGCTAGTAACTACATTTTTCCCACTCTGTTGCAAAACTCTAGGAGCCACTTTGGGTCAAGAACCCAAAGTTCAATATTCACAGGAAGGGCCATTAAAATCTTTGATCCCAGTCACCCTAAAAATTCTTAGGTTTTGACCCATCACTAAGATAAGATAAGATCCAGCATTGTAAGGCCAGTTCCTGTCTGATGTGTAATCTCCATTAGGAACGTAAAGCACTGCTATTTCTGATTTATTTTATTTTATTTTATAGCTTCAAAAGAACAAAGATCTGCTGTCCATGCTACAGAAGGTAAGATCACAGGAACATGCAGTAGTCTCGTTTTGCAGTTGCGTCTGGTGTCAACTAGTCGTGCAAATGTCACAGAGGTTCGAAACAACATTTTCATTTTTGGGTTAACTATCCCTTTAAGATCAGTCTAAATACAGTACAGTCAAGTCACTTTGATTAAACTAAGTACCAAATGGTACTATATAATAAACAGGTTTCCCATAGTCATAGAAAACCTGGAAATATCAGGGAATTTTAAAACTATGATTTCTAAGGCATGGAAGTTTCTATACTAGTGAATTTTTGATGAAAATTGTAATTAGCCAGGTAGAGTTAGATGTAGAGTAAAACCTGTAAGCATGGAATATTATTAGAGAGAGACATTATTATTAGAGACATTTGTTCACTAATAAATGTAATCACTTAAATGTATTCACTCGAAATACTGTACCACAAATCTCTATTCAAAAACATTCTTAAGAGTTGAAGTAAAAGAGTTGAAGCTGTTATAGCTGCAAAGGGTGGGCCAACTCCATATTAAACCCTACGGATTAAGAATGGGATGTCATTAATGTGCATGTGCATGTAAAGGCAGGCATCCCAAAAATATTGGTAATATAGTGTATATTTGTTTTTGTGCAAAAATGAACATATTAAAATAATTGTCATGACCCCTTTAAAGTTCATAACACTTCTGCAGGTACGCACACTGTTTCACAACCCAATCACACCTGTGATTTCTTCTGCTATTGGGGACATTTTTGAAGGTCTCTTCCATGTCTATGGGCCGTAACACAGCTGTGATGGTGGTCTAGTGTAAATCATTGATCTGGTAGAGTAGCGTAGCGTTTACTTTAGTAGGTTAGTGGTGCAGGTCATGTTTGCACAGTGCATTTCTATTAATAGTCGCCCCTCAGTTTTTGCTTCCCTCAGCTGGCCGAAAAATTAAAAAGAACATCCATGTGAGTAAACGCAAATGCGCATGTTTATATGCGTCACAGCCCCTCATATGGGTGAAAAATGAGTCGTTTGATTGCTTTTAGTGACTAAAGTGCTAATCTTCCCTTGTGTTCGATGAGGCCGTCAAAGAAACGCACATTCAGACTTTAACAGCGTTAATCAAATCTGACCCACATACTGCAAGATGTGAATCCGCAGCACTTCTTTTAAATGCATTTTTATTCATGTGCTGCTTTGTGGATATGAATTTGATTGGTGATGTGAGTCCTCGCTTACAAATAAAAGTGCTGATGCTTCCAGATAGTACTGTACCATGGTACTTTGATATACATGCCATGGTACTGAATGGCTGTTATGTTTATATACTGTACTGAGGTATTTGCAACATACACTACAGTTCAAAAGTCGGGTCAGTCCGATTAATTTTTTTTTTAATTAATTAATACTTTTATTCAGCAAAGATGCATTACATTGATCAAAAGTGACAGTAAGACAGTAATTTCTAAAGGATCATGTGACACTGAAGACTGGAGTAATGATGCTGAAAATTCAGACAGTTAATTTCAATTAATATTGAAATAATATTTTTAGCAATTTTACTATTTTTACTTCCTAGCTAACAAAATGTTTTGCCGAAGTTATGAAAACATTATTTTTGAATGTTCTCTTAAAGGGGTGATGAATTGAGAAATCAACTTTCCCTTGAGCTTTTGATATATAAAAGGTCATGGTAATATAAGAATATCCTGTAAGTTTCAGAGCTGAAAACTTCCTTGTTAGTCAAAGAAAAGCTTTTATAGACACCAGGCCCAGCAGACGACAGGTTGGGGATCTATGACGTCAAAGGAAGGCAAGCACCGCCTCAGCAGAAGAATATCAACGCCTACTTCATCACTGCCTGTTTAGCCCCGCCCACCGATTCGCGCATGTAACATAGGCCTAGTGTTAAACCATCGAGCTACAAAGCAATAAACATGCCGTTGAGGATTACAAAATATTGTGTAGTGCATGGGCTCGACAGTAATGTAACATGTAAGTAACTGTGTTCATTCTAATGCCTGATCTGAAATGTGATGATTCATGTAGTCAGATGTTCTTTGTCTGTGTGTCAGTAAATCAAACCAGTGACTAAACATCAACTTGCGTTGTTTCTCTTAGTAGGATGAAAATGATCTGTTATTTAACGGTGATTAAATTCTATAAAGAAAGCGATCAAAGAAACCTCCTTTTGCAATCGTTTGAGCAGCTCGCGCTGCAGCTGTCAATCAAACAGAGAGTTTATCAGTGACGCGTTTATCAGTGACTCCCGTTTTATTCAACAAATCTCTTAACTATATCACGTTTGCACTGTTAGTGAAAGCATTTGTTAGTGTACAGAAACTGAGTTGCAGTGATGAGATCGCTGCTTTCATGCGCTCAGCATGTGTGTGATCGGCTACAATGATCATCACTGCAACCTTTCATGCCACAATCTTAATATAATGCCACAGATCTAAATATAATGCCATAGCTCTAAATATACTGCCATAGATCTAAATATAATGCCATAGATCTTAATATAATGCCATAGATCTTAATATAATGCCACAGATCTAAATATAATGCCATAGATCTAAATATACTGCCATAGATCTTAATATAATGCCATAGATCTAAATATAATGCCATAGATCTCAATATAATGCCATAGATCTAAATATAATGCCATAGATCTTAATATAATGCCATAGATCTTAATATAATGCCACAGATCTAAATATAATGCCATAGCTCTAAATATACTGCCATAGATCTTAATATAATGCCATAGATCTTAATATAATGCCATAGATCTTAATATAATGCCACAGATCTAAATATAATGCCATAGCTCTAAATATACTGCCATAGATCTAAATATAATGCCATAGATCTTAATATAATGCCATAGATCTTAATATAATGCCATAGATCTTAATATAATGCCACAGATCTAAATATAATGCCATAGATCTAAATATACTGCCATAGATCTTAATATAATGCCATAGCTCTAAATATAATGCCATAGATCTGAATATAATGCCATAGATCTTAATATAATGCCATAGATCTTAATATAATGCCACAGATCTAAATATAATGCCATAGATCTAAATATAATGCCATAGATCTTAATATAATGCCACAGATCTAAATATAATGCCATAGATCTGAATATAATGCCATAGATCTTAATATAATGCCACAGATCTAAATATAATGCCATAGCTCTAAATATACTGCCATAGATCTAAATATAATGCCATAGATCTAAATATACTGCCATAGATCTTAATATAATGCCATAGCTCTAAATATAATGCCATAGATCTGAATATAATGCCATAGATCTTAATATAATGCCATAGATCTTAATATAATGCCACAGATCTAAATATAATGCCACAGATCTAAATATAATGCCATAGATCTAAATATACTGCCATAGATCTTAATATAATGCCATAGATCTTAATATAATGCCATAGATCTTAATATAATGCCACAGATCTAAATATAATGCCATAGATCTAAATATACTGCCATAGATCTTAATATAATGCCATAGCTCTAAATATAATGCCATAGATCTGAATATAATGCCATAGATCTTAATATAATGCCATAGATCTTAATATAATGCCACAGATCTAAATATAATGCCACAGATCTAAATATAATGCCATAGATCTAAATATACTGCCATAGATCTTAATATAATGCCATAGCTCTAAATATAATGCCACAGATCTAAATATAATGCCATAGATCTTAATATAATGCCACAGATCTAAATATAATGCCATAGATCTAAATATACTGCCATAGATCTAAATATAATGCCATAGATCTTAATATAATGCCATAGATCTTAATATAATGCCACAGATCTAAATATAATGCCATAGCTCTAAATATACTGCCATAGATCTAAATATAATGCCATAGATCTTAATATAATGCCATAGATCTTAATATAATGCCACAGATCTAAATATAATGCCATAGCTCTAAATATACTGCCATAGATCTAAATATAATGCCATAGATCTTAATATAATGCCATAGATCTTAATATAATGCCATAGATCTTAATATAATGCCACAGATCTAAATATAATGCCATAGATCTAAATATACTGCCATAGATCTAAATATAATGCCATAGATCTTAATATAATGCCACAGATCTAAATATAATGCCATAGCTCTAAATATACTGCCATAGATCTTAATATAATGCCATAGATCTTAATATAATGCCATAGATCTTAATATAATGCCATAGATCTTAATATAATGCCACAGATCTAAATATAATGCCATAGCTCTAAATATACTGCCATAGATCTAAATATAATGCCATAGATCTTAATATAATGCCACAGATCTAAATATAATGCCATAGATCTGAATATAATGCCATAGATCTTAATATAATGCCATAGATCTTAATATAATGCCACAGATCTAAATATAATGCCATAGATCTAAATATACTGCCATAGATCTTAATATAATGCCACAGATCTAAATATAATGCCATAGATCTAAATATAATGCCACAGATCTAAATATAATGCCATAGATCTAAATATACTGCCATAGATCTTAATATAATGCCACAGATCTAAATATAATGCCATAGATCTAAATATAATGCCATAGATCTTAATATAATGCCATAGATCTTAATATAATGCCATAGATCTTAATATAATGCCATAGCTCTAAATATAATGCCACAATCTTAATATAATGCCATAGCTCTAAATATAATGCCATAGATCTAAATATAATGCCATAGAGCTGAATATAAGGCAACACTTTTCACGATTAGTTAACCATAAGAGCTGTAATAGTAAAAACGTGCTAAAAGAGAGAGTAATACTGTTTCAAATAGAAAGACGTTAGCCAATCACAGCAGTGGGCGTTTACACTGAAGTCTCCCAGCGGACACGCCCCTTAAATCAGAGCGTTCCAAACCAGAGGGCTAAAATCAGGGTAGGAAAAATGCCTTTTATTTATAAATTATGAAATTTTTTGATGTAAAAAGTATTCTAACATTATAAGTGCACCCCAGGGAACATAATAAAACAATAAAAAAAAGCAGTTCATGACCCCTTTAATGTCCAGTTTTTTAAATGTTTTAAAAAAAAATTATCGGTTATATGAACGTTAAGGAAACACTCATTGCATTATGAAAAAATGTTACTTTTGAATGTTCTCTAACCCTAACCTAACAAGTAGTGCCATTTAAAAATATATATATATAATTTGTTAATGTTATAATTGAGCCGCTTTTCCACTGTTGGGCCAAACCGTTCTTGTTGCTTAACTCTTCCATTTGGAATGTAATACAGATGCGTCAGACGTTGCCTTGGTAAAGCAAGCGGTTACAGACGATTTGAGATGTAAATGGCGACCGCATTATGGAGGATGATCGGATATTTCTAGGGCGATGTCTACCAAATTGGTATCCGACGATTTCTACAGTGAAACATTGCGATGGACGATGACATCGGGGGGTTGTGTTTGAGCGTTAAGCTCCATTAATGTAAGCAGAAAGGGCTTGATTTGACCGCGTTTGGCTTTGGATAAAACTACTAGAGGATATTGCGCTGAAATATCATTACCACAGATGATCCTGAGTGCTTGTGGTGTCATTTGACTCGTTTACATTGCTCAAATAACATGCTTAGCTAGCTACAGAGAAACTGGTAGCAACAGACAAGTGACCAATCCTGAGTGGCGATGTCACTACACGCATTCTACCAGCACAGTTCGAATTCCGGGCCGAGAAGTTGGGAACGGTTTGCAGGGATTTTTTGCTCACCAGCCACTGTGGCTCGTGAAGTTATTAGCCATTCAGCATTTTCACTGGCCACAATTTTGACATCGATACCATGGGGAAAAACTGCCATATAGATATTTTTTAATATTATCTCATAATTTGGCAGCAGGAATATTAGGCTGCTGTCACTTTACATTATTGACATTATTTTGTGTGTATTGGACTGTTTAAGCGCAATAAGCAGCGAAAAATAACTCAAATTAGTGCTTTATGTACCGCACTTTGGGTATTTGAGCACAAAATCTAGCCTGACGTCGTCATACTCAATTCTAGTCAGAATATGAGTCTGATACTGCTCCATTGGGCTGTGATTATGAGGCGTGTTTTAACCAAACCAGGAAAGAAAATGCCTCTGCACTCAATTGGATAGACCTACAACCAATCAGAGCAACGGAGTAAGTGACGTATGTTGAGCGACGCTTGGTAGTCATTTTACGGACTCGGATCTTTGAATCTCGTTCAGCAAAATGAACAAAAGTCATTTTGTTCATTTCAGCAGAATATAATTAAAATGTCACATGTTAAATTCCCCAACACACCTAGTACTTATGCAAACATTGATCACATTTGGAATAAAAAATAAATTATGCAGCCAAGGCCAAACTTTAAGAAATGATTCATTAATTGCTTAGCTGGGTCTTCAAGCTATGCAGTCTGTTAGTTCACCTCACCTCCGAATCCGGGTCGTTCTTTCTTTTGTCAGTTCACATTTAATCACGTCTGTTACCTGGAAAGAGTACACCTCTCCTGTCTTCGGGTTCAAATCGTTAGTTCCGTCATCAGTGTCTGATCCGAGCCGGGACAGCCCCATATGCAATGCATGCAGTCCCGAAAACAGAATTGATTAGTTCACCTCTCGAGTTTTCGGGTTCGAGTCATTCGTTCACCAACTCACAGCCCCATCGGCTGCATGCAGAAGATCCTGTACAGAACCGATGATGTAGCGCATGCACGGTCAACGCAAAATTAACGAATCACTTTCTGAGACAACATCTGTGTTCCCGAGTCATATTTAAGGTAAGTTAAAAAAGAACGAATCGTTCATGAACGACGCATCACTAACACATAGTTGTCAACAGATCAACTGCACGCACGCTGGAAGAAGATGAGTGTAAACGATCTTTGCCGGTGTTGTAAAAATAATTTAAGGATACACGGAGTACTTACCAACACGATCATCATTTTTGAGAGAAATAGTAAAGGTCAATGCGTATACGAACAAGTTCTCCATTTATGATTAGAACGAATTCAACCCAAGCGCTTTTGGTGACGTGAATGCTTACGTTACTCTTTATCATCTGTCAATCATCGTATAAAGCCCGCCCTGACAATTTGATTGGTCCGAACAGCTCCTGTTCGAGCACAGTTACTCCACAACGGATCTAGTCCAGACCGAACTTCCCGACCCTTAAATGTTGTGGGCGGGGCTAAGTTCGGCTGGCATCCAGGCTACACAAAATCTGCAGGAATGAGTAAAATTATGCGCAATATGTGCAATCCCACACCGAAAGTTCTGCGACACCAACAATATTCATCCGGAGCAAATGAAGCTAGTGACTGACGGGAGGCGGGTTTGTGTGTCACTCGCTGTCGGAGAGATGAGAGAGAGAGAGAGAGAGACACTGGTATCGTGTATCCTGCGGAAAATGAGTATTAGAAGCCTTTCAGATATTTCAGTATCAATATGTATTGAAAAATCAATATACCATATTGCACTTTGTTTATTATTTCAGATGCCTTTCAGAAGACTACAGTTGAAAAATGTATATATTATATATCAAATTCAACCCTCCAAAGTGACAAGTAGGAGTGGGTATTAATGTAAAGACCTGAAGGTTTGTAATCGTGCCATGCCAAACCAAGCTCAAGCAGAAATAAAACTGTAACAGTTCCTTACTGTTCTTAGAACCATTCAGCCCAATGGGGGAAAAGCGGCTTTTGAGAGAACAGAATGTTAGCCAAAGTATAGAGAACGTTCCCCGTTTGCTGATTTTAGTCTTTCACCATTCATCTCTATAGAGCTGTATTTGTATGCCTTTTGCTTAGACAGGAAGTGGGCATGTCCCTGTTTCCCCAGCAGCGTCTGGTGTTAAGGTGCAGTGTGTCAGCGGGCCAGTAGGAGGCAGCGAGTTTGCCCTCGGCCTCCACACGTGAGTGTGACAGCGGGAACTGGGTCAGGAACAAAAGAACCGCTCGCCTTTAATGATACGGAGATACCTGGGGAAAAAAGCTGGAGAAATAATGAAAACATAATGGGATCGGGCAGGGGTTCCTGTCTTTTACACATTTCCCCTAAACTGCTGGCCCACGTACACACACATAATTTCTGCTCGCAAACACACTCCAGCAGCAATACTATAATTTGCCACCTTTGTGCGTAAGAAAAAAGAAAGTGGAAAACATAACGTAGGTTGTTTTCAGGAAAGACGCAATCATTGACGCTGCCGTCTGATTGTGGGTATTCCTATAAATATGCATTCCGTGCCGAGTGTCAGAGTGGAAAAATCAGCAAGACAGCAGCTCTCCAGGTATAACAGATGCACATGGGATTTTCCCAATAAAATCCGTGAGTAGAAGTGTTTGTGTGCATGTGTGTAACTGATTTAAGTCAACATTAAATCAGCAGCTTTCATAATACATGTTTCTGGTTTTATTGTGAATGCTTCATCAGTGCAAGAAGATTTTCTAATGGAAAAAAATGTAACAAAATGTAAAACTTGCACCGCTTCTGAAATAATTAATAACTTTTTCAGCTGACGTCTTCTAGGCCAGGGGGTCTTTGGGTAAAGTTGGCATGAAACATGAAATTGTGCTCGTCTTTTCTTCCCTATTGTGACGTATATCCGAGTTAAACGCTTCTGGAACGAGAGCAAATGTAGGGCGGGGCTTGATTTTATCCATGGGGAATTGATTGGATAATTGGATCGTAATCATTTGCTTATTACAGGTTGCTGGAGGAATATTAATAGAGTTGATATTAATACTATTTTTAGTAAAAGTTTTAGTAATTTTGTTGTGTTTTTGTCATTTTATTATTTTTTATGTCGTTTTTATTGTTATAGTTTTTATTTTTTTAAGTGTTACTAAATGAAAATGATGCATGTTGCCTTGGCAAATAGCTAAAATAAGATGTTTACGTTTTATTTCAGTTAATGTTTATGAGAATGATTTGTTGTGGTTTTATTTTTAGTTAACAATAATAACCCTGCTGGACTGTGTTTAATTAAAGATTACGAGGGCACATGAATTAAAAGAAATCAGATGCTCAGATAAATATGAAAAATAATAAACTGCAATTTTTGTTTTCTGGTTGATTTTATGTTGTCATATATATATATATATATATATATATATATATATATATATATATATATATATATATGTTTTATTTATTTATTGTGCATTTCTATTTACTTTATTGTTATTATTTCTGTATTTTCTGACTGTGACGGTATGTTTGTTTTGCTACAGTCCCTCTAAAATAACAAGTCAACTAATTAATTGATGAAATCAAGCCGTACATTTCTTTTAATAATGCGTTGCAAATGCCTTTCATGATGATTGTTCTCTGCGTCTCATATTCCTTCTCGTTTATTGCTCAGTATGTGTCTGTAAAGTTGGAATCTATTTAATTTCTTGACAGGATTTTTAACAAATTGACTTGTATAAATGGTTGATTTATATTGGACAAATTGTTCTGTGCTTGAATAAGCCTTTGCAGCATCTAGTGATTTTAAAATTTGAATGCAGTAGGAAACCATCTGCTAAATCAAGCATCATATTGCTCTTACTTAGTGTTAGTAATGCGATCAAACCTCTAGCATTAAGTATTTTAACTAACTTTCATCCTGCAGCCTTTGTCCTCCCGACCCGATTGATTCCTCAAAATCATGTGTCCTCTCCATAGAGTCCCATCAGCAGAACTGGACTAGAGAAATGGACTAGTCAGATCTACCCAGAGCCCGAGGCGGCCTCAGAGGAAGTCCACATGTTTGACTTGGATTGCTTCCTGTCAGACATCTCAGACACACTGTTCACCATGACCCAGAAACCCAGTCCCTGGATGGGAGACCGGCAAAACAGTGAGTCCATAAAGGGATCTTTCACCCAAAAATCATTTATTCACCCTCATGTCATTCTGAACCCGTAGCATTCAAGTGTATTATCAAACTTGGCCTGTCAAGATGCATTGTGCCAGGGTTAACATCATTGATGCCAAAAGTTATTGGCGCATGGCTAATTAATCACATTAGCTGTGTTTCCATCCAAAGTTGCGAATTTAACTGGTATAAAACATTTGTGAATAAAGCAGCGTTTCCGTCTCACGTGTTCGAGAACAAAATCATCACTTCCTGGGAAATTTACGCAAAATATCCATAATAAAAATGTAAGTTGCTGCAATCTGGCTCTTTTTCCCTCCATCATAAATGAGTGGCGTCTCAGAGCGTCAGACGAAACTCACTGAACGCTGTCATGCTCTCTTGCGTTGGGATGCTGGTGTTTGGGAACGCAATCGTGTGAGATGCTTCTGGAGGAATTCAACCAAATCATTCTGATCACAGACTTTGACTGTTTCAGAACCACCAAACCAACATTTGAGATGCTGCGACGCCATTGGTCCGCTGGTTAGTCCAGTTATCCAATCACAGCCTCGGCTGAGGCAAACTCAAAGAGTTTCTTGTTGTGCATCGAGGGATATATGCGGTAAATGTGTTTCTATGCACACGTCTATAAAATATATCCGCCTCAATTGAGCGCATACGTTTTTTTATGCACGTTTTTAGAATGTATGGAAATTTTGGCTGATTTTTTATGCAGCATCCCAAAGTGCGTATAAAAATAGATGGATGGAAACATAGCTATTGTGCCAATTTTGAAATATGTGTGATCACATAAGTTCACTTTAAAATAAAAAATGACCCCATGATTTAATCACCCTCAAGCCATCCTAGGTGTATATGACTTTCGTCTTTCTGATGAACACAATCGGGGTTATATTAATAAATATCCTGGCTCTTCCAAGCTTTATAATGGCAGTGACGGGGTCCATTGAGTTTGAAGCTCAAAAAGTGTATCCATCTATAATAAAAGTGCTCCACACGGCTCCAGGGGTTAATAAAGGCCTTCTGAAGCGATGCGTTTGTGTAAGAAAAATATTAATATTTAAAACTTTATAAAGTAAAATAGCTAGCTACCGCCAGACTGCCTTCCATATTCAACTTACGCAGAAACTGTAATGGCTTTAGGGTGAGTAAATCATGGGCTAATTTTCATTTTAAAGTGAATTAATCCTTAAAATGAACTTTTATGGGGGTTTTTTGTGGTCATTTTTGGAGACTAATATGCACCGTCTGCATTCATTATATGAAAAAAGCAGTGTGCTATTTCCCACAAAAAAAAGAAAGTCATGCTGATTTGAAATGACATGAAATTAAATTATGGCCAAATTTGTATTATTGGATGAACTATTCGTTTAAGCGCTATAAGCGAGATCAGCTTTATGAGTCTCAGTAACATTGACATTTCAAACAGTTCACTTGACTGAACAAATTCATTTGGTGGTCACTGTATCTTGGTTTTAAGCTTTTTTATTGAAAGGATATTTGGCTGATTTAACAATATCATAATATACAGTCAAACCAAAAATGATTCAGACACCAGATATAATGTTTCACTAATGTGTGCAGGACACTATACACTCACCTAAAGGATTATTAGGAACACCATACTAATACTGTGTTTGACCCCCTTTCGCCTTCAGAACTGCCTTAATTCTACGTGGCATTGATTCAACAAGGTGCTGAAAGCATTCTTTAGAAATGTTGGCCCATATTGATAGGATAGCATCTTGCAGTTGATGGAGATTTGTGGGATGCACATCCAGGGCACGAAGCTCCCGTTCCACCACATCCCAAAGATGCTCTATTGGGTTGAGATCTGGTGACTGTGGGGGCCATTTTAGTACAGTGAACTCATTGTCATGTTCAAGAAACCAATTTGAAATGATTCGAGCTTTGTGACATGGTGCATTATCCTGCTGGAAGTAGCCATAAGAGGATGGGTACATGGTGGTCATAAAGGGATGGACATGGTCAGAAACAATGCTCAGGTAGGCCGTGGCATTTAAACGATGCCCAATTGGCACTAAGGTGCCTAAAGTGTGCCAAGAAAACATCCCCCACACCATTACACCACCACCACCAGCCTGCACAGTGGTAACAAGGCATGATGGATCCATGTTCTCATTCTGTTTACGCCAAATTCTGACTCTACCATCTGAATGTCTCAACAGAAATCGAGACTCATCAGACCAGGCAACATTTTTCCAGTCTTCAACTGTCCAATTTTGGTGAGCTCGTGCAAATTGTAGCCTCTTTTTCCTATTTGTAGTGGAGATGAGTGGTACCCGGTGGGGTCTTCTGCTGTTGTAGCCCATCCGCCTCAAGGTTGTGCGTGTTGTGGCTTCACAAATGCTTTGCTGCATACCTCGGTTGTAACGAGTGGTTATTTCAGTCAAAGTTGCTCTTCTATCAGCTTGAATCAGTCGGCCCATTCTCCTCTGACCTCTAGCATCAACAAGGCATTTTCGCCCACAGGACTGCCGCATACTGGATGTTTTTCCCTTTTCACACCATTCTTTGTAAACTCTAGAAATGGTTGTGCGTGAAAATCCCAGTAACTGAGCAGATTGTGAAATACTCAGACCGGCCCGTCTGGCACCAACAACCATGCCACGCTCAAAATTGCTTAAATCACCTTTCTTTCCCATTCTGACATTCAGTTTGGAGTTCAGGAGATTGTCTTGACCAGGACCACACCCCTAAATGCATTGAAGCAACTGCCATGTGATTGGTTGATTAGATAATTGCATTAATGAGAAATTGAACAGGTGTTCCTAATAATCCTTTAGGTGAGTGTAGTTCATTTCTGTAAGTGAGGAGAGCAAAATAAAGTAAACTATGACATATTATACCCAAATATTCTTCATACAGTGACCACCAGTAAAATTGATAAAAATGTGGGAGCAAAATGATTCAGACACTTTGACCTGAGCATGTTTTGCTGAAGTGTTTTCTCTTTAATTGTTAATGCGACCTTTGACACCACAGACTGAACAAAATGAAGCTTTGCTTGGTCATTGGTCGACCTAAATTGGTATTTTCTAATTGTGTACTTAAATTTAACAGCTGATTGTAGTCCATTACATCCCTTTCTATCAAAGTTATGAAAGATGAATTTGCTCTGACACAGTTCAACTCACAGTTCTTGTCATTTTTTACCATTTTCTAAACTACAGCGAATAAACTGTGATAATGTGAGAAAATGTTGAAGGTGTTTGAATACATTTTGGTTTGATTGTATATATAATTTAGGATGTCATAAATGAGACATTTTAGCGATGGAGAATTTAGTCACATGAGTTTATAAAATGCATTCAGGAAGGACCACACCCT
This sequence comes from Rhinogobio ventralis, assembly GCA_039654625.1. Lineage (NCBI taxonomy): Eukaryota > Metazoa > Chordata > Actinopteri > Cypriniformes > Gobionidae > Rhinogobio > Rhinogobio ventralis. The sequence continues at coordinate 2,271,280 of CM077194.1, forward strand.
AAAACAAGGAACTTGTTAAAAGAATAAATTCAAGCTCCTCCAAATAGAGCAGTTACACACACACACACACACACACACACACGCGCACGCACATCCTTACAGCTGGTTTTACTCCTGTCGTCTCAGTGTACACCAGTAATGCAGATATGATCCAGCCTGGTTTGACACCGCTGCAGCCCAGCTTGGATGACCTGATGGACATACCAGGTGAGTTTAATGAACTTCATATGTCAGTCTTTATTATACTGACATTGCTCAGCTTTATAACTCTAACTTGATTGTTTTATATGCTGTGTGCCACTCTGCCCTCTGGTCACACAAGAGTAATATGAAAATGGAGTCATAGAATGCTAATAAGAAATATAATTTAAATTTAAATATAGCCATTAATATAATTTAAAAAAAAATTTGTATCTATATTTTTTGTATTAATGTTTATATTAATTAATATTCATGACTTTTAATGAAAAATATAATTAAATATAAATTAAATCCGGAAAGTATTCACAGCACTTTTTCCACATTTTGTTATGTTACAGCCTTATTTCAAAATGGATTAAATTCATAATTTTTTTCCTCAATTCTACAAAAAATACCCCGTAATGACAATGTGAAAGAAGTTTGTTTAAAATCTTTCTAAATTTATTAAAAATAAAAAACGAAAAAAATCACATGTACATAAGTATTCACAGCCTTTGCTCGATACACTTTTGAAGCACCTTTGGCACCAATTACAGTCTTTTTGAGTTTGATGCTACAAGCTTGGCACACCTATTTTTGCGCAGTTTCTCCCATTCTTCTTTGCAGGACCTCTCAAGCTCCATCAGGTTGAATGGGGAGCATCGGTACACAGCCATTTTCAGATCTCTCCAGAGATGTTCAATCGGGTTCAAGTCTGGGCTCTGGCTGGGCCTTCACAGAGTTGTCCCATAGCCACTGCTTTGTTATCTTGGCTATGTGCCTAGGGTCAGTGTCCTGTTGGAAGATGAACCTTCGCCCCAGTCTGAGGTCCAGAGCATTCTGGAGTATCATCAAGGATAAACATCCCCACAGCATGATGCTGCCACCACCGTGCTTCACTGTAGGGATGGTGGTGCCCAGGTGATGAGCGGTGCCTGGTTTCCTCCAGACATGACGCTTGTCATTCCGGCCAAAGAGTTCAGTCTTTGTTTCATCAGACCAGAGAATTTTGTTTCTCATGGTCTGAGAGTCCTTCAGGTGCCTTTTGGCAAACTCCAGACGGGCTGTCATGTGCCGTCTGGCCACTCTCCCATACAGGCCTGATTGGTGGAGTGCTGCAGAGATGGTTGTTCTTCTGGAAGGTTCTCCTCTCTCCACAGAGGAACGCTGGAGCTCTGTCAGAGTGACCATCGGGTTCTTGGTCACCTCCCTGACTGAGGCCCTTCTCCCCCGATCGTTCAGTTTGGCCGGGCGGCAGCTCTAGGAAGAGTCCTGGTGGTTCCAAATTTCTTCCATTTATGGATGATGGAGGCCACTGAGCTCATTGGGACCATCAATGCTGCAGAAATGTTTCTGTTCCCTACCCCAGATCTGTGCCTCAATACAATCCTGTCTCTGAGGTCTACAGACAATCCCTTGGACTTCATGGCTTGGTTTGTGCTCTCACATGCACTGTTAACTGTGGGACCTTATATAGACAGGTGTGTGCCTTTCCAAATAATGTCCAATCAACTGAATTCACCACAGGTGGACTCCAGTCAAGCTGTAGAAACATCTCAAGGATGATCAGTGGAAACAGGAGCACCTGAGCTCAATTTTGAGTGTCATGGCAAAGTCTGTGAATACTTGTGTACATGTGATTTTTTTTTTTTTTTCTCTCTCTTTTTTTATTTATTTATTTATTTATTTTTATAAATTTGCAAAAATTTCAACCAAACCTCTTTCACCTTGTCATTATGGGGTATTGTTTGTAGAATTGAGGAAAATAATTATAAATGTAATCCATTTTGGAATAAGGCTATAACATAACAAAATGTGGAAAAAGTGAAGCGCTGTGAATACTTTCCAGATGCACTGTATCCATATCATATATCAATCATATATCATATCAATCATATAGGCCTAATAATAATAATATCATATAATATATTTTTGGTAATACATTTTTGAAATTATTTTTAATATTCATTAATTTTATTAATATTTATAAACATATATAAACTATGTAATTAAATAACTTAAATTTTTTTTTTAAATATTAGTAAATTAATGTGTATTTATGAACAATACATTTTATCTGTAGTTTGAATGTTAATAAGAAATATAATTAAATATAAACTGAATATAGTAACTCTTATAATTATTTATATATATATATATATATATATATATATATATATATACACTCAACTAAAGGATTTTTTAGGAACACCATACTAATACTGTGTTTGACCCCCTTTTGCCTTCAGAACTGCCTTAATTCTACGTGGCATTGATTCAACAAGGTGCTGAAAGCATTCTTTAGAAATGTTGGCCCATATTGATAGGATAGCATCTTGCAGTTGATGGAGATTTGTGGGATGCACATCCAGGGCACGAAGCTCCCGTTCCACCACATCCCAAAGATGCTCTATTGGGTTGAGATCTGGTGACTGTGGGGGCCATTTTAGTACAGTGAACTCCTTGTCATGTTCAAGAAACCAATTTGAAATGATTCGAGCTTTGTGACATGGTGCATTATCCTGCTGGAAGTAGCCATCAGAGGATGGGTACATGGTGGTCATAAAGGGATGGACATGGTCAGAAACAATGCTCAGGTAGGCCGTGGCATTTAAACGATGCCCAATTGGCACTAAGGGGCCTACAGTGTGCCAAGAAAACATCCCCCACACCATTACACCACCATCACCAGCCTGCACAGTGGTAACAAGGCATGATGGATCCATGTTCTCATTCTGTTTACGCCAAATTCTGACTCTACCATCTGAATGTCTCAACAGAAATCGAGACTCATCAGACCAGGCAACATTTTTCCAGTCTTCAACTGTCCAATTTGGGTGAGCTCGTGCAAATTGTAGCCTCTTTTTCCTATTTGTAGTGGAGATGAGTGGTACCCGGTGGGGTCTTCTGCTGTTGTAGCCCATCCGCCTCAAGGTTGTGCGTGTTGTGGCTTCACAAATGCTTTGCTGCATACCTCGGTTGTAACGAGTGGTTATTTCAGTCAAAGTTGCTCTTCTATCAGCTTGAATCAGTCGGCCCATTCTCCTCTGACCTCTAGCATCAACAAGGCATTTTCGCCCACAGGACTGCCGCATACTGGATGTTTTTCCCTTTTCACACCATTCTTTGTAAACTCTAGAAATGGTTGTGCGTGAAAATCCCAGTAACTGAGCAGATTGTGAAATACTCAGACCGGCCCGTCTGGCACCAACAACCATGCCACGCTCAAAATTGCTTAAATCACCTTTCTTTCCCATTCTGACATTCAGTTTGGAGTTCAGGAGATTGTCTTGACCAGGACCACACCCCTAAATGCATTGAAGCAACTGCCATGTGATTGGTTGATTAGATAATTGCATTAATGAGAAATTGAACAGGTGTTCCTAATAATCCTTTAGGTGAGTGTATATATAATTATAAGAGTTACTTATAATTGTAAAATATCATGTAAATTCTTATAAAATATCATATATATTTTTTTAATGATTTTTTAAATATTCAGTGATTTTAATATTTATAAACATTATAATAAATAAAGTATGCATCCCCTAAAGGGACATGCTGATGAAAAAAATATATTTCAATGCTTTTACGTTTCCAAGCAAGCAAGTGCAAAAAGTCTCTGTGAAACGCAAAACATTTGCGAGAGAATGCAAGAGACGTAATTGTAACAATAATTGTAAAAGACAATAAAATAATAATTAAAAAAAAAATTCTCCCATCTCATATTTTTTTCCTTCACTATGTCCCATTAGGGGCTCCGTAGTAAACTAATTAAAATAATTTGTAGTAATTAGAAATGCAACAACATTTTGCAAAAATGCAACAAAAAAAACAATTACAGATTTGTTGTAGAAATTGATGAGTACTATTGGATACCTTATATAGGGAAGTTCAAAAGTTGTGCAAGCTTTAGTGGTCCACATCGATGTCTGTGCTTCACTTTCGGGGCGTCTAGGGAACAATGCATGAGTTTAACTCCTTGTGGGGTTGCTGGGATTTCCTCATCTGTGACTGGGTCATTTAGAGGTGAAAGAGTCAATGACTGAAGAGCGGAAGTCAGGCAGGATGTGATCAGCCCTGAATAGGAGGGATGAGTTTACTTTAGGGCAACTGCATTCAGTTCCTTATCATTCATGTACGAATTGATCTTATGTCAGTGTAAAGAGTACACTACACTATACAGGATAATGTACAGTAGGGCTTTTTTTTGACCGATTTTAATTGCAATTTTGGCAGATGTATTTACTTTTAATGCTTTCAGTGTTCAAACACATCAGAAGGAATTGTTCTGATTGGCGAACATCTTTTGCACACAGATGAGAATGTTAAATAACGACTTTAAATTGCATCCTTTTGTGATTTTGGAAATTACATGTGCTCATATGCTAATTTAATTGTGATTGTGACGTTACACAGCCCTAATGTGCTGTCAAGACAGTTCCTCAAAATAAACTAATTTTGTTGATAACAATAATTAGACGATATTCTGCTGAGTGTGTTTTAATGCTATGGGATTAATGATAACATTTTGAGTATTGAAATATTAAATAATAATAAAAAAAGACAATATTTTAAATATGAAACTAAAACCAAGTTTTAGCAAGTCACTATCTTAATGAGTTCGAATTCGTATTAGATTCATTCATGCTGGTTCATCCAGGAGCAAAGCAAGTGACTTCATATAAATAAATCATTAAATCATTGATTAATAAAAAAAATTCAGAATGTTTTTAAATAAGCACTGACAAAAACTATACAAGTTTTAGGGCTGGATGAAATTACGATATATATACACTATATTGCCAAAAGTATTGAGACACCCCTCCAAATCACTGAGTTCAGGTGTTCAATCCCTTCATGGCCACAGGTGTATAAATCAAGCACTAGGCATGCAGACGCTTCTACAAACATTTGTGAAAGAATGGGTCGCTCTCAGGAGCTCAGTGAACTCAAGCGTGGTACCGTGATAGGTTGCCACCTGTGCAATAAGTCCATTCCTGAAATTTCCTCACTACTAAATATTCCACGCTCAACTGTTAGTGGGATTATAACAAAGTGGAAGCAATTGGGAACAACAGCAACTCAGCCACGAAGTGATGGGCCACGTAAAATCACAGAGCGGGGTCAGCGCATGCTGAGGGTCACAGTGCGCAGAAGACGCCAACTTTCTGCAGAGTCAATAGCTACAGACCTCCAAACTTCTGTGGCCTTCAGATGAGCTCAAGAACAGTGTGTAGAAAGCTTCATGGAATGGGTTTCCATGGCCGAGCAGCTCATCCAAGCCTTACATCACCAAGTGCAATGCAAAGCGTGGGATGCAGTGGGGTAAAGCACGCCGCCACTGGACTCTAGAGCAGTGAGACGTGTTCTCTGGAGTGACCAATCACACTTCTCTGTCTGCCAATCCCATGGACGAGTCTGGGTTTGGTGGTTGCCAGGGGAACGGGACTTGCCTGACTGCATTGTGCCAAGTGTAAAGTTTGGTGGAGGGGGGGTTATGGTGTGGGGTTGTTTTTCAGGGGTTGGGCTTGGCCCCTTAGTTCCAGTGAAAGGATCTCTTAATGCTTCAGCATACCAAGACATTTTGGACAATTTCATGCTCCCAACTTTGTGGGAACAGTTTGGGGACGGCCCCTTCCTGTCCCAACATGACTGCGCTCCAGTGCACAAAGCGTCGGTCCATAAAGACATGGATGAGCGAGTTTGGTGTGGAGGAAGTTGACTGGCCTGCACAGAGTCCTGACCTCATCCCGATAGAACACCTTTGGGATGAATTAGAGCGGAGACTGCGAGCCAGGCTTTCTCGTCCAACATCAGTGCCTGACCTCACAAATGCGCTTCTCGAAGAATGGTCAAAAATTCCCATAAACACACTCCTAAACCTTGTGGAAAGCCTTCCCAGAAGAATGATTCCTGGCTGCATGTCAATATCCATGGATCACTGGATGTTGGGTAAGTTGTAAGGAACACTATATGGAGTCCAACCTTTAATTTAAACTGACAATCATTTATTTTACTCATGTTTTCGCATTTTCCCCTATTAAATCCAGTCATGAAGCAGCTTTTCTGCCACTCAGTCTGTCTGAGGGGCGTGTTCTGGCGGGAAAGTGATGTCAATGCATACCCTCTATTTTGCTGATATTCAGGAAAAACAGCACGCTTGCTCGCGTGACATTGATTTTATACAACAGTACCGTGCATGTTCATTATGATGTATCGTATTACTGTATATCGGCTAATGTCTAATACTCGATAATGTCAGCTTCCACATCATTAAAGCAACTATTGCTATATTATCGTAGACGCACACCTCTACTCGCCGATATCTGGATAGTTTCTGGATCAAGGCCTCTCTAATGGACTTCAGCAGTTGTGCCCGCATATGACTGTCATGTTCCTGGCAGTGTCTGCTGTGGTCAGCTGGCAGGACTCAGTCACGAGGCATGGTCATGCTGTCTGCCCGTCTCACTCATTGTTGCACTGCCAGGTTTCTCACAGATGTCAACACAGACTGAAGACTGGTTGCAGCGTGCATGTGACCCGGTTGTGACCGTGTGAGAAACTAAGGTCTGGTATTGAATGGCCACATTATCCAAGGTGGAAAATACCTTTCCCAGCCGGCATTGTCATTGGTTGCATGTGGGTTTGGCAGGTCTAGGGGAATAGTTTATATACTGTGTGAGACCAAACCATGTTGCATGGACACTTTCATGTTGTGGAGACTTTAGAGTAGTCAGTTCAGCTTCTTGTTGCCATTTTCAGGTGGATATTTCTGAAGAAAATGTGAGTCTTGCTTGTGATTTGTTTTGTGTTTAGCTCATTGCTATGCAGTAGTGGTTCAGATCATTAGCCCTAAGTATATGCAATAGTAGTATTGATGCTTGTTTTAGCAGACAGTCAGAATTAACCTTATGCTCAATGCTTTCTAGATATTTTCATGAGTTTCCGTGGGCAGCCGACGGAGCACGTGGGTTATTCAGACTGCAGCTTCTTTGAGAGTTCGTCCAGTGCGGCGTTTCCTTCAACTCCTTCCTCTGCGGTCACCAGTCAGATGATACACACAGGATCTCTGCTAACACAGGTACCACACTGATTCAGAGTTTAAAAAACACTAGTTAATGGTCTTGTGAAAGACCAATTATGTCACCAAAAATGGTAAAAAAGTGTTTTCTCAAACACTCATCTGCCACTTTTCAACCTACAAATGACTTTTGTGAACACTGATTAATACTATTTTTTTATATATATAAACAGGGCTTGACATTTAACTCTTTACTCACCAGCCACTGTGGCTAGTGGTTTTCCAAAGTTACTAGCCACTCAGCATTTTCACTGGCCACAATTTTGACATCGATACCATAGGGAAAACTGCCATATAGATATTTTTAATATTATCTAATAATTGGTCAGCAGGAATATTAGGCTACTGTCACTTTAAGACCTGACGCACGGATCCTTTACACTGTTAAACATGCGTTTTCTTTCTCAACTCTTTAACTTTACTTAAAACAGAACTGACTGCGTTTACGTGAATACTCGCCAGAACTGACATTTTGACATTATTTTGTGTGTGTTTGACTGTTTAAGCAGCAAAAAAGAACTCAATTTAGTCCTGCACTTTGGATTAATATTAAAGATATTACAAATAATATAATATATATATATATATATATATATATATATATATATATATATATATATATATATATATATATATATATATATATATATATAATATTTACACATAATTTTTATATTCTTTAATTTTTTCATTTTATTTGTAAGATTTTAATGTTGAAATTAACCATGCATATTATATTATATTATATTATATTATTGACATGGTTATAAGCATAGTTATAAGTATAAATTTCAGCATTTATGTTTAAAAAAATTAAACACAAATTAAATAAAAAAAGAGATAAATAAATAACTGTATTACATTTATTTATTCATTGAAACATTTTGATCTTGAAATGTGTACCATGCTTTGAACTATTAATCTCATTAGATTTTACATAAATTTAATACATTTTCCCAAATTTATAAGACACAAACTTTGTCAAATAATTTCACTTTTGTTTGTTTTCATTTTTAGCCTCCTCTCTCAGCTGAAAATTTATCTCAGCCTTCCTCATCTGTAAACCTGCCTGGACCCAGTTATCCTCGGCAGACCATAAACCCCAACATGACCTTCAACCCCAGTGCTGAAACCTCAGATTCCAAGTTCAAAGGTCACACAGAATACATGGGTGACTTCCATCACTCTCTGAACCTCTCGTCTGGCATGGCCCCGTACAGTCAACAGACGTCGTTCAGCGGTCACGCCACGGGCATGACAAACACTGAGATGCCCAGTGCGATTGCTCAGGAAAGTCCTTACCCACCAACCTGCCTCAGACACAGATATTCATCCAGCCAATCACAAACCGGCACGGCAGCCACGTCCACAGTTATCACCCACACCGGCTCTGCCATGACCACCCTTCCATCGGAAGCCCAGCATGGGCACGGATACTCCAGCGTTGCTGAGATGTTTCCACCTGCCACCTGCATGAGTTACCAGCCCATGACGACAACCTCATCTCTGCCCTCGGCCGCCCTCTCTCACTGCTTCTCTGTGCCACAGCAGGTGGGCGTGGCTACTGGCAGGGGGAAGCACAAACAAAAGACAGGAGGAGCCCAATTGGTTCCCAGGGTGGTGACTTCATCTACAACTCCGCCCACTCAGACGAGCTGCCTGGCCAATCTGCTTTCTTCCAGATCTCAAGAGCGTATGTAGATGTTTGATTCATCTGTCATTTTTCCTTCTTGGCTTCTTCAATTTGTTGTTAGTGAGCATCTGAACGTTTAAAAGAATGTCCCATGTTCAAAACAATTGAAGCTCATATTAACCAATGTGGCTATCTTTAACTTATAATATATATACACTCACCTAAAGGATTATTAGGAACACCATACTAATACTGTTTGACCCCCTTTCGCCTTCAGAACTGCCTTAATTCTACGTGGCATTGATTCAACAAGGTGCTGAAAGCATTCTTTAGAAATGTTGGCCCATATTGATAGGATAGCATCTTGCAGTTGATGGAGATTTGTGGGATGCACATCCAGGGCACGAAGCTCCCGTTCCACCACATCCCAAAGATGCTCTATTGGCTTGAGATCTGGTGACTGTGGGGGCCATTTTAGTACAGTGAACTCATTGTCATGTTCAAGAAACCAATTTGAAATGATTGGAGCTTTGTGACATGGTGCATTATCCTGCTGGAAGTAGCCATCAGAGGAGGGGTACATGGTGGTCATAAAGGGATGGACATGGTCAGAAACAATGCTCAGGTAGGCCGAGGCATTTAAACGATGCCCAATTGGCACTAAGGGGCCAAAAGTGTGCCAAGAAAACATCCCCCACACCATTACACCACCACCACCAGCCTGCACAGTGGTAACAAGGCATGATGGATCCATGTTCTCATTCTGTTTACGCCAAATTCTGACTCTACCATCTGAATGTCTCAACAGAAATCGAGACTCATCAGACCAGGCAACATTTTTCCAGTCTTCAACTGTCCAATTTTGGTGAGCTCATGCAAATTGTAGCCTCTTTTTCCTAGTTGTAGTGGAGATGAGTGGTACCCGGTGGGGTCTTCTGCTGTTGTAGCCCATCCGCCTCAAGGTTGTGCGTGTTGTGGCTTCACAAATGCTTTGCTGCATACCTCGGTTGTAACGAGTGGTTATTTCAGTCAAAGTTTCTCTTCTATCAGCTTGAATCAGTCGGCCCATTCTCCTCTGACCTCTAGCATCAACAAGGCATTTTCGCCCACAGGACTGCCGCATACTGGATGTTTTTCCCTGTTCACACCATTCTTTGTAAACTCTAGAAATGGTTGTGCGTGAAAATCCCAGTAACTGAGCAGATTGTGAAATACTCAGACCGGCCCGTCTGGCACCAACAACCATGCCACGCTCAAAATTGCTTAAATCACCTTTCTTTCCCATTCTGACATTCAGTTTGGAGTTCAGGAGATTGTCTTGACCAGGACCACACCCCTAAATGCATTGAAGCAACTGCCATGTGATTGGTTGATTAGATAATTGCATTAATGAGAAATTGAACAGGTGTTCCTAATAATCCTTTAGGTGAGTGTATATATATATATATATATATATATATATATATATATATATATATATATATATATATATAATACATTTTGGTTGAATTAATAAAGCTAAAACAAGAAATAAAATTAAAAAAAAACTAAAATCTAAAAATAAAGCCTAATTATAATCATATATTTAAATAATGCTAAAATAATTTTGTGACTTCAGTTGCAAGTGTATTTTTGTTTGTTTTTATAAACTGATGGATGTGTCTAAATTATATTTTTTGTAGTCTAACAGCATGTCACAGATACTGTAGATATAATTACATTTTATTTTAACCCGGAATATTTTTTTTAATACCTTCTCTTTAGGAAAAACATCATTGAATTTTGATGCTCCTTCTACAGGGTTAAAAGGCCACAGACCAACATCACCCATCTCTCCGGTAAGCTCTTCTGATAGCAGAATGTTTACAGCACAATAATACAACCACACTGACAGACCTTTAGACAAGAGAGACTGGAGGATTGATGCAGAAAATTTAGCTTTGCATCTCAGACGACTAGATGGCTAGACGACTGGGTCAGAGCATCTCCAAAACTGCAGCTCTTGTGGGGTGTTCCCGGTCTGCAGTGGTCAGGATCTATCAAAAGTGCTCCAAGGAAGGAACAGTGGAGAACCGGAGACAGGGTCATGGGCGGCCAAGGCTCATTGATGCACGTGGGGAGCGAAGGCTGGCCCGTGTGGTCCGATCAAACAGACGAGCTACTGTAGCTCAGATTGCTCAAGAAGTTAATGCTGGTTCTGATAGAAAGGTGTCAGAATACACAGTGCATCTCAGTTTGTTGTGTATGGGGCTGCATAGCCGCTGACCAGTCAGGGTGCCCATGCTGACCCCTGTCCACCGCCGAAAGCACCAAAAGTGGCACGTGAGCATCAGAACTGGACCACGGAGCAATGGAAGAAGGTGGCCTGGTCTGAGGAATTCTTTTACATCACATGGATGGCCGGGTGCGTGTGCGTGGCTTACCTGGGGAACACATGGCACCAGGATGCACTATGGGAAGAAGGCAAGCCGGCGGAGGCAGTGTGATGCTTTGGGCAATGTTCTGCTGGGAAACCTTGGGTCCTGCCATCCATGGGGATGTTACTTTGACACGTACCACCTACCTAAGCATTGTTGCAGACCATGTACTCCCTTTCATGGAAACGGTATTCCCTGGTGGCTGTGGCTCTTCCAGCAGGATAATGCTCCTGCCACAAAGCAAAAATGGTTCAGGAATGGTTTGAGGAGCACAACGAGTTTTAGGTGTTGACTTGGCCTCCAAATTCCCCAGATCTCGATCCAATCGAGCATCTGTGGGATGTGCTGAACAAACAAGTCCGATCCACCTCGCAACTTACAGGACTTAAAGGATCTGCTGCTAACATCTTGGTGCCAGATACCACAGCACACCTTCAGGGGTCTAGTGGAGTCCATGCCTCGACGGGTCAGGGCTGTTTTGGCAGCAAAAGGGGGACCAACACAATATTAGGAATAATGTTATGCCCGATCAGTGTATTTCACAATATTACTGTTTTTACTATTTTTTTTATTTATTTTTATTTTATCAAATAAATGCAGCCTTGGTGAGCAGCAGAGACTTCTTTAAAAAATGTTACAACATTGACTGTTAGTGTATTTTTTCTTGTAACTTGTACTAAAAACTCAAGTACGCTCAAAAAACTTCTTTCTTTTGAATATTGAACATGCAAACATAAATAATGAATAACCAAAAACATGATGTCATCCACATTACTCTTCATATTATGGATAAGAATGCATTTTTCCTCCATAACAGCCAAAAAGCAGCAGTCGTGGAGGATCACAGATTTCCCACAATCCCCCCTGGGCCTCTACTGCGATCGCACCGCTGTCACAGTTACACATGTCAGGCCACGGCGGCACCTCGCAGGGAAACACCATTTCCTCTCTGCTCACGCAACAAACGCCACTTCTCATCCCCAAAACGGAAAAACTCTCCCCGGTTCAAATGCACGCGAGTGACAGGACCAGTTTAACAGGTGTGTTGATTCGTGTGTTTTTAACGCATCTCGTCACACAGTTACATTACAGCCGTTCAATATCACAGATAATAACTCAAAAGTAATGAAATGTACGGAAGCTTCCATATAAAAATGCCTTGTGTATTTTTAGTTACTTTTTCAGGAAACATGGGGCAGACGTCACCTACGAATCCACCGGAGAAAAACCCAGAAGAGTTACCTGGACAAGCCAAGATGGAGTCCACAAGAGTAAAAACACAAATCCACCCTCCGCACATGTTTGTTTAATAACCACACGGTTTATGTTGTGTTTCTCATGTCGTGTTGTTTCACAGACAGACACACGGCGGATCACACACATTTCTGCCGAGCAGAAGAGACGGTTCAACATTAAGCTCGGCTTTGACACGCTTCACAGTCTGGTGACCACTCTCAGCTCACAGCCAAGTATAAAGGTAACTCTCATCTCAGCACCTCTTGAGTGCTTATGTGCACTTCAAATCTTAAAAGTACATCAAAAAAGGTAAATAACATGCAATTAAAGGGAAAGTTCACCCTAAAATGATAATTAAGTGATCATTTACGGACCCTGGTGTTGTTCTAATGCTGTACGCCCTTTTTTCTTTTATGGACAACAAAAGGAGAAATAAAAAAATGTCCCGCCCACACTGCCATTATATGGATGAGCGGGAAAAATTCTTCTTTCGTGGTCCGAAAAAGAAAGAAGGGCATTAATCTTAGAACATTAGAAGAACATCAGGGATTTTCATTATAGGGTGAACTATCCCTTTAAGTTTCAGAAAACATTCAGTTCGCACTTAAAGGGATAGTTCACCCAAAAATGAAAATTGTCCCATGAGTTATATTAAAAAAATGTCCTGGCTCTTTCAAGCTTTATAATGGCAGTGAATGGGGGATGAGATTTTGAAGTCCAAAAAAGTGCATCCATCCATCATAAAAGATATCCACATGCTTCGGGGGGTTAATATAAAGGCCTTCTGAAGTGAAGCCATGCGTTTGAGTAAGAAAAATATCCATATTTAAAACTTTATAAACTAAAATAACTAGCTTTCAACAGACGGCCATGGATGGATGCGCTTTTTTGGGCTTCAAAATCAAATCTTCCATTCACTGCCATTATAAAGCTTGGATTAGCCAGGACATTTTGCAATATAACTGTATTTGTCTGAAAAAAGAAAGTCATATACACCTAGGATGGCTTGAGGGTGAGTAAATCAATCATTTTCATATTTGGGTGAACTATCCCTTTAAGTATATTATTCTATTAAAGTATATTATTTCCTTAAGTACTTATTAAAAGCATGCAGAAGTTACGAGCACGAGACTTATTATGAGACTTCAGACTGATGCTGTTTGTAACCCTCAGCTTCACTAAGACTAATACAGTCTCATAGGGTTTGCGGTCTTCCTCCACCTCACCCTAATGCTCCGTACTCTCGTTCCCATCGTTCTCAGATCAGTAAGGCCACCACATTGCAGAAGACAGCCGAGTACATCAGTAAAATGCAGCAGGAGAGAGCTCAGCTCCACGAGGAGGCCCAGAGACTGAGAGACGAGATCCTGGTGCTCAACTCTGCCATCAAGTGAGTGTGCTTCAGCTGCGTTTACGAGAGACTTTAACATTAATCAGGGTTTCCGCGGGTCTTAATTTGACCTTCCACAATTTAAGGCCTTAAAAATGTCTTAAATTTGATCAGAAAGTCTTAAATTCAATATCATGGCCTTATATTAGGGCCCCATGAGTTCTGCGATGCAGAAAACGTGTACTGAATTGCAGAATCCATTCATAAAAATGGAATTTACTGTATAATGCGGGATGTCACAGAATTTGTCAAATTTTGGATGAATAAATCAAAAGTAGGGCTGCACACTTAAAGGGGCAGTTCACCCAAAAATCATTTACTCGCCCTGATGTCGTTCCAAACCCATAAGACTTTCCTTCATCATATAAAGCCATCGAGTCTCTTCAGAAAATTTGGACTAATCCGCTCGATTCATATGGATCAGTTTTAGGATCTCTTTATGAACTTTCTGAAGCGTCGGTGGAAGTTGCTTAGACTGTCAGTGGAGGACAGAAATCGTTCCGATTTAATTAAAAATATCTTTTGTGTTCCAAAGATTAATGAAAGTCAGTAACATTTAATTTAACCATTAAAGCAGAGTCCAGAATTTTTTTTACAAAAAAATTAATAAAACGGATTTCATGCCCTAAATTTATGCAAAATTAAATTGCATGCACTGCAAAAAATGATGTTCTTCCTCTGGATTTTTGTTTTCCAGTACAAATTAAATCAAGATGCATTTACTTGACATGCAAAATGAAGAAATTAAGTCTTGTTTCCTCAGAAATTGAACAAAATTAAGTGAGTTGTGCTTAAAACAAAAACAAATATCGTCCTTGGGTATGAAAATATGAAAGGTTTTTTTTTTATGAACACATTGGCAGATGTTTGTTCTTGTTTTAATCATAAAATCACTTTCACAAGATTTCTTATCTCAAAGCTTTTTTTTTTTCAAGCTTTGAAGTGTCACTAATACAGCTCATCGTGTGCTTAGACGTTTACATTTAAAGAACATACTGACGTGTTGTGTTCCCTTCCGTTTATTCCTTAAATTTTCTTTAATTGGTCTTATAAAATTTACAACCTGCAGAAACTCTGTTAATGTGTGATTGTATTTGAACTCTTTGTATGTAGTGTGTGTCAGCAGCAGCTTCCTGCGACTGGGGTCCCAATAACACGACAGCGATTCGACCACATGAGAGAGAAGTTCAGAGAGTACGTGAGGGCTCAGACGCTGCAGAACTGGAAGTTCTGGATTGTATCCTACAAAGCTTTGTGTCTCTTCCTAATCTGAAACAAAGACTAGCGATAGTTCACTCAAAAATGAAAATTCTCTCATCATTTACTGTCCCTCATGACTTCCCAGATGTGTAGGACTTTCTTTCTTCAGATAAACACAAGTGAGTCCATATAATGGCATTGAATGGCTGCCGCTCGGTTGACTCCTGAAAAAACACACGCAGTGATCGTGACGGTAATCCATACGACCCCAGTGGATGAATCAATGTCTTCTGACACAATGGGCCCTATTTTAACAATCTGAGCACATGGTCTAAAGCTGGTCTTTTGCTAGTTTAACAACAGGAAAAACGGTCGGCACGCCAGGTGCATGATCCAAAAGGGTTGTACCTCGTCTCTTAATGAGTCATGGGTGTGTTTTGGGCATAATGTGCAATAAACCAATCAGAGTCTCATCTCCCTTTCCCTTTAAAAGCCAGTTGTGCTCGCACCATGAGCAGAATCCTTTTATTTTTTATATTTAAACGTGTGTGTCCTGCTGCGTCCCTAAGCAGAGTGTACACACGTTGTGCACCACCTATAGGCTCATATACAGAACACAAAAAATACTGCACTATTGACTTTAGAGCAGGTTTGTGTTGGTCAATGGCGCAGTCGTTTTCAGTTCCTCACAATAGCAACGCTCCAACAAATGCTCCTAAACACACCTGGTGTTCAGACCAGACGCCCATGGGTGAACAGATGCACCAGTGCATTTGATATTTAAACAACGAGGAGCTGGATGTGAATATGAGAACTGCGTCAGGATGAAACTAGCAAAAAACACTTGCCTGACGTCACATTGCGCCGGGTGTATGATAGGGCCCAGTAGGTGTGTACGGAAAAAACTTAATATTTTTAGCTACTAATCTACTGTCACACAAGCAAGAGAGAATAATTATTTTCCTAAAAATTGTTATCTTAAGAAAGAAAGTCATAGGTGAGTAAATTATGAGAGAATTTTCATTTTTGGGTGAGCTGTCCCTTTAAGACAGCCCAGGTGAATAGGGTAAAAAAAATCAACTAATAGATATCAATATACTTTCCCAGTTGATTGACAGTTTTAGGTAGATTACTCACAAATTGTAATTGGTTATAGATTCCAAATTACATGACAAAAATTGTAGCTGGTAATGTAATCCATTACATTACACATTTACGGTAATGTAATCTGACTACTTTTAGATTACTTTTGACCTAACGTGTTTATCACATTGATTTGAATAGGATAATCTTGCACCTTATTGATATAAAAATACAAATATTCCATTCTTTATCAACTACATGAAGTGCATTAATTATTATATTTCATCAGGGTTTCCCAGACTACGGTTTGTGAGTTTAATGAGAAGCTATTAAGTAATTAAGTCACTTACTTCAACATTTTTAACATTTTATTTGTTTACCTGCATGTCATTTGACCATTAACCGACATCAGAGAACAGTGAACTTAATTGTTTACTTGGTATTATTATTATTTGCTTACTTTTATTATTGACCTAACTTATTCATTCATAATCTCAAGCCTTACTTTAAGTAAATATATAAGGTCAAAGAGGTTCAGCTGACCAAAACTTTATGAGAAAACATATAATCAATAAAAAAAAGTAACTGTAATGCGATTACGAGTATTTTAAAATATAATATAATAAAACATTTTGGAATCTGATTATGTAATCCAGATTACATGTAATCAGTTACTACCAGCACTGTTGTTTGATTTCATTAGGAATTACTAACATTTTGTGTATTACAAGTTTTCTGAAATGTTATGCTTAATAATGCAAATGGCATTATCTATATTAAATATGCATTCAAATGCGTACATTTCCAGAACAGAAATCTGAACATTGGATAAAGCCAGGTTCAAAATTCCAAAATACCATGTTTTATATATATATATATAATCTCAAAATTGACCAGTGCATGAAAAAACAATGTTTTTGCCTGTAGTGTCTCGCCTGTCTGTTCTGGTGCTGTTAGCACGATTTACTCTGTTAAAATAAAAAGTCCATCTTCATATTTTCCTGAACTGAAGGCGTTCCTGTAGTTCAGCATCATCATCGAGCCGCTGTTCGAGTCGTTTAACGGTATGGTGTCCACGGCCAGTGTTGATGACCTGTGTCGCAGCACTCTCTCCTGGCTGGACCAGCACTGCTCTCTGCCCGCGCTCAGACCCAGTGAGTGACCGGCATCTCTAACACTCCTTCCTGTCTCACTTTCACATCTCCTCACAATCATTCCAGCACGAGCGTTTCACTCGCATTTACTACTGAACTTAGATGTGTGTGAACTGTGAAATATATTTAGGAGTATGTGTGAGTACTGTGGGTCCTCAAGTCTTATATTCAGTTTTTTTTTTCACATTTAAAGGTGCAGTGTGTAATATTTATGAGGATCTATTGACAGAAATGCAATATAATATACATAACTAGGTTTTCAGTGGTGTATAAAGACCTAACATAATGAACCATTATGTTTTATTACCTTAGAATGAGCCGTTTCTGTTTACACACACCACGGGTCCCCTTACAGTGAAATCGCCATTTTGCGCCGCCATGTTTCTACAGTAGCCCTAAACGGACTTCTAGTAGCGCTAGCTACTCTCTGCTGCATCAGACGATTAAATTTTTGTCCTGTGTTGGCCACCGTAGCTTATCTCTGTGCTTCGAAATGGAGCGGTGAGCGGTTGCAATTCGCAACCTCACCACTAGATGACGCTAAAATTTACACACTGCACCTTTAAAGTCATAAAAAGATCATGTAATCTGAGTTGGAGTGAGCAGAGGCGGAGACTAATTTGCATATTCATGGATCTGCAAATACTAAATGAAGCAAGGGTGTAGTTACATTCAAGAAAAAAAAATGTAAAATTATAAATGTCTTTACTGTCACTTTTTTGATCAATTTAATGCATCCTTGCTGACTAAAAGTATTAATTTCTTTAGAATAAATAATTCTCCCACCAGGTCAACTCGTTAATTAGTTGTCAAGCTATTTAGTAGTAATCAGTGTTGGATAAGTTACTCTAAAAAAGTAAGTACTAGCCACTAATTACATCAACAGTGTAATAAGGTTACTGTACTAATTACTCTCTTTAAAAAGTATTGCATTACTTATTACTTCTTGCTTTGGATAGACAGGAAACGTCTCTTTTAATTCTTTCAAAAAAAATCTAAAATCATTTATTATATAATAGCATAAATTATTCTTGAACTGGTCAACATATTTAAAGGTAGAATGTTACATTTTATCATTTATAGTTACATTTTGATGTTAAATCCACTGTTTTAAATAGAATTGTTCTGTATTACACAGTCTTTAATGCAGTTACATCAGAAGTAACTAATTAAATTAAAGA
Source organism: Rhinogobio ventralis (assembly GCA_039654625.1). Classification (NCBI taxonomy): domain Eukaryota; kingdom Metazoa; phylum Chordata; class Actinopteri; order Cypriniformes; family Gobionidae; genus Rhinogobio; species Rhinogobio ventralis. Next base: position 2,289,838 of record CM077194.1, read on the forward strand.
AAAATGTATCCAAAAATAGTAAAAGAGTAATCCATTTCTGTGATGGTCAGTGGTAGGGATACACATGAAGATGATGGTTCAGGTTCAAACAGTCTTTAATAAACTCCAACAGAAGGCAGGCAAACGAACACCACGTAACATTTACAAGACCGGACAATGAACATAGAAAACACAGGAACTTATATCCAGATGATAATGAGGGTGACGCAGCTGAACGTGATGGCAAATCATTTTAGTGACCATTATAACAAAGGAGTAGCGGGAAAACTGAACAAAGGAAAACTGATTAATACAAACTAAACGTCTGTGAAAGTGAAACTAAGATGACATAGACTAAGTGTGTTAAAATACAGTAATAAATGACCTAGTAATGCATTACACCCAACACTGGTAGTAATACAGAATTTAACTGACCTCACCAGCATTTTACAACAGCTTTGAACCTGCTTATCCAATCAGAAATCATGTCGGATCTACCAGGTGATATCAGTTTTATAGTAATACTCTCTCTCTCTCTCCAGCTGTCTTGAGTTCACTCCGTCTGCTCAGCACCTCCACATCAATCCTCTCAGATCCCAGTCTGGTTCCTGAACAGGCCATCCAGGCTGTCAGTCACGGACATTCATCCGACAGCTACAACCAATGACAGCACACGCTCCCAAAACCACAGCCAATCATTCGACAGCAACGACCAATGACAGTGCACTCTCTCACGAATGCAGCCAATGATGCTCTTTCCCACAAATATACAAGTGTTTATTGATGGCAAATGCTTAGCAGGAATGTTTTTTTGTCCTTTTTCATTATTTATAGGAAAACAGAAGCTGATCATAATTGATGCAGAGGAAAGGAGGGAATTGACGTAAGCCAGATTCAAACTCAGCATATCAATATATCCGGTTCGGTGCATTTCTCACGTGCCGTTTAATGCCTTGCTGTTGAAGACACAGCATATGTTTCTTCTGTTGATGCGTTAGTTTTGTAATTCTCAGATTATCACTGAATGTGAGTGTTTTACAGTACAACGAGACACATGATCTATAACGCTCTGTGCCTTGTTTACATGTCATTTCAGCTTTAGTTTGGCTGGTCTTTTCAACAGTGTGAACTTCCCTCCAGGAATAAATGTAAATGTGACTGTGTTTTTCTCAGAGTATGTTTGTCTCACAGTCTCACAGTTGGTCCCATGACTTTATGTAAAGCATCAGAAGCACAAATGCTTACTTTTTTTCTTTCTTTTTTGTGTGAGATGGTCTATTAGATAAACTATTATCTAGCATAAAGTTGAACTAGCTTGAAAAGTAACTAGATTTAATATCTATACCCAGGCATTACAATGAAATGTAATTGCTATTGTAAAATTATAAAACATTTGTAGCCTTTCTACTGCATCTTGTGTAGACATTAGACGAGTAAATTATTTCATTACATTTTCTTAATTTTAAATGAATTGTGTGTGTGTGTGTGTGTGAGTGAGTGTGTGTATGTGTGTGTGTTTATACACTCACCTAAAGGATTATTAGGAACACCATACTAATACTGTGTTTGACCCCCTTTCGCCTTCAGAACTGCCTTAATTCTACGTGGCATTGATTCAACAAGGTGCTGAAAGCATTCTTTAGAAATGTTGGCCCATATTGATAGGATAGCATCTTGCAGTTGATGGAGATTTGTGGGATGCACATCCAGGGCACGAAGCTCCCGTTCCACCACATCCCAAAGATGCTCTATTGGGTTGAGATCTGGTGACTGTGGGGGCCATTTTAGTACAGTGAACTCATTGTCATGTTCAAGAAACCAATTTGAAATGATTGGAGCTTTGTGACATGGTGCATTATCCTGCTGGAAGTAGCCATCAGAGGATGGGTACATGGTGGTCATAAAGGGATGGACATGGTCAGAAACAATGCTCAGGTAGACCGTGGCATTTAAACGATGCCCAATTGGCACTAAGGGGCCTAAAGTGTGCCAAGAAAACATCCCCCACACCATTACACCACCACCACCAGCCTGCACAGTGGTAACAAGGCATGATGGATCCATGTTCTCATTCTGTTTACGCCAAATTCTGACTCTACCATCTGAATGTCTCAACAGAAATCGAGACTCATCAGACCAGGCAACATTTTTCCAGTCTTCAACTGTCCAATTTTGGTGAGCTTGTGCAAATTGTAGCCTCTTTTTCCTATTTGTAGTGGAGATGAGTGGTACCCGGTGGGGTCTTCTGCTGTTGTAGCCCATCCGCCTCAAGGTTGTGCGTGTTGTGGCTTCACAAATGCTTTGCTGCATACCTCGGTTGTAACGAGTGGTTATTTCAGTCAAAGTTGCTCTTCTATCAGCTTGAATCAGTCGGCCCATTCTCCTCTGACCTCTAGCATCAACAAGGCATTTTCGCCCACAGGACTGCCGCATACTGGATGTTTTTCCCTTTTCACACCATTCTTTGTAAACTCTAGAAATGGTTGTGTGTGAAAATCCCAGTAACTGAGCAGCCAACAACCACGCTCAAAATTGCTTAAATCACCTTTCTTTCCCATTCTGACATTCAGTTTGGAGTTCAGGAGATTGTCTTGACCAGGACCACACCCCTAAATGCATTGAAGCAACTGCCATGTGATTGGTTGATTAGATAATTGCATTAATGAGAAATTGAACAGGTGTTCCTAATAATCCTTTAGGTGAGTGTATATGTGTGTATGAGAGAGAGTGTGTATGTGTGTTTGTTTATATGCATGTATATGTGTGTGTGTATATGTATGCATATGAGTGTGTGTATATATATGTGTTTGTTTGTATGTGTTTATATGTATATGTACTGTATGTGTATATGTATGACATTCTTATCATTCACTAATGATAAACCATGGTTTACTGGGAAACTCAAACAGCTTCGTCATGCCAAAGAGGATGCTTACAGAAGTGGGGATAAAATATTGTACAACCAGGCCAGAAACAGACTGACAAAGGAGATCAGAGTTGCTAAAAGAAGCTACTCTAAAAAGCTGACAAACCAGTTTTCAGCCAACGACCCGGCATCAGTCTGGACAGGCCTGAGGAACATCACCAACCACGAGTCACCATCCCCCCGATCTGTGGAGAGTCAACAACTGAATGCATTCTACTGCAGGTTTGAGAAGCCCAGTCTCACACCACACACCCGCTCTGATCTGCACTTCACACGTTCACCATCACCTCCTGCACCCCCTCTCCTCCCCCCTCCTGCCATCCAACCTGAGCTTAAGGTCTGTGTGGAGGACGTGAGCTGAGTCTTCAAAAAACAGAAGACTAGGAAAGCTTCAGGCCCAGGTGGCATCTCATCTGCTTGTCTAAAAGCCTGCGCTGACCAACTGGCCCCAGGCTTCACGCAGATCTTCAACAGATCATTGGAGCAGTGTGAAGTTCCCTGCCTCCACTATCATTCCGGTCCCCAAAAAAACCAAAATCCCTGGACTTAATCACTACAGACCTGTCGCTCTCACGTCTGTGGTCATGAAGTTGTTTGAAAGACTTGTAAGGGTGGATCGCCTACAGTGGTTCAGGCTGCAGGGTTGCCGAAAGACTAAAGAAACTTTATCAGCAAGATTGTAGAAAACTACATTTCTCGTCTGTTACCACCCACTGCAACTTATACCAACGACGGGAATAAGCGCAGTTACAATAGCAAAATATGTGGGAGAGCGTTGCTATAGTGTGACTATATTGTATTGCAATAGAGGTAGCACTTCAAAGTCAATACCAAATCAAAACTAGTTAGCAAATCATTTGTAATAGAAAGGATGTAATGACAAAATCTGGTTATGGTTACACTTAAAATAGTTACAAAATAGATGTATGAGATGATAAAAACTTATACCATTAATTGTACCCAGCATGAATAGAATGTTACCTGAGGGATAGAAAGAGAGAGAGGGGCTTTAGAAAAGAGAAGAGAGAAAGAGCCAGAGCAAAGAAGCCCAGCGAAAGAAAGAGCCAGAGCACAGGCCCCAAGCAGAGAGAGACCGAGCAACCGTTACAATCTTCTTTTATCCTTTTCTTGACCATGTGACTGAAACCCAAACGTGAGACATTTAAACTGACCAATCAGGTAATTACAACTTCCCCCACTGTACCAAAACAATTTCAAATATATTTGATTATTTTCAATTCTACAGACTGGTGTTGGCCCACCTGAAGGACATCACTGGACCCTTGCTGGATACTCTTCAATTTGCCTACAGAGCAAACAGGTCTGTGGATGATGCACTCAACATGGGACTGCATTATATCCTGCAACATCTCGACAAACCTGGGACTTATGCAAGGATCTTATTTGTGGACTTCAATTTGGCCTTCAGTGCCATCATGCCTGATCTTCTCACAGCTAAACTGACCCATGCCATCCTCAATCTGTCAGTGGATCCCCAGCTTCCTTACAGACCGGCTGCAGCTAGTGAGACTGGGGAGACTCACATCCAGGACTCTCACTATCAGCACTGGCGCCCCCCAGGGGTGCGTTCTCTCCCCACTGCTCTTCTCCCTGTACACCAATGACTGCACTTCTAAAGACCCCTCTGTCAAGCTCCTGAAATTTGCAGACGACACCACTGTCATCGGCCTCATCCAAAGCAGTGATGAGTCTGCTTACAGACTGGAGGTTTGGTGCAGTTATAACAACCTTGAGCTGAACACGCTCAAAACGGTGGAGATGATAGTGGACTTCAGGAGGAACAGCCCAGCACTCCTCCCACTCACCATCATGAACAGCACTGTGGAAGCAGTAGAGTCATTCAGGTTCCTGGGCACTACCATCTCTCCTGAAGTGGGACAATCACATTGACTCCATTGTGAAAAAGGCTCAGCAGAGACCTTATTTCCTTCGCCAGCTGAGGAAGCTCAACCTGCCACAGAAGCTGCTGATTCAGTTCTACTCGGCTGTCATTGAGTCTCTTTTATGCACTTCCATCACTGCCTGGTTTGGTTCAGCTACCAAATGAGACATCAGGAGACTGCAACGTACACCAACGATTATTGGTGCCCCCCTGCCAACCCTCCAGGACCTGTACTCCTTCCAGAGTGAGGAAGAGAGCAGGTGAAATCATCACAGACTCCACTCCCCCTGGACACCACCTGTTTGAACTGTTACCGTCAAGACGGCGACTCAGATCAATGGCCACTAGAACATCTAGGGAACAGTAACACAGGAACAGTTTCTTCCCACAGGCCATTTCCCTTTTGAACATTTAAATACCCCCCCAAGGCATATGCCTGTAAGTGCAATACTCCCACTGTTTAGTGCAATATCTTCTAAACTGGTGATATTTATATTTATTCATACCATTCAAAATACTGTAAATATGTTCATAATCTCTAAATGTTTATTCTTTCTAAACCTAACTGTGACCTTATACTTTTATACTATTTTCATATTTTATTCTTAGAATTTGTATTACTGTGTTAATTTGTATATGTATTTGCACTATAAAAACTTCTGGGTTGCTTTAACCCAAATTTGGGTCAAATATGGACAAACCCAACCTTTGGGTTAAAAATGTAATGTAAAAATTTAACCCAACGGTCTGCTTTGTCCATATTTGACCCAAATTTGGGTTTGTTGTGTGTTTATATGTATATGTACTGTATGTGTGTGTGAGAGTGTGTGTGTGTGTGTGTTTATATGTATATGTACTGTATGTGTGTGTGAGTGTGTATATGTATGTATATGTGTGTGTGTGTATATGTGTATATATAATATGTATGTATATCAAGTCAAGTCATCTTTATTTATATAGCGCTTTTTACAATGCAGATTGTTTCAAAGCAGCTTCACAGTGTTAAACAGGAAAATAATGAACAGAATTTGATTGGGCTGTACAGCCGCTCTGGAGAAAACAGTGATGTCATCAGCTCATTTCAGTTATCATATATATTCAAGTAATGTAGTTGATATAATTTAGTTTAGTAATTACATTTATTTGGATATTTATTTGAAAATGTTATGTCCCCAACTGAGCAAGCCAGAGGCGACAGTGGCAAGGAACCAAAACTCCATCAGGTGTCCTAATGGAGAAAAATAAACCTTGGGAGAAACCAGGCTCAGTCGGGGTGCCAGTTCTCCTCTGGCCAATTAACAAACAGTGTATGATTATTATTTTGGCAGCCTTATAGGTCAGAAGTAATATTAGATTGGATTATTCGAAAGATCGGAGGCATCACACCGGGTTTATTGAGGATGGCGTGTCGATTAAACAATTATTAAATGGGAATATTCGAAATATCGGAGTCATCACGCCGGAGATGGATCCATTGAGGATGCCATGTCGATGAGCAATTTCAGAGGGTAGACTAATTGACACGGTCTCTGCAGACACTTCAGGGATGCGTTGGTAATGTCTGGGCGCTGGTCCACCATCTGATCTGGATACGGCCCGGATCCGGCCGACTGCAGTAAACCTCGGGATAAACAGAGAGACTAACATTAGCGTAGATGCCATTCCTCTTATGATGTAACGAGTACATCAGGTGTTATGGGAAGTGTTCCCGGTTCCGGCTGACCTAGTTAATGCAGCCTAACAATTTGAATAAAATTTAAATTAAAATGTTTTATGTGTATGCCATAGTAAAGAGATGCGTTTTTAGTCTAGATTTAAACTGACAGAGTGTGTCTGCTTCCCGAACAATGCTAGGAAGGCTGTTCCAGAGTTTGGGTGCTAAATAGGAAAAGGATCAACCACCTGCAGTTGATTTTGATATTCTAGGTATTATCAACTGGCCAGAGTTTTGAGAGCGCAATAGACGTGATGGAGTATAATGCGTTAAGAGCTCGCTCAAGTACTGGGGAGCTAAACCATTTAGTGCTTTGTAAGTAATTAGCAAGATTTTAAAATGTATGCAATGTTTAATAGGGTGCCAGTGCAGTGTTGACAGAACCGGGCTAATATGGTCATACTTCCTGGTTCTAGTAAGAACTCGAGCCGCTGCGTTTTGGACCAGCTGCAGTTTATTTATTAAGCGAGCAGTGCAACCACCCAGTAGAGCATTACAATAATCTAGCCTTGAAGTCATGAACGCATGAACTAACTGTTCAGCATTTTGCATTGAAAGCATATGCCGTAATTTAGATATATTTTTAAGATGGTAGAATGCAGTTTTACAGATGCTAGAAACGTGGCTTTCAAATAAGAGATTGGTATCAAAGAGCACACCCAGGTTCCTCACTGACGACGAGGACTTGACAGAGCAGCCATCAAGTGTTAGACAGTATTCTAGGTTACTACATGTGGAGTTTTTTTGTCCAATAATTAAAAATTCATTTTTTTCTGAATTAAGTTGCAGGAAATTACTAGTCATCCAATTTTTTATATCAGCTATGCATTTCGTTAATCTTGTGAATTGGTAAGTTTCGTCAGGGCGTGAAGAAATATAGAGCTGAGTATCGTCAGCATAACAATGAAAACTAACGCCATGCTTCCTAATGATAGCTCCCAGTGGTAGCATGTACAGGGTGAAGAGCAACGGTCCTAGCACTGAGCCCTGCGGTACTCCATACTGAACTTGTGATCGGTGTGAGATCTCTTCATTTACTGCTACAAACTGATAACGCTCAGATAAGTATGATTCAAACCATGCCAATGCAATTCCACTAATGCCAACATAATTTTCGAGTCTATTCAAAAGAATGTTGTGGTCGATGGTATCGAATGCAGCGCTAAGATCGAGTAACACTAACAGAGAGATACAACCACAACCACAGTCTCAGTACTATGATACGGTCTAAATCCTGACTGGAAAACCTCACAGATACCATTTTTTTCTAAAAAGGAGCATAATTGTGAGGACACTGCCTTTTCTAGTATTTTTCAGAAAGGGTAGATTTGAGATTGGCCTGTAATTGACTAATTCTGTAGGATCAAGTTGAGGTTTTTTAATAAGTGGTTTAATAATAGCCAACTTAAAAGTTTTCGGTACATATCCTAATGTCAAGGATGAATTAATGATATTAAGAAGAGGATCTATGACCTCTGGAAGCATCTCTTTTAGTAGTTTAGTCGGTATAGGGTCGAGCATACATGTTGTTGATTTTGATGATTTAACGAGTTTAGCCAATTCTTCTTCTCCTATAGCAGTGAATGAGTGTAATTTTTCCTCAGTGACACTACAATGCTCTGTCTGATGTGATACAGTAGTAGACGGCTGCATGGTTATAATTTTTTTCCTAATATTATCAATCTTACAAGTAAAGAAGTTCATAAAGTCATTACTGCTGTGCTGTTGGCAGACATCAGAAGTTGAAGCTTTATTTTTGGTTAATTTAGCCACTGTATCGAATAAATACCTAGGGTTGTGTTTGTTTTCTTCTAAGAGAGTCGAGAAATAAGCAGATCTAGCCGTTTTTACAGCCTTTCTGTATGAAATCATGCTCTCTTTCCACGAAATGCGAAAAACTTCCATGAAAAATGCGTTTTGTTTTCTTCCAGCTGCGCTCCATTTTTCTGGCTGGCTGATGTATATGTATGTGTATAAAAGCGAAGTGATGTACATGCACACACACACACAGCTCATATAACAGTAACATATGCAGAAATGTGTGTTTGTGTGAGAGAGAGAGAGTGAGTGTGTATATGTATGTGTTGTGTGAGTGTATGTGTTTATATGTATATGTACTGTATGTGTTTGTATGTGTGTTTATATGTACTGTATATGTGTGTGTGAGAGTGTATGTATATGTGTGTGTGTTTATATGTATATGTACTGTATGTGTGTGTGAGTGTGTATATGTGTGTGTGTGTATATGTATATATATATGTATGTGTATAAAAGCGAAGTGATGTACATGCACGCACACACACACACAGCTCATATAACAGTAACATGCAGAAATGTGTGTTTGTGTGAGAGAGAGAGTGAGTGTGTGTATATGTGTTGTGTAAGTGTATGTGTTGAGAGAGAGAGAGAGAGAGAGTGAGTGTGTGTATATGTGTTGTGTAAGTGTATGTGTTTATATGTATATGTACTGTATGTGTTTGTGTGTGTGTATATATATAATGTATGTCTATATGTATGTTTACAAGTGAAGTGTATGTGTTTATATGTATATGTACTGTATATGTGTGTGTATGTGTATGTGTGTGTGTGTTTGTGTATGTCTATATGTACATGTGTGTGTATGTGTACATGTGTGTGTGTATGTGTATATACATGTATGTATGTGTATAGAAGTAAAGTGATGTACATATGAAGACGTATGACGTTTTTCTTTAAAATGAGCTTTTTTGCCAGGCTCCAATGTAGGTTCCTACCTAAGTACCGGTACTTCTGAATGGGCTGAAGATGGGATTTAGTGGGTTTGAAGTGAAAGTATTTGATGAATGTATAACTATTTTTGACAGAGGTGGCTTTTAGAGGCTTTTGCACTGCAAGTCTTCATATACACACACACACACAGGCTCATATAACAGTAAAATATGCAGAAATGTTTCTGTGTTAACAGGACCTCGCCAGGTGTCGCTAGTGAGTCACACTTTTATACTTGTCTTTCCTTCACATATTATAAATGCCTTACTTAAACTTACTGTTTTATGAATTATTATTGTTGTTATTATTACTTCGTTTGGCTGGTTTTAGGTTCCCTTTAGGAGAATGTTGTCTTTAATGTGGTGGAGTTATTGGCCTTGTAATGAGTCCGTATTGCAGTTGCGCCTCCCGATCGCTGGATGGCGCTGCGCCTGATGCTCCCCGGCTCGAGTCGTCCCGTTCTCGGCTCCTGCGCTGCTGTCGCTGTCCAGCACTGAGCGTTCAGCACCGCGAGTGGAGGACAGCTCCCGACCCTCAGAGGAAAACACACCAGACTACCGCAGAACCGCTTCAGCCTGCCGCATCCGCATCCACACGACCAACCGGTAAGACTATCCACCGCTCCTCATCGAAAACTCACAATAATAGCGTGCGCGTGAACATCAAAACACACACAACGCTGTAAGCTCTTAATGTGATTAAACGCGATTACTACCAACGCCGCTTCTTTTGTCCTTTACTCTGTGTTTACGTGTCTGTGTAAATAAAACACAAACACAGGACGTACAATATGAATATTTCCCTCTTTAGCGACCGTCTGACTGACAAAACGCTGTTAATATCATAATGAGAAATTAGCGATTAGCGGCTAAATAACGTACAGTTGTTTACGTTTTTCCTAATACGTATTGATTTAAATTATATAACCTCGAGATTTTGATCAAATAAATGTTTATCCGAGCCGTAGAGAAGCGACATAACACGTTTCATTTATAAATGTTTAATTATAACAAAAGGGGGTTACACTTTATTTTAAGGTGACGTAGTTACATTGTAATTACTCAAATAAGTACTGAGTAATATTAACTACATGTACTTACTATGCATGACGTGTAATTATGCATAATTTACTGTTTTTACTATAGTAAGTACATGTAGTAACTACATCAGCTTAAAAGAAAGTGTTACCCTGTTTTTACTATAGTAAGTACATGTAGTAACTACATCAGCTTAAAAGAAAGTGTTACCCTGTTTTTACTATAGTAAGTACATGTAGTAACTAAATCAGCTTAAAATAAAGTGTTACCCTGTTTTTACTATAGTAAGTACATGTAGTAACTACATCAGCTTAAAAGAAAGTGTTACCCTGTTTTTACTATAGTAAGTACATGTAGTAACTAAATCAGCTTAAAATAAAGTGTTACCCTGTTTTTACTATAGTAAGTACATGTAGTAACTACATCAGCTTAAAAGAAAGTGTTACCCTGTTTTTACTATAGTAAGTACATGTAGTAACTAAATCAGCTTAAAAGAAAGTGTTACCCTGTTTTTACTATAGTAAGTACATGTAGTAACTAAATCAGCTTAAAATAAAGTGTTACCCTGTTTTAACTATAGTAAGTACATGTAGAAACTACGCCACCTTAAAATAAAGTTACCCTATTTTTACTATAGTAAGTACATGTAGTAACTAAATCAGCTTAAAATAAAGTTACCCTGTTTTTACTATAGTAAGTACATGTAGTAACTACATCAGCTTAAAAGAAAGTGTTACCCTGTTTTTACTATAGTAAGTACATGTAGTAACTAAATCAGCTTAAAAGAAAGTGTTACCCTGTTTTTACTATAGTAAGTACATGTAGTAACTACGCCACCTTAAAATAAAGTGTTACCCTGTTTTTACTATAGTAAGTACATGTAGTAACTACATCAGCTTAAAAGAAAGTGTTACCCTGTTTTTACTATAGTAAGTACATGTAGTAACTACATCAGCTTAAAAGAAAGTGTTACCCTGTTTTTACTATAGTAAGTACATGTAGTAACTAAATCAGCTTAAAATAAAGTGTTACCCTGTTTTTACTATAGTAAGTACATGTAGTAACTAAATCAGCTTAAAATAAAGTGTTACCCTGTTTTTACTATAGTAAGTACATGTAGTAACTAAATCAGCTTAAAATAAAGTGTTACCCTGTTTTTACTATAGTAAGTACATGTAGTAACTTAATCAGCTTAAAATAAAGTGTTACCCTGATTTTACTATAGTAAGTACATGTAGTAACTAAATCAGCTTAAAATAAAGTTTTACCCTGTTTTTACTATAGTAAGTACATGTAGTAACTAAATCAGCTTAAAATAAAGTGTTACCCTGATTTTACTATAGTAAGTACATGTAGTAACTAAATCAGCTTAAAATAAAGTGTTACCCTGTTTTTACTATAGTAAGTACATGTAGTAACTAAATCAGCTTAAAATAAAGTGTTACCCTGTTTTTACTATAGTAAGTACATGTAGTAACTACATCAGCTTAAAATAAAGTGTTACCCTGTTTTTACTATAGTAAGTACATGTAGTAACTAAATCAGCTTAAAATAAAGTGTTACCCTGTTTTTACTATAGTAAGTACATGTAGTAACTTAATCAGCTTAAAATAAAGTGTTACCCTGTTTTTACTATAGTAAGTACATGTAGTAACTAAATCAGCTTAAAATAAAGTGTTACCCTGTTTTTACTATAGTAAGTACATGTAGTAACTTAATCAGCTTAAAATAAAGTGTTACCCTGATTTTACTATAGTAAGTACATGTAGTAACTAAATCAGCTTAAAATAAAGTTTTACCCTGTTTTTACTATAGTAAGTACATGTAGTAACTAAATCAGCTTAAAATAAAGTGTTACCCTGATTTTACTATAGTAAGTACATGTAGTAACTAAATCAGCTTAAAATAAAGTGTTACCCTGTTTTTACTATAGTAAGTACATGTAGTAACTAAATCAGCTTAAAATAAAGTGTTACCCTGTTTTTACTATAGTAAGTACATGTAGTAACTACATCAGCTTAAAAGAAAGTGTTACCCTGTTTTTACTATAGTAAGTACATGTAGTAACTAAATCAGCTTAAAAGAAAGTGTTACCCTGTTTTTACTATAGTAAGTACATGTAGAAACTACGCCACCTTAAAATAAAGTTACCCTATTTTTACTATAGTAAGTACATGTAGTAACTACATCAGCTTAAAATAAAGTTACCCTGTTTTAACTATAGTAAGTACATGTAGAAACTACGCCACCTTAAAATAAAGTTACCCTATTTTTACTATAGTAAGTACATGTAGTAACTACATCAGCTTAAAATAAAGTGTTACCCTGTTTTTACTATAGTAAGTACATGTAGTAACTAAATCAGCTTAAAATAAAGTGTTACCCTGTTTTTACTATAGTAAGTACATGTAGTAACTTAATCAGCTTAAAATAAAGTGTTACCCTGTTTTTACTATAGTAAGTACATGTAGTAACTTAATCAGCTTAAAATAAAGTGTTACCCTGTTTTTACTATAGTAAGTACATGTAGTAACTAAATCAGCTTAAAATAAAGTGTTACCCTGTTTTAACTATATTAAGTACATGTAGTAACTTAATCAGCTTAAAATAAAGTGTTACCCTGTTTTTACTATAGTAAGTACATGTAGTAACTAAATCAGCTTAAAATAAAGTGTTACCCTGTTTTTACTATAGTAAGTACATGTAGTAACTTAATCAGCTTAAAATAAAGTGTTACCCTGTTTTTACTATAGTAAGTACATGTAGTAACTAAATCAGCTTAAAATAAAGTGTTACCCTGTTTTTACTATAGTAAGTACATGTAGTAACTACATCAGCTTAAAAGAAAGTGTTACCCTGTTTTTACTATAGTAAGTACATGTAGTAACTAAATCAGCTTAAAAGAAAGTGTTACCCTGTTTTTACTATAGTAAGTACATGTAGTAACTACACCACCTTAAAATAAAGTGTTACCCTGTTTTTACTATAGTAAGTACATGTAGTAACTACATCAGCTTAAAATAAAGTGTTACCCTGTTTTTACTATAGTAAGTACATGTAGTAACTACATCAGCTTAAAAGAAAGTGTTACCCTGTTTTTACTATAGTAAGTACATGTAGTAACTAAATCAGCTTAAAAGAAAGTGTTACCCTGTTTTTACTATAGTAAGTACATGTAGAAACTACGCCACCTTAAAATAAAGTTACCCTATGTTTACTATAGTAAGTACATGTAGTAACTACATCAGCTTAAAATAAAGTGTTACCCTGTTTTTACTATAGTAAGTACATGTAGTAACTAAATCAGCTTAAAATAAAGTGTTGCCCTGTTTTTACTATAGTAAGTACATGTAGTAACTAAATCAGCTTAAAATAAAGTGTTACCCTGTTTTTACTATAGTAAGTACATGTAGTAACTTAATCAGCTTAAAATAAAGTGTTACCCTGTTTTTACTATAGTAAGTACATGTAGTAACTAAATCAGCTTAAAATAAAGTGTTACCCTGTTTTTACTATAGTAAGTACATGTAGTAACTTAATCAGCTTAAAATAAAGTGTTACCCTGTTTTTACTATAGTAAGTACATGTAGTAACTAAATCAGCTTAAAATAAAGTGTTACCCTGTTTTAACTATAGTAAGTACATGTAGAAACTACGCCACCTTAAAATAAAGTTACCCTGTTTTTACTATAGTAAGTACATGTAGTAACTAAATCAGCTTAAAATAAAGTTACCCTGTTTTAACTATAGTAAGTACATGTAGAAACTACGCCACCTTAAAATAAAGTTACCCTATTTTTACTATAGTAAGTACATGTAGTAACTAAATCAGCTTAAAATAAAGTTACCCTGTTTTAACTATAGTAAGTACATGTAGAAACTACGCCACCTTAAAATAAAGTTACCCTATTTTTACTATAGTAAGTACATGTAGTAACTACATCAGCTTAAAATAAAGTGTTACCCTGTTTTTACTATAGTAAGTACATGTAGTAACTAAATCAGCTTAAAATAAAGTGTTACCCTGTTTTAACTATAGTAAGTACATGTAGAAACTACGCCACCTTAAAATAAAGTTACCCTATTTTTACTATAGTAAGTACATGTAGTAACTAAATCAGCTTAAAATAAAGTGTTACCCTGTTTTTACTATAGTAAGTACATGTAGTAACTACGCCACCTTAAAATAAAGTGTTACCCCGTTTTTACTATAGTAAGTACATGTAGAAACTACGCCACCTTAAAATAAAGTTACCCTATTTTTACTATAGTAAGTACATGTAGTAACTACATCAGCTTAAAATAAAGTTACCCTGTTTTAACTATAGTAAGTACATGTAGAAACTACGGCACCTTAAAGTAAAGTTACCCTATTTTTACTATAGTAAGTACATGTAGTAACTACATCAGCTTAAAATAAAGTGTTACCCTGTTTTTACTATAGTAAGTACATGTAGTAACTACGCCACCTTAAAATAAAGTGTTACCCTGTTTTTACTATAGTAAGTACATGTAGAAACTACGCCACCTTAAAATAAAGTTACCCTATTTTTACTATAGTAAGTACATGTAGTAACTGCATCAGCTTAAAATAAAGTGTTACCCTGTTTTTACTATAGTAAGTACATGTAGTAACTACGCCACCTTAAAATAAAGTTACCCTATTTTTACTATAGTAAGTACATGTAGTAACTACATCAGCTTAAAATAAAGTGTTACCCTGTTTTTACTATAGTAAGTACATGTAGTAACTACATCAGCTTAAAATAAAGTGTTACCCAAAAGGGTGAATCTCATAAAATCCATCAAGAACGTTCAAATCATATTTGTATATTATTATGTACCCATTCGAGTAGGTTCTAGTGCTTGTTTATTAATTTTGCAGTGCCTTTGCTGTATTTATGTTGCAACATGGAGTAATACTGAACTATGTGTATCATTCTGAATACAAAAGTATCGTGTAGAGCTTCTTATATGCATGCATCGTTGTTCTTATGTCTGTTGCTAAATGATTGATGTGTAAGATGGACAGTATATCTTGCTCTGCCTTTGAATAGTAAAGCTGTAGAGATTATATATCTCTGCGCTCCTTACCTGAAGATCTGTACACCCTCTTTACTCAGGGGTCACTGCCTCACAAAGAGACAAATGCACCACGTAACAGAGGGGAGTTAGTTATCTGCAGCTGGCTGTCAATGATTCCCAGGGTGGCGTTTTATTCTGCATAACCCCGATTATGTAGATTTATTTCAGCATGCATATGGCTGCTTTGAGCTGGTTTAATGAATATATTGTGTAGGAAGTGTCGAGTCTATGACATTAATGGTGCAGAGCTGCAGTTTGAGGGGTTTTAGCTCTTCAAACCTCAGAAAAGCTTAGCTAGCACAGTATCCGTCAAGTCAAGATGCTTAACCGTTCATATGTTTTCTGGAATTGGGTTTTCAAAAGTGAATCAAAATGGGGGTGTGCGATATTGACAAAAAAGAATGATATCTCCATATTTCCTGGTATTTTCTCGATAACGATAATTAGACAATATTTTGGTGAGTGTGTTTATTGTGTTGGTTTAAGACTGACTGCTAAAGTATATTCTGTGTGGTGGTAAGTTCACAGCAGTGACAGAAATAATCTTTTCCAATAAGTTTAAATAGATTTTTAATAACCTAATTAAATGTATGCATCATCTTTTGTGCCAAAGCTATTACATTTAATTTGAATAATAAGACACAATAGGGCTGTTAGCAATCAAATTAAATCAATATCAACAAAACTCATCTTTGCAGTGCAGAGGAAACACAGAAGCTGATCTGAAGTGGCATTAGATCATTTACACACGGTTTATTGAGCTCAGAGGGACATGAATGAGTTTATCCTGCTGTTACACACGCACAAAAAATGTTTTAAACAAAAAACGTTGAATATTGATATTTTGAAATGATTTAAAAAGTAAAAAGATACTTTCAATGTGAAATTAAAACCGGCAGTAGGTGGCAGGAAGTCACTGTTAATGAGTGAGTCATTGAGATTCAACCGATTCATTCAAACGGCTGATTCATTCAGGAACGAAGCATTTGAGTGAGTCATTCAATCATTTATTCAACCGATTCATTCAAACGGCTGATTCATTCAGGAACGAAGCATTTGAGTGAGGCATTGAATCATTCATTCAACCCATTCATTCAAACGGCGGATTCATTCAGGAACGAAGCATTTGAGTGAGTCATTCAATCATTAATTCAACCGATTCATTTAAACGGCTGATTCATTCAGGAACGAAGCATTTGAGTGAGTCATTGAATCATTCATTCAACCGATTCATTCAAACGGCTGATTCATTCAGGAACGAAGCATTTGAGTGAGTCATTCAATCATTTATTCAACCGATTCATTCAAACGGCTGATTCATTCAGGAACGAAGCATTTGAGTGAGTCATTCAATCATTTATTCAACCGATTCATTCAAACGTCTGATTCATTCAGGAACGAAGCATTTGAGTGAGGCATTGAATCATTCATTCAACCCATTCATTCAAACGGCTGATTCATTCAGGAATGAAGCATTTGAGTAAGTCATTGAATCATTCATTCAACCGATTCATTCAAACGGCTGATTCATTCAGAAACTAAGCATTTGAGTGAGTCATTGAATCATTCATTCAACCCATTCATTCAAACGGCGGATTCATTTAGGAACGAAGCATTTGAGTGAGTCATTGAATCATTCATTCAACCGATTCATTCAAACGGCTGATTCATTCAGGAATGAAGCATTTGAGTGAGTCATTGAATCATTAATTCAACCGAATCATTCAAACGGCTGATTCATTCAGGAACGAAGCATTTGAGTGAGTCATTCAATCATTTATTCAACCGATTCATTCAAACGGCTGATTCATTCAGGAACGAAGCATTTGAGTGAGTCATTGAATCATTCATTCAACCCATTCATTCAAACGGCTGATTCATTCAGGAATGAAGCATTTGAGTAAGTCATTGAATCATTCATTCAACCGATTCATTCAAACGGCTGATTCATTCAGAAACGAAGCATTTGAGTGAGTCATTGAATCATTCATTCAACCCATTCATTCAAACGGCGGATTCATTTAGGAACGAAGCATTTGAGTGAGTCATTGAATCATTCATTCAACCGATTCATTCAAACGGCTGATTCATTCAGGAATGAAGCATTTGAGTGAGTCATTGAATCATTAATTCAACCGAATCATTCAAACGGCTGATTCATTCAGGAACGAAGCATTTGAGTGAGTCATTCAATCATTTATTCAACCGATTCATTCAAACGGCTGATTCATTCAGGAACGAAGCATTTGAGTGAGTCATTGAATCATTCATTCAACCGATTCATTCAAACGGCTGATTCATTCAGAAACGAAGCATTTGAGTGAGTCATTCAATCATTTATTCAACCGATTCATTCAAACGGCTGATTCATTCAGGAACGAAGCATTTGAGTGAGTCATTGAATCATTCATTCAACCGATTCATTCAAACGGCTGATTCATTCAGAAACGAAGCATTTGAGTGAGTCATTGAATCATTCATTCAACCCATTCATTCAAATGGCTGATTCATTCAGGAACGAAGCATTTGAGTGAGTCATTGAATCATTAATTCAACCGATTCATTCAAACGGCTGATTCATTCAGGAATGAAGCATTTGAGTGAGTCATTGAATCATTAATTCAACCGAATCATTCAAACGGCTGATTCATTCAGGAATGAAGCATTTGAGTGAGTCATTGAATCATTCATTCAACCCATTCATTCAAACGGCTGATTCATTCAGGAACAAAGCATTTGAGTGAGTC